>VTGD01000035.1:63906-452249 GCA_013406985.1 Calonectria crousiana | reverse complement strand
GGGGTGGGGGGGGGGGGGGGGGGGGGGGGGGGGGGGGGTCCGCCGGGAAACGTATCCGACAGGTACTGGGTTTGGATGTTTGGACGAGGTTATGTGTATGCGTATTTCCTCGGCGTCAGATGCGACGGGGCGAGAATGCGGAGGCGGGGAGGACAAAGAAAGGCAGAGACAAAGACGGGGGTAGAAGGTCTGAGTGTCAAGAGGAGGTAACGTTGACGGTCAAGCATGGAGAGGAGAGCATGTGAGAAGGGGGCAGGAGGAAAGGCTGAATGAATGTAGTACTGTGTAGGTCTTGGAACTTGGACTTGGGGGGAGGGGCATGAACACAGTAGGCAAGTGTGTGTCAACAGGGCTGGCTAAGCTCTTGAATTGGCACCGGGGAGCTGGCACCGGATCGGGATGGAGGTGGAGGCGCTCGGTTGGGTGATGGAGGGCGTGGAATGAACCTCGGGGTTACAGGAACCGAGCAAGGGCGCAGGCTGACTTACCAGCATTGTTGGTGTTGGCGACTGATATCCAGCCAAGGGGAGAGGTGAGTGGGCGTGGCTTTCAGTAGCTCGATGGAATCAATTGGACACTAGGCCGGCTTTGCGGTTGACAAGACACAAGATGGAGGAAGCATGCAGGACGAGAAACGATGCTCGAGGGGGAGATGACCAAAAGAGGATTTGTGGCAAACCGGGGTGGAGAGGAAGAGGAGAAGGGGCAGGATGATGGAGATGTCAAATGGTAGTGGACGGTCTGGTCTGGGGTCTGGGGTCTGTGGGGGGGGGGCGAGTTTGCGTGACTGTGACACAAGCACCATTACGATTACGGAAGTACAATTGTCCCAGAGGGCGCTGTCCCGTCGTCTCCGGGTTTGGGACCTGCCCCGGGAGCCAGCCCGGGAGAGCTGGAACTCGGGGGGTGTGGGAAGGTTGTGCCAAGTTGATGCTCGACTGCTACAGAGCGAGGCGGTGGGGCGGGCGCAATGGCCAGGGCGGGGAAATTGGAGGTGGAAAGATGGGAATACCGGGATCGGGATTGGGACTGCGAGGAGAAGGCAGCGTGGTGCAATGTCGACAGTAGCACAAAGTGTGGAGGCGGATGCGTGGGCAAAGAAAAAAAAGGTGGGCTGTCCGGGGTATCTCCAAACAGTCGTATGAGATCCAAGTACTGTACCCGATCCTACCTAGCCACCAGGTGCTAATGGACTAATGACACATCGTTCCTCCAAAAGGAAAGGGATAGCGCAGCGCATGGGAAAAAGCAATGCCGAGATGGGGTTTGGCAATTGGGTACGGGTTTTGTTAGGCGCGACAAGCCAGCCCAGCCAGGGAGGGCGTGTTAAGCCACGCGCAGAGGAAAAGGAAAAAAAAAAATTGAAAAAAATCTGCAGGGTGCCAAAGAGGGCAGACGGGGCCAAGAATCAAACGTCAACGTAAGGAAAACGCCAATGAGTGGCGGAGCCAAGGGCTGGTCTCTGGATGGCCCAGAAAGGCTGGGGTGTCTGCACGAATGGGAATCTGCGGCATGGGTTGGGGGCATGTGTGAAGATGGATGGGGATGCGAAGGGGCGTCATTGAAAGAGCCACAAGCAATGGGAGTGATATATGACAAGCGTAAGCAAAAGCACCATTCATATTTTCTCCATGTTAGAAGTGATAAATCAAGGCCAAGCGGGAGAAAGAAAGATGGAAGAAAAAAATGCGGTCGATGAATTCCTGAGCAAGTGCTCGGAATTCATCACCGGACGGGGTACAGAATAGTCTGGATAGTACCTGGGCTTTGGGGCCCCATGGGGTTGACTCCGCACTTTGGAGAAGGAGCAAGAAAGCCCACTTTTAGGCAGGTCGCGACATGAGCGGGGGTGGTAGGACATGCGCCAGTACTTGCCAAGTGAGGTAGGTACCTCGCCGGCCTCAGTGCTGTTGCGGAAGGTACGTGCCCACAGCGCCGTGCGCCGCTGTACCACATGTACATGTACCGCTGCGCTCCAACCACAGGCGAGTGGCAGGGGGGTCAGCGCGTGGCCAATGGCCAAGCTTGGAATTAACGTCCCCCCATCCTCACTCCTAGGGCCAAGGATGCTCAGACATGGGCAGGGCGGGAGAGGGTTTGGGCGACGTCGTTGCGGAGGCACCTCTGTCATTGGGCCGCCTAGGTCCTACCTGCCGTGTGGCTTGGACTTGGCAAGTAAAGCAAGTCGCTGGGTGTCCCAGTCCGGGAGTACCTTCCTTGCCTGCTTTTCGGGGTCATCTTCCCTTCTTAGTGTTCATCTGTCCCGCCCTGGGGTGTTCGGCCCCGGGAAACTCAGCGGGTGACCAAAAGAAGCCAGCAGGCACTGAGCACTGCTGGCGGAATCGTGTGCAGTGTTTCTGTCTCCATGACTGATTGATCTGATCCCTGACACGAGCCCGGTGTCTTGTTTCCTCCCCGATGGCCGCCATGACGTTCATCCTCCCCTCTGTGCTGCCTGTGCTCTGCTCCGTGCGACCCGGCTTGTCTCTCCGAATGCCGTTATTCAACGGGATCCGCGCACGCTCGTCAACCAAAGACCAAGCACCGGCTGTCTGAGTACGCTCGCGACGGGCAATGGGAACGATGGGGACATTCAAGAGCAGAACCCTGCAAAAACTTGATGATGCTGCTCCTCACAAATCACACCGCCATCCTCTTCATCTCCATTCCCCGCGCCTCCGCTTCCCCGGACAGTTCATCTGCCCACCAAATTGACATCCTACATCTATCAATTATACATTGGGTTTGCCCCAGCGCGCTCCATGTTAACCCATCTGTCCGACATGGCCTCGGGTCACTTCCCGACGTGACGCGACGAACATGCCCAAGACATTGTGCTCAGTGTCAGGTGTTCATCGTGTAAGGAATCCCTGATTGCGCAGCCTGTCTTGCCTCTGTCTCGCTGCCCCGATCGTTCTCATACTCAAACCACCCTCTCAGCATCGCCCCATATCCCCAACGATTATTGCTCAAGTCGCCGTTAGCTTCACGCAAGGTGGCCCTGTGGAGCCTTCAGATGAAAATTCACAGCGGCTTTTCGTTGGGACATGGGGCATTGCTAGGGCAGCGGGGGTGAGGCATGGGCGGAGCAAAGGAGGCGTGAGCGATGGCCTGCAAGCGATTTCCCTATGACGCCAGTCTCCTCACGCACATAGGATCCCGCACCAGGTCTAGGCACGGACACGGCCACGGTCATGACGAGCTAGTGAGTAAAAGATGAGGAGCGCCGGGGGTGACACCATGAGAGCCTCGCGCATCGAGTCATTGAAAGGTTATCTCCTCGGCAAGCTCGATGCTACACTGCAGCACCATGTTGCTAATATCCCGGGACGCTATGGGCTGGATCTTGAGCTACCTGATCCTGGATCAGGCATCGAGTCATCTAGGGACTAACAACGCATCACCTCCTCTTCTCCCCCTCCTGCGCGCCAGAACCACTCAGACGCAGGCCGATCAGCCTCCTCGGCAGGGTCCAGCGGCTTCTCAATTGGCTAAACGGGAGGGCACAGCCGATGTTGTTGAGACGCTCTTCCTGTTGACACGCAGCCTTCCGGGTCGGGTATGTGTCATGCCATCAAGGTCAAGGCGATCCAGACCATCCTGTGGGCAGGTGAGCAGGCGGTTTTCTCCTGTTCCAGCAGGCAAAAGAATGCTTTGGTTTTGTTCGGAAACCTAGCGCCGACCCAGGCGAACAGAGTTGAGCTGGAGAAAATTGCCAAATTGGTAAAAAGAAAGAAAGAAAAATTACCAAAGAAGGACCAAACAAGAACACAGTAAATGGCCTGTGCTCTTCTTGGCCGGTGGATGTGGGATGTGGGAGGTGCGGAGAGCCCAGGCTGGGGCATGGTGTGGGGTATCTGGTCGATTCTAGCCCTTTTGCCTCCGGGTATTTATCTCGGCTCAGTCATCAAATTTGCTATCGTCGCCGTATCGTATGAGCCATAGCTGTTCGCGACCCTTTTGCAGTTGCAATCCTCCATCCCCACAGCCGTGATGGCGTTGCACTCGCCCTCTCCACTTTTACGCCTGCGCTTCCCCGTGGGGTTTCGGCATTGCATGAGATGAAGGGCCACACAAGATCAATTTTGATAATACCCCAGAAACCTCCATAATCCGCTGTCTTGGCTTTGTGCATCACCTGAGAGGAGCGCAGGGGAGGCCGGGCCGCCAAGCCGGACTATCCCTCAGGCTTGGAGCCTACCAGGTTTGGTTCTTTAAAACATCGCCCTCGCGATACGAGGGATAGCCAAAATATTAACCGTCATAATGCTAGATAAATTCTGACAGTGATTTCAAGATTAGATGGGTGGACACGATTAAAGCATAAAGCAGTCTAGTTACTGCTGACCCCGACGTGACCTCTAAGTGCCGCGATCGGAGGGTGCACCATCGGGCCGACACACCACGTCGTTTGGCCGCCGGCTCCTCGTCCTTACCAACAGACCTGTCTCGGCTTCTAGCCTCGACAAAACGCCCGCATCCTCTAGTCCAAGTTTTTCTGCCAGGTTAAGATTAGCCGCTAGGTCACGTTCTAGCTTGGGTATATGCGTTGCCATGATTTCTTACTAAAAGACTCGCAAAATTCCCAAAGCCAAACCAGAATCCAAAGCAGGGATACCCAAACTATCTATCACTCTCTTTCGTATTCTACGACACGACCAACGTTGATCCGCAAACGTGTTCGTTTGCTCTCTGCTGTAAAACATGTTCTTATTTGCGGTTCGAGTCAGGTTGTTTCCTTTAGTCATGTGAAATGTAAAGCATTTGCCGTCATCTTGAATCACACCGCATAAGTCCTGTGGTGTGACTCGCCCAACCGTGGCCTAGTTGAAGTTGGTGTCCAAATCAAGTCACCTCACGACTTGTTCGGCACTTGTACTAATCGCTGCCTCACGTCACATGCTCTTTTTCGTCTTGGGAGGAAGAATCCGATGCTTCTTACACTGGTTGTGGTTTCTGCTTTTGCCTCAAAAAACCCAAACCATAGCTGGTGAAACGCAAGCATGTCCTTCTTCTTGCTCTTATTCGAGTTGCCAGTACGCAGCTTCGGTCAAGAACATGTAGTGTTACAAATAAATTCACATGTATTATGAATCTCCGGTTTATATAAGAGCGGCACCCCTGCGTTACAATGACTAGTTTTAGTCTTTGCTTGAGCAGCCCTTGACTTCCGGGGATCCAATTACAACTATTTGGAACAAGTTTGCCGCACCTGCCGGGCCAAACACCACGGCTTACCTTCGGAGGGGTATGAGGACACAGAGGAAGGCCGAGAGATTCCACTGTGCAACAATTCAAGCAAGGCAGAATGCTCGGGGGGAGCTGGGACGTCATCTCTCCTCAGAACGAGCAATGCCGGTCAGCCCTACTCAATCACCAACACGCACCGCCCTCATTCAACCCGTACGTGCTAGCTATGCAGCCTGAGGGGGGTAGCGCATCCTAGTCTCGTGCCCTATATCGACCCCGTTGTCTCGACCCTCTCCAGACGAGCTGCCTCTCCTGCAATTCCCAAACGCCCACGCCCCCAACACCCCCAAACCCTTGCCGAGTTTCGGCCGGCACTCACCAGGACGAGTCGGAAAGCCCACCTGGCCCAAGGACCCTGGTACATAAAAAATAAATAAAAAACAAAGCAGCAAGCCACACAGCAGGCCCATGCGTAGCAAGGAGCCCAGCACGAATGGATGTTCCTGTGATGGCTGCCGTATGCCCTCGTCGAACTGCACGCATATCCCAAAAGGGTCCATTTTCTTCCCCCCCCTTTGCCCCTCTCAGGACACGCCCGGCTGTGACCCCGGTATGCCGCGATTCCGGGGTAAATAAGAATGTGGGGTTCACAAGACGGAAACCCCAGATCAAAGAGAGAGAAAAAAATCCATCAACTAGGGTATTGTACAGTCATAGGGGTCCAACGTCTTTTGTTCTCTTTGTCTCCGTCTCTTTGGCTTCATTTGCAGAGGTCCGTGTGGTTTAGTTTTTTTTTTCTTTTTCCTTTTTTTAATTATCGGTGACGTCGTTGATCCGCGCGAGGTTGCCGTCGGCAGTTCACCTCAGACGCCGTCGGGAGGCCTTCCGCGCCGGCGGGCATTAATGAGTCTGAGGACAAAGGAAACAGCCAACCCGCTTACTCAACCTTTTTTTTTCGTGTTACAATGTTAATTAGCAAGAGGCCGCGCTTGGCCGTGGAAAGGAAGAAGCACTTATTGGGCCCCCCCACTACCCCCAATAATTGAATAGAACAACACTGGATGCTAAAACGTTTACCCATTGACAAGCCGCATATCAAAGTGGCTAAGTTGTACAACACATTTGTCCCCTTGTCCATAGACGCTCCTCTTAGTGCCTTTCGTACGCGGAGCGAATATGTCCCCCAACATTGCTGCCGGGTGATGCAAGGCTCCGCCCACATTGCCACCCCCTCTCCTCCTTTGATGCTTCTCCTCCTCCTCCTCCTCTCTCCGCCTCCCGGGATCGATTTGGTCATCATTCCGGTCCCCATGTTCCCTGCTCCCTTTTGACCTGGGTGGTGGTGGTGGTGGCAAGACCCTCCTCCTCAGCCCTGGTGAGAGAAGCCGACCTCACCGCTCTCGCTGCCCAGTTTGACCAAGCGCTGCCTCATGGCCTCGGCCCTCTCCCTCTCCCCGTCCTTGAGCGCTCCAAAGGCGCATTTGTCGACCCAGCCGCCGACGCCGTGCTGCAGCACATTCCTCGCCCGCAGCCTGCTCCCCTGCACGTGTCCCACCGAGCCGTGCAGCGTCATGCGCTCCTTGCGCGAGTCGTAGACGCCGCGGTGCAGGATGTTGTTGTTGTAAAAGACAATGTCTCCCGGCTCCAACTGGACGACGAGTTGGCCCGGCATCGACTTCTCAAACGGGTCAGCGCCTCGCTCCGCGTCCGTCCTGGGCCGCCTGTGCGAGCCCGGCACCACCACCAGGGAGTCGTCGTCGTAGAGGGCAAAGTTGTACTGGGCGTGGTACGCCGGCCTCCCCAGGCGCTCCATCTCCTCTTGGGGCATAGCCTCGGCCGGGATGTCGTCGCGGTGCCACCTCAGCTCAAAGTCCCTGTCCGGCCGCACCAGCATGTTGAAGAGCTCCATGACGAGGTGCTCGTCGCCGCACTGCAGCAGCTGCTTGACGATGCCCAGGATCTCGTCGGAAAAGTACATCTGCGTGAATCCCTCGTGGCCCGGCAGATCCGGGTTCATCAGGTGCTGCACGCCCCAGATGCCGTGCTCCTTGGCCTGCGAAGCATCCCACGGCGGGAACTGCTTGCCCACCGTCCGGACGTACGGCCACCCGCCCCCACGCGCAAGCTCCGTGGCCTTGCTGCTCGCCGCCCGTAGCTCCTCCAGCCTCTCCCCGCTGACTATGCTCTTGATGACAACGAACCCATCCTGCTCCAGCTGGCTCAGGTATGGCGACAGTCCGGACTCGGCTGACATGGCGGGCGGAGAGGCTCGTGTTCCGGAGCCAAGGTAAATCGTAGCTTCTTAAGCCGAGGGCTGAGGAGGGGCAAAAATAAAAAATGGGCTCTCCGGTCTCGGGTGAATTGGACTATGGCGTCTCCGGGAATCGAGGTAGGATACTGTACCCTGCTTGGTTCTTGTTTGCGACTACAGTGCAAAGACTGATCAGCTTCGCAGGAGAGGGGATACAGCGGCTAATAATGCGCCCAACAGGTGGGGAAGTGGTAGGCGAGCCACCCACCAGCCTGCGTGGCTGCACGCAGAAATCAGGTCAGGTAACGTAACGTCAGTTCAGCATCACGGCCGGTATGCTCATAAATGCAGCAGTAGCTTGAGGGGAAATGCACTCAGTCTAACATCCGTATCATTGTCTTCATGAATCCTTATCTGGGCGGCCCTTGTTGCGTCTCTCCTTTTATCCTACCCATCATAAACCCAGCATTCCAGCAGCTCTTTTTACCCTTCGTCTAGTCCGTACCTTTCCGCCTTACTCGCAAGCCTCAGCTGGCCAGCATACAGCAAAGCCCCTCACCAGCTTCTGGATCTCAAGATCACCAGGGTCATTGTCAAAGAGGGGCTTCTCGAGGTGGCGTTCCGCAACCTGTTCGACTTCAAACTTCTGCTCGCGCGCAAGGTGGAAGAAGCGCTCGTCGGCCTCCTTCTTCCACGGCCGGTACGACGTGAAGAAGACATAAGCAACACTGTCCCGCGATTTGCGCAATGTCTCGCTGATTGTCTTGAGCAACGCACCGTGCTCGTTGTGCCGGAAGAGGAGATCCGCCAGAATAAGCACATCAAAGCGCTCATCTCCAGAAGAATCACTGGGCGCATTCGGCCCGCTGTTGAGGCACTCTAGAAGTGGTTTCGAGTTCGAGCCCCAAACGAAGCCGATAGGATCCACCGTCTTGGCGATATGCCCACGCGGCTCTACCGTCTCGTCGCAGAGATCAATGTTCTGTTTCATCACGTTGATAATAGATACATCAGGAAAATCCGACATAACCACCTTGCGGGCACCAAGCATCGCAGCGACAAGACAAGGCAGGCCGGAAGCAGCGCCAAGTTCCAGAACCGTTCGACCTCGCACGCGGGAAGGGTCTTCCTCGAAATAGTCCGAGATTAACTTGGAGCCATTCCAGACATGGTGCGCTTCCGTAGGGCTGGATCCAACAAGATTCAGCGTGATATGTTTGCCAGACTTCATGGTGTACATTTCCACCTTGTTTGGAGGGGTAGGCGGGTAGTAACCCTCTGGAACCTCCATGAGGTCCCCAAACCCGTAGTCGATATCATCATCCATTGTGCATATGCTTCAGGATGCCCGTTGTTGCTCTTTGTAGAACGTACTTTGCGGCTCGGCTCGGGAACGATGAGCGACTCCTCACGTCGGCCCAATCCAGGTAAAGAAGCGGGGGAGGGGTAATGTACCACTGATTTGATGCCTTCTGGGGCAGCCGCTTGTATCACAACGCAGGGCCGTCCGATGGAACCCTGTAGGCTCGACGTGGCTCGCAGGTTTCTGAGGCTGATTTTGCTTTCTGTATCAGCCGTTGATGTTGATGAAGAGTTTGATCAGGGTGGGCCAAAATGGCCGCTCCCACAGTGCGCGCCAAAAGCCTAGGTGCCCAACCTGTCGCAAATATGGCTCCAAATGTTCGTCATGACTCCCAAAAGTCCGCTTTCGCAACGGCCTCGTAAATGTGTGCGCTTGTGATGCCTGCAGGACTTTCATGGCAGCGCGATCCGAGATTATTACCCAAACCGCTGTCGTGCCAGCTCCCTCAACATACTCACAGTACCCTCTTCCCGGTCTCTCCACGCTCTGCGTCGCTCTTCCATCTCCTCGTTTTTAGCCCTCTGGATTTCTTCGCGTCGAATCTCCCGCTCTGTCTTTCGCCGTTGCTCGCGATCTTTGGCTCGCTTGAACTCCTCAAGAGAGTCACCTTCACCCATCAGCTCTCGATCATTGCCTGCCTCCATGCCAGGGCTCTTGTCGCGAAACGAACGCATCTTCTCGTTCAGCAATTGCTTCTTTTCCAATTTACGCTCACGTGTGCCTGGCTCAGCCCGAGGCACAATCTCATCCAGACGCTCTTTTTGCAGGGCACGATCTGCTTTGCGAGCGGCGCGGAGATCTGAAATGGAGGCCTGTCTGTCCTCCTCATTGAGTTCGGCGCGAAGGGAAAGGTCCTGGATTGTCGGGATGCTGGGGCCTGAACGACGGCTAGAATTTGTTGCAGGAAGGACAGGGCCATAGTCGTCGTCGTCTTCGTCTTCGTCGACTTCCTCTCGCATCTCCTGTGCATCTGCGTTCTTCGTGTAGCCTTTCTCGTCATTGGCCTTCTCATGCTTGGCCTGGGGGCGACCGACCCACGACTCCTTGGCCCGTGCAAACATGTCCGGATCATACCATCCCTCTGCAAGTTCACCTCGATTCCACTTGCCCACGAAGCTCTTCCATCGACCCTTCACTTCGCGATCATCCATGCAGTCGATGTCCTTTTGCTTTTGGAGATCCAGATACATAGCAAACAGCGGCTCAAACACAGCCAAATCTGCCTTAAATAATGCTCTGGCTGAGAATGGCAGGTCCGGGTTAACGGGAGTTTCGCTCGCGTGCCGGCCATGGTCGCGATGCTTGTGAGATGAGCGATGAGACCGCGAGCTTTTATGGTGACGATCAGGTTCCTCTGATGGCCGGTCGTGATGCGACGAGGATCTCCCAGCTCTTTTATATCCTGGCGACCGCGAACGCGAATCTCTTCGGCGTGTGCCGGGATCATGGCTTCTACGGTCGCTCCACTCGCGCGGCCGAGGTTCGCGATGAGGCGACCGTTGGCGGGAGTCGTTTCGGCGATCCATCGACATCAGAAAGAACTTGGAGCTCTCAATAAGCTTCAATTCAAGTAAATGAGAAGAATTGGGGATTGTGTTGGTTGGTATACGAATAACGCCGGTTAAAGCTGGCTCAAGTTTGGGGCACCGTGGCCAAGCTAGAGTTTGCTAAGCAACCACACAGTGCGATCCACTTTTAATAATTGATCATCCACTTTGCTCACCCATCAAATAGTCAGCTTGGCGCACGGGATTGCGCATAATCCATCTCGACTCGTATAAATTGGAAATGGATTCTATACATAATACCATAGATGGGAAAAGCCTCATGGCTGTCGATTATATGTCTATTGGAACTGTTGATTTTGTTCCGATGCCTTTTTTTTTTTTTGCGTTGCATGACATCAGTGACAGGAAGCTTGATACACATGCGGCAAAGCTCCCAACGTGCTTGCTAAGAAAGGTTCATTTTGAACAATATGGGGCTGAAGTTGACAGCAGTTATAATAAACTAGTTTCATCCTCAGTGAAGAAACTACAGGGCCATGACTTTATTCTCTTTGCAGTACTGTGCTTCAGTCACTCAGACTAATATGCAGGGGAAAGTTTCCAGGAAAGTCGACAGGGCTTCCTCATACACCATCTAGGAGTAAATGAATTCGTTTTAATTTACTCTTGATTGGCTTTTGGTACCAACCTATCAGGCAATTATCATTCCATTCAACCATCCATCATCGCTTCAGAGCTCTAGAAGGGTATCATAAAACCACAAACAGCTCAATCTTACAATTCTCCCATATGCCACACACTATAGCCTCGAGCAAATTCCATTCCTTAATCACCCTCCATCCTCCTGAGTAATAGCTTTTCTTAGATTAGACGCGACCTTCTCCCTTGTCAACATATACACGTAAACTGCTCATGGTTACGCTTCATTTCCTATCTCGGCGGCTGGATCCGGGTTGTTGTGAATCACACAGCCGATACACTGACAATCATCCCCACATGGGCAGCTAGCCGTGTCGCCAGCGCATGAATCCCCAAATGGATAACTGACAAAGAAAAAGTCGCTAGCAGAGAGGGCTTGCTCCTCGCTCATCCCCGAGGGAGCATCGGATGGTGTCTGTGGAGCGGTTGGTGATCTCGTGCCCTCGATTGAACCAATTACTGGAGCAGCGGTGGTTGTGGGGGAATCCGTTTGGGTTGGTGTTTCGTTAATTCCAGCGCCGTTAGGGTGGGTATGGTTGGAGTTGCCATTGGTATGTCCTGTGTGATTCTGAGGATCATCCATCATGCTCTGCCATGCGGATCGCACGTAATTCTGTGTTGCCTCGTTGTATGGATGCGCTGCACATCCAACACACTGACAAGACGCCCCACAGCTACACTGATGAGACGTCCCAGAAGGATGATGATGCGCACCCTGAGGCTGGAAAGTTACATGCCCAGGCATGGGATACGGCGCTGGCATGGCGCCTGGAGGAGCAAAGGTCATGGAAGCCATCATTTGTCTCCACTGCTCAGGTTGAAGAGGTTGTAGATAAGAACCATATTGAGGGGGGTAGGTAAATATCGTCGGGTGAGGGTAGTATCCATACATGCCATTCGGCATAATCATTGGCGCCTGAAAAGGGGGCATCATGGGGATACCGTTTTGTGGAGTGGCATCGGGTGAAGGTAACACATCTGGCTTTGAATTACCCTTCGATGCATTTCCGCCAGAAGAGCAGCAGCTCTTTACTTCAGGCTCCTTAGCAGTGAGCGGGCTAGAATTTGTTGGTGAGGAACGTGCTGAGGACTGCGTGGTGGGGGGACCTGTTGTGACACCATTGCTTGTCTCCTCGTCGTCGCCGCCGCCGCCGCCACCACAACAAGATCCAGCTTTCTGAGTTGTTCCCTGAGCTTTTCCTTGCGCCTGACCATTTGCCAGTGCGACGGTGTGTCCATTAGACACGCCGTTCGTAAGATCTGGGTTCATCATGGGTGGGGGCATTTGTGGCGGGAACATAGGATATACCATAGGTCCGAATGGGCCTTCTGCTGGCACCATGCCCATAGCTCCATAAGCTGCAGACATGTCGGGTATGACGGGCGAATTCTGCTGTACACCGTTGTTGTAAGAAGGCATAACATTCATCATATTCGGGTCCATCCTCTCAAACGCGGCGGGGTCAACCGATTGCCTTCGACTAGAATTGGAAGCGACATTCTTGTTGGTTGTTTTTTGTACTCTGTATGACGAATTGATGGCCTTGGAAGGACTTTGAGGAGTGGTGTCCTTGGACGAGTCGCTATTCTCACTCTTCTCGCTCTTGATTTTGGAGGTTTCAGTCGACTTGGTCCCACAGTGGCATTTCTGTTTCCTGGGAATTGCGGCTGTGACCTGAGCGCAAGAGCAAGGGCGGGAAGCAGGATGAGGACAGCTGCTTAGAGGCCGGCCAGGCTTCCGGACAGGGACCATCAATCGTTCATTGGCGTGGGTGCATTTGGTGGAGCGATGGCCGCGAATGCAGGGCTCGCTAGAGGAGAGGCTCTGGTCAGTGACATTGCCCACAAGCGTACACGCGCAAGTGGAAGAGTGTATGACAGTATGTGACGGAAGGGGAAACCAGCATACCAGGCCATCTTCTGTCCATTAATGAGGGGCATGGCGAAATTGCGGTCGCGGGGCCGCTGCCACGGATTTTCAGCCCGTAGGTCAAATTGCGGTGGTGGTGGCTGTAGAGGTAAAGGTGATAGTGGGCAGTTGAGAAACGGCACGAAGCCTATGAGGAGTAGGGTTGGCGACCGTCGCGAGTTAACATGAAGGCAACAGAGCGTCGGTGGCGGGCAAAAGCCCGTGGTTTCAGCCGGGATTTGCGAGAGAGGGCGTTTCTCAAGTGCGGCTCAGAGCTGGTTGCGTCGAGAATAAAAAGGCACCAGCGCCGGGCAGCCGGGTGCGGGTGACGGCGCTCAAGTCGGCTGGCGGACAGCGGGCGGGGGGACGTAGGACGGGCAATGTCAGCAGGCGCGTGCGCGATCCAAAAGACTGGCAGCGAGGGCGAATGAGGATTGAATCTAGGGTTTGGAGAGAGGCGATGTGAGGCGATTGTCAAGCGAAAAGAATATGGAGGTGAAAAAGGTCAAACCCGGGCAAGAGAAAGAGATCGGGCATTCTCAGCTCACTAGACAAGCAAGAGCCAAAGGCAAAAAACACTGACTTGCGACTTAACTTAGCAGCGGGAAGGAAGCACTAACCCACCCCTCCATCCACCTTCTACCTCCCACCCATGCCACCCACACGGGGCCCTGAGCCATGGCACACCCACCCAATGCTCGCTCTGACTGTGCTCCTGCCGTGATCATCCATCTACCACTTTGCCACCACTTGCTGCCAGTGCCAATGTGCAGCATCACTTCTGCAAGCGCGAGCGCAACTAGCCACACAGGGATTCAGCCCCCACACGCGAGGGGTCAACTATTATCGTTCCCCACGGGTTAGCTAGGCCCAAGTAGGCACCCAGAGTGCACTGCAGACCAACTAAAAGTCACAGTTGTTGGCTGACCGCGGCTTGTGCTCCAGCTACCAGCCTCTGGACCCTGACATGGCAGATTGCTCTTCCGTCCCTCCATCGAGGCTGGATCAGCAATTTGGGTTCCGCCGCAGAGTTGGCCAGCCTGGCTGCCGCCCTGTTGGCGCATTTCCGACGCCGTTTCCGAACCTTCAAAGCCGCGGCCACGGTGCCGTCCTTGGCAGCCTCGAGCGAACGACTCGGCCCAATACGCTAAACTTGGCGGGTGTTACAGGCGTTTCTTCGAACTGACAGTCCCTGGTGCCCCATTCGATGGCAAGTGGGGATCAACGCAACAGGCAAACCTCCACCCCAGGCGGATAGCATGGGGTTCTCCGAGCACTCATCCGTGCACATCGCGATATGTGGTCAATACCTCTGTCAAGACCAGCAAAGGAACCGCATCTCAAAGCCGCTTCATCTCTCGCGATTTTCCTCACTTCTCTTATCTCATCTCTTGCCTCCATTGTCTCCTCCTCTCAACCACGCCTCTCTCCACATTGAGTCCCTTTCCGAACCGCTGTCGAGTCTCCATCAGACCAACCCAGCCAAGTGAGCAAGTTTCCATTGGCTCGCTGCCCATCATCACCACCACCACTACATCCATGATCCATCCATGATCCATGGCTTAGTCCACTCAATATCCGAGCTAGGCATGGGCCTACCAAAGCCTTCTTCATACCCTGCGACAGAATGCCAACGGCCTTTTTTCGAGTTGATCCCACGCCAACAGGAGCTACCTCTTCGCATTGTTAGACCTGGTGCATCCCTACACGTACAAAGTGCTTTGAATCACTTGCCCTACGCCAGTCTCGGGGTAACAGCCTATCATTCATTCCGGATCTCCCCCCTCAGGGTTCCCAGACTCGCTAATTCCCCATCGGGGCAAGCCACACATGCGGCTCGAAGACGCCAAGACCCCCAGTTTGCCTCTCAGATTTAACCAAATGTCAACTGGGCAGACAAGGGCGTAATGGTCACGACCCAATGGAGAGGCAACACCGTTGACAGACAGCGGGTTATCTCATCTTTACCAAACTCTCCCATTGCACTATTTTTCATGTCAAACGACAAGCTTTGATTACATCATCACCCGCCTATCAGACAACAGGCAACCATTACCGCACAAAGCGGCGCGAGCGCCCGAGGTTTTTCAAGGGGTTAATCTTCAAACAGAAGAGATCATCGTTGATAGACGTTTTTCATTAAGCATTTGACGATGCTTCTAGAGGTATATACGATCCTGCTAAGAGTTCTTATCCGATTCTTCATCAGAGTCCGCAAACATGTCTGCCGCCCGCATCCTCTTCCTTGACGGCGGCCCGGTCCGTGATGGGTATTCATTTCGTTCCAACTTGAAGTTGGTGCCTGGAGGTTCGGGAGGAGGCTCTACCCCGGTAGCTTCATCCTCATCCATCGGCTCTCCAGTAACATCATCCTCGTCAATGGGCTCCCCGTCGACATCGTCCTCATCGATCGGTTCGCCCTCCACATCATCATCTTCAATAGGCTCTCCAGCAACATCATCGTCGTCAATTGGATCTCCAGGAACATCCATTTCCTCCGCTGAGACCGGCAACATCCTTTCAGACGAAGCTCCGCCACCCACTTCTCGTGCCTCCACAACTTTCCACTTCCCTTTCTTCTCGAGGGCATCCGTCTTGTCCTCGGTATTGAGCGTGGGTGGGTACTCGAAGCTGCGCACAAATAGCTCCTGGCTCTCGTTCGGGAAGACGCACCATCCTTCCCAGAGGTTGAGTACCAGGCTCACACTCCTCTTCCATTTCTCGGCCCTTAAACGACCCCACTTCAATTTTTCTGCCATCATGCCCAATGATTCAAATATTTTACCTTCTTTGAGGGCTGTTTCAAATAGTTGACGGAACCGCCAAGCATGGCGCACGCCTGAGGTTGATGAGGATGACAAAATATCACTGACAACATATAAGCCCACGAGACTCGCAGCACTGATGTCAGCACCTTCACTCGTAGCGGTTTCGTCTTGCCCCGAACTTAATGTTTGTGTATCCCTAGTTTCTGACTTCCTGTTCGGGTTGGCGCCCGTGAGAGCCAATGGCTTTGCAATATTGGAAACAATCATATCGACAACCTCGTCAACGCCACGGCTGGCATGCGCGATTGCAAACGCTGCCACACGCGCGACATCTCCTTTTCGTAACTTTGACATGGTGGTTGGCAATCGTGCCAGGAGGTGAGTAAGTTTTGCCTTTTCCAGGGGATTCAGAAATGTCTTGTCTGATTCCCCATCTTGGTTTTCTCGTTTTCCGTCTTCCTCAAAATCTTCATCATCAGACGAGTTATACTCAGAGTCCGACACAAATTCGTCGAGCTGCGTGGTGTATTCGAAGCTGAGGTTTTTCTCGGGGGCCTTCCAGGCATGTGCTCCGTCGAATAATGGCACGTATTTGCCTTGTCGTTGTGTCTTTTGTGAACCGGTAACAACCTCCCATAACCTCCACCGATACCAAATGCCGCCCTGGCTCCTTGCATCCCAGATCCATGCCCACTTTTCTTCTCGCTGCACCTCGGGTCGTGACATTAACAGTGCCTCAAATTCCGGACCATGCTCCAGGACGCCCTCGATGACCTTGCTGATAAGCTGAAGGATCCGTACATCATACGGAGGCTTCACTGGTACGTGTAAGAGATTGGCCCGGCTCACTGCCGCGCCAGGCGGTCCGTATGATGAAGGCGGAGCGAATCCTCGTTGAAATGCGTGCTGGGCAGGCGCATTGTTTGGCCCCGAGGGCTGCTCAACGGGCTTGGCCCCGAAAGGTTGCGATGTCGAGGATGCTCCCAGGCTAGGAAGAGCCGCAGAGTTAGAGACGGCAGAGGAGAGGTGCCTGTGTAGGGAAAGGTAGTATCCGTAGCCCAAATATCGGTTTTGGAGCGCATTGACGACAGCGTCAATCTCGTTTGCTGGTGTATCCTGTGCCAGTGTCACAATTGAAACGGCACATCTTCTCTCGGAATTCGCTGGCCCCTCGGGAGGCGGAATCTTTACGTGCTCGACTGTCAAGTTATCGGGAATCAGCGCCTTGATCATGGCCGGCGAGGTACCAGGTGGCAAGTTTGACAAGCGCAGTGTCGGCTTCGCTATCGCTTTTTCCTCCGCGCGGTTCGTCGCCTCGCCTATATCCTCGTCGTCGCTCGAATGGAACGCCCGCGTCACGTCCCTGCCGTTGCTGCCGCTTCCATCTTCGAACCCGAGCCCGCTCTTCTCCCTCGGTGGTCGCGCAAAGTCTTGGAAAGAGCGCTTCCTGCCAAAAGACGGCGGCGGCGGGCCCAGACTCCCTGGGCCGCTCTTCAGACCAGATGTTCCAAAGTGTCGTTTGCCAGCTCCGGGGCCCGATGGCCCGCCGCTAAAGCCCGGTCGTGGGCGCTGATGACCCGAGGTATGGTTTAAGGCCCCGTGGCCGTCGTGGTGTTGATTCTGGTCATCGTCGCGGTCGAAACTCTTCACGAACTCATCGTAGACGGCGGCCGTCTCGGCAGCCTCGCGCTTGCGCTTGGCTTCGGCTTCAGCCTTTTGGCGCTCAAAGACAGACTGCTTGGAGGGCTTCTGGAGCTTCGCTTCCAAGTCTGGAAACTCAGAAAAGCCCTTGCCAGAGGACATTTTTTCGACGTCGTTTTTATTCGCTCATTCAGTGCATTGCCGGGAAGTGATTTTTCTTGGAGAGGTGGGGGATGTAAAGTGCAGAGCTGAGCCATCGCGGATTCGAGGCTGCCGTGCTGCGAAGGGCGATGGGGTACCTGGTTGGTGCATACACCTGGTACAAGGATACAACAGCTCACCCGCGACAGAGAGCGACACCGCAGCACAGGGTAAGACAGGGTAGGAAAGTCAGAAGGGAGGCACTCGGGACATCATCTGATTTGCCCGCGGCAATGGTTAAAAGAGGAAATAAAATTCAACTAATTGCTATGTACTTTTTTAAATCAAAATCATACAAGTGTCATTTCATCGACCGTCATCGCGTCCCACGTTCCATGTTCCCCGCTCTCACATCTCTTACAATTTGGCCTTGACCACAATGTTGGTAGCCACGCCCTTGGCCAACTCCTCCTTCAGGTTCAGCATGGAGCCACCACGGCTTCCATCCTCAGTGATAAGGCCCTTGTAAACGCCGTTCGTTTCGCGCCCGGCGCCGTCATTAGGCATCTCGCGCCACTTCCACTTCTCAGCAAACTTGCCACCCTGGCCCAGCAGTACGTCCACCATCTTGTTGCCCAGGTTGGGCAGGAACTTGAGGCCGTGGCCACTGTCTCCGGTGGCGACGAAGAGGCCCTTCCAGCCCGGGTGCCAGTCGGCGAGGAACTCGCCGTCGCGGGTGTCGGCGTACCAGCAGATGCGCGTCTTCTTCCAGGGTCGCTGCTCCAGCCCGCGGAGGGGAATCAGGTCCGTCAGCGCGCGACGGAGGTCGGCATCGGCTTCGGCGGGGAAGGGGTCGGAGGCATCGTCGCGGGAGCTGAAGGGCTGCGATGCGACAAAGGACTCGCGCTTGTGGTTGGGCGACAGCGGCAGCGCCCGGGTGATGGTGGTGGGGTTGACGTATCCGAAGTCGTGGCGGGCAAATTTGAGCAGGCCGTCTCGCGGGGGGATGACGAACAAACCCGTGCTCAGGTTAAGAACAACGGGCAGCTTCTCGAGTGCCTTCTCCTCCTCGGGGCTAATGGCGACGTAAGCGACGGGGTGACCGGTGGCCTCGGAACGGCCTCGAAGATCGACAAGCGAACCAGTCCAGGCCCCGGCGGCGACGAAGACGATGTCGGCCTTCAGCACCTTGGACCCGGCCAGCTGGACGCCGACAATGCGGTCTCCGTCAGTCACCAGCTCCTCCACCTTGGCATCAACAAAGTTCACACGTCCCGTGGCCTTAGTCTTGCCGTAGAGCCATTGCATTCCGCGCCCGGCGTCGGCCCATCCCGACAGGTTGTTGATGTAGCCCCAATCGCCGGGGTAGCCGTTGGTGCCAATGTACTCTTGGATGGCCTTCGTGCTCTCAAGCCTCTGGATTTTGTCCTGGGGCAGTCCGGTCTCCCTGGCGATCTCCATGACGTTCTTCCAGCTCTCTTTAGTATAGTCCAAGCCCGACTTCTTGTACGAGTAGTCTTGCGGAGGCGTGTTGGCGCACAGAAGGAGACCGGATTGCGAGTATCGCTTCTGACCGCCAACCTCATCGTCGCCGTTCTTGCGCCATTCTTCCTGTGCTTCGGCTGCGAGGGCGGCGTAGTGGCGGTCCGAGTAGTCGGCGCGGACGATGCGGGATGAATCTACACTGGCCGAGTCGTCGGGAGGGAATTGGCCGCCGCAGCAGTCGACAACGGTGATGGACGTTTTATCGAAGATGGATCGCTGGGTCAGCGCGTAGGCCGTGCCGAGGCCAAAGACGCCGGATCCGACGATGAGGATGGACGAAGGGGTACGCTCCATTGCGCGGGCTGGAAGCTGGCTACGAGAAAGACGACGAGATGGTATAATGGCAAGTTACCGCGAAATGCTTACAAGAAAAAGTGAATTCTTTTTTTTTCCTGGCCCCTCCCAACATCAGGGGGCCGGGACAGGAACCGACGCCTTTCTCCACGCCCGCCAATTTTTTCCTCCAGCCTGCCGCACCCCGATGACGGCGATGGCCGACGGACAACACATGAGCCTGGTTCTGGGGCTTCTGAAGGAGCCGAGAATCGGGGCTAACAAAACTTGTGTATGCACCAGTCCTCAACAAGACGGTTAAGCCTTATATACCCGAGTGGGATCATTGGCCACGCGACCATAACGTTGTGGGGAATCGAACGTCGAACACAATTAGATTGTTGATGCATCGCAAGGCGAACAGGGATGGCACGCGATAGGTAACCAATGAGATTTGGAGAACCATTAAAGTGAGATAAGGTATCTAAGACTACCTGAGACAGACGATCTATTCAGTAAGTTTGCGCGACGTCTTCCTTGCGTAATCTCTCGTCAAGCCATTGCGGCTTATTTCTCATCGGAATCGTGGTCAGCTCCACGGTTATGTTGTCTCCTTTTTTACAGTCTGGGGAGCCCAGACTGCTTTATTTCTTCTTGGCCCAAGGGCCTTCTCATTCAGCGGCTCTGATACTCCCTCATTCATCTGCCACTCAGTCATTCCCTTCAGTGTAATTAAAGAGCGCCCAAGTCCAGTGAGCGCTTGCGCCCTGGGACCGGCGCGAGCAATCTATGATGTGTCGCGGGATGAGTAGTCTTGTTGTTTCTTTTAGTTTCCCCCCTTTGTTCCATATCCACCGCAAAAAAAAAAACCCCTTCCTGGCCGTCCTTGCCAACGCCGATGCAATGCAGCAAACGAATTCAAAAAATGATACAAACGCGAATCTTGGTTGTTTGTAGGAGTTGAGTTCCAAACAAACCAAGTAAAATGGTTCAAAAAGCAATCGTGGTATCGTGACGGTTGTCTATTCATACACGTCAATGAAGATTGGAGTGTGGTTTTGAGGTGATGACACATCGAACAGCCCATGTGATGCAATTAAACCTTGCGGAAATCTATCAAACATATTAGTGACATGTATGGAGGGGCGTACGGGGGATGAAAACAAACCTTGCAACACAGGATAGATCATCTCGAATGCCTGATAGATCTCTTCACGGACCTTTGCGCCAGTCAAGACGATCTTGCCACTGACGAAAATAAGGAGCACAATCTTAGGCTTGATCATGCGGTAGATAAGACCAGGGAACAGCTCAGGCTCGTAAGAGCTGAAGTTGTGATGGCGGGAAGCAAGTCCTTCAAGTCGAATGGGAAACTTGATGTCACAAGAGCCCACAATGTTCTGAATCTTGAAATCCGTGAACTTGGCGTTGAAGCCAAGTTTTTGGATGATACGAGCATATTTTCTTGAGGCCAGCTTCGAGTCATCTTCTGACTTGGCACCGGTAACGACCATCTTGCCAGAGGCGAAGATTAGGGCGGTGGTCTTGGGCTCACGAATGCGCATAATAACGGCAGCGAAACGCTGTGCATGTTAGCAAGCTTGGTCCAGCATGGCTTGAGATGGCTCAAAGTACCTTTGGGTTGTACTCGGCATTTCGCGCGTGCAGAGCGATGGTCTTGAGGTCCAAGCGGCAGTCAAGGTTGACTGTGGCCACAATGTTTCTTGAAAAAGAGCAAGTTCAGCCTCACTGAGCAAGTCACAATCACTCAGGAGGATACATACTGCAAAGTAGGAGTAATTCCACTGGGTCCTTGGGAAGCGCCAGGCGTGGCAACAGGAGTTGCGGGAGTCACCCCATTTCCATTCGCAGCCTGCTGACCGTTGGGCACAGGTCGCTGAGCGGCGTCTCCTTGACCGGCCGGAGGCGGCGTCAACTCGTTGGTGGCACCGGGGAACGACAGCGAGCCAGGCGCAGTGAAGGCCTTGGCTTGGGCCGCGTTGGACGGATGCGTCTGAATGCCTTCCATGATTGGGGTCGGGACTTTGGGACGCGATCGGTCTTTAAAATTGCCGAACAGATCTAGCCAGCCAGCGAGTTAGCATCGCTCGTTCGAAAGACGATGAATGCACCCTACCAACAATGGTAGAGGGCGGGATGGCGATGTTGTGGGTTTCGGGCACTCGACGTGGTGCACCGATGATGGAGGAGGGAAGTTTAGGAAGAGGAAGAGAAGTGGCCCTTATATAGGCGGGGGAAGGTGGCGGTGCAGTGACTCACTGCCCAAAAAAAAAATTGACCTACCAATCGCGCGGGAGATGAACAAGTGAATGTCTCCCCTACAAGAAAGCTGTCCTGGCAACAAAGTTTCCTGAAATGCGACGGCTCAAGGAGCTCGGGATGCAATTCAAGATGGATAGCGAGAAAGTCGGTAGGGTTCAAGAGGGATGTGGCGACTATAAATCGCTGGGATGAACCAAACCAGAACTCGATGATTTCTGGCTTCTTTTGACTTCACAACTTCTATTTGGTCTACACAGACACAAACGACCTGCTGGTAACGGCGACAGGGAGTACAACGATATTCGCGTTCCGGGTCTTCGTCGGGAGCAACCAGGTCGATTTGCGCGCAAGGAGTGAGGGGCAAGGAACGTGTTCCAGTTCTTTGTCCTGGGTCGCGGAGTAATGTCGGGCAGCGAAGCCTTTTGATCTCACACGAGAGAGCGGGCTCGCGTCGAAAGACGAAGCAGTGTGACGATGAAAGGAGAGGCGATATGCCTTGACCAGAGACGAGATGCGCAACGGCTTCAGAGTCTAGAGTGCAGAGGCAAGTCTGATGTGGACAAAGTGTTTGTCCAGAGTGGGTGGGGTGTGACGTCGTGGGGGGGGAAAATAAAAAAGAGGCCAAACGTAAGTGGTAGGTACGTAGGGCCGTCGGTCGGGACTTCCGCGCAAGACTTTCGAAACAGGCGGGTGAGGGGAGGGCTGGCTCTTTATAATTTTGGCCGCAGCCCGCTCGGGCAGGACACCCCAGGCAACAACACTGCTTGTGGCGTCGCCGCTGGCAGTCTTGGCGGACCCTAGTGGGGTACGCTAACGCATATCTGTCCAATCATATGTCGTCTTTGATGTGAATTTATCTCCTTTTTCTTCCATACACCCCAGTACAGGCCTCAGGCCCCTGAAGTACCGTGATAGCAGATGGCCGGTTGTGGTACAAAGGTACCCTGGCATCAGGCATTGGTACCAGACGAGCCGCTGGGGAGTTCCCTGGGGCATCCGCTGCCCACACTGCAAGCTCTAAACGAGTGTCCTGGGTGGCCACTCTGTCCTCCTCAGGCCAATCTCCAGTGGAGCAGGTGGCTGAGCCCAGCTTCGAGCTGCAAGCAGGCGAAGCGTCGTCATCACCCGTCCCGCTCGGATTTCCTGCTGTCCTTCCCTTTCTCTCCTTTGTCAAACAAACCCACCATGGACGACGGCCTCCATCGTCTCATCATCAACATCATCCACACCAGCACATAATCGACGAAAAACCCGACGACCGAACAAATCGACGGCGAGAGGCGACATTCCCAGAGACGACGGGGAGAACACAACGGTGAATATGACGGTGAAGACGACAGCTCCGGGCGATGCCGGCTCAACAAATGGACCAGTGGCTTGACGAATATGATGAGCAAACGAGGCCCTCAGACAGCGCAAGATTGCAGTTGCAGTGGTGGGCGACGGGCGCGAGTCGAGCCTAGGCTTGACTCCGGTCACTGACCGACTTGTTCCGACATGCCCTAACAGGCTCCAGCAGCACGCAATCCAACCGTGTCAACAGCGTCACAGCGCGTCGACGGCCCGGGCGGACTGGAAATTATGCACCGGGGCTAGGCCGACACACTGGTTGGTTGCTTTTGGGTTTTTTCCTTGCCCCCTCCCTTCTTCCAAAGTCGCCTCCAGCGTCTCGCCCCCCAAACCACACCCAATGGTTCCGATCAGCCCCCAGTCGACTGCAGCCGTGGTGGTTCTCCCCATCATGTTGGTTAAGCCGCCCACTCTTGGAGCATGTTCTAGCCCACACCGTCCTGTCAAACTCTTCCTCGGCCCCCCGTGGACAGCCTTTTTTTTTTTTTCCTGTTCACGACCCAACCCCCATTTGCAGCCCACCACTACCAACCACCAGCACCCTGAAACACGGTCTGCCCCCCTACTCCCTTTTGCTGACTCCAATATTTCATCAGCACGCGTCTTCAGCCCACCTCCAGGAGATCCCATGCGCTCATGGGTTCGAGACGTGTCGCGACAAGCGTCTCAGCTTCGGAGACCAAAATCATGCGCTGAGCAGCTGCTGGCTGGTTCACGCATCATGCTGCGAGTCGCTTCAAGCTTGGCTGTGGCGACAACAGGCCACCCGGCGACAGCGATCGCGCAAACTTTTCGCCCCAAGGGACCACAGACTGACATATTGGGTGGGTATTTTTCCATTTTCTAGCCTTTGTGTGAGTCATGGACCTACGGCCAACCAGCGACAAGCTGGCATGAGCCTGTTTGTGCCACTAGGGAGGTTGGCCCTTTGCGGCCGCTCACTGGTCGGACGCCCAGGGTGCCCTGGTAGCGTACCCTCACGCGCACGCTCACGCTCACGCACACACTCTTCACGTCAAGGCCGCGTCGCGCTCGCTCTTGCTCATTTCCTTCACCATAGTCTCTTGTCTATGCTTTTGTCGCATCAGTGGTGTAGTGCATTGTAGGAATCTCCGCTGTTGCACATTTGCAGGCCCGCGCTATTTGTCGAGAGGACACGTTTCCGTCAGTGTGCCACGGTCATTTCTTTCTCTTTCTTCTTCCCTTGCGCCAAGTGGTGACACGAAAATTTTGATAGACGATGGATCGTCCACTCCAACTTCCATTTCCGAAGAAGCGCCAGATACGGGTGGTGCTGTCCTAGGTACTGCACTAACATTTTTTGGTACCACGACATGGCATCCCTGCTCTGCAATTTCTTCTCGTCCGCCAGACCGAACGGGCTCAGCGGCGCAAACGCGCCAAGCAGGGGGGCATCTTCTCTTTTGCGATAAGAGACCGGTGGCTCCATCTCTCATCCAGCCTCGTTCCCCAGGATCCTACTAGGATTACCTTGCCTCCCCCTGTCTACCCCGCTGCCATCTGATGAATGCATCAGGCGCGGCGCTCTGCACAAATCAGAGCTTTTTATGTGCCGCCGTAAGTTGAAGTAAGTCGCCGTGCCATGGTCTTGCACAAAAAAAAATTAAAAGCGGTTTCACATGCGTCAAAGCCACACGCTCTGTCTGACGCAAGAGTTCCGGTCTCGCATGGCCATTCCTCAAGTCACAAGCGGCTTAAGACAACCCTTAACACAGCATACAATGGTTGAGCAACATTACACTGCACAGATTGGAATGCCGTTGCAAATGCATAGCATAGCCTCACTTTACATTCAGACTGCATGCTCTGTGCGTGCTTTACCGTTGGTCTTCTCCGCAAGTATCCTAACACACTCCACATGTTCAATTCCAGATCCCATGTTGTCTCCATTCACTCGCATAAAAATAAATAGGCTAGAGCTATGGCCTCGAACATTGTGGCCCCAAAGAAGTCACCCGCCAACAAGAGAAGCAAAAAAGGAAATCAATATCAACAAAAATCGTCAATTTTTAGTATGAAGTACATATTCTTGGGGGAATGTTTATTTTTGCGGGTACCCATGATCGACTCCGATATACACCCATCCCAAATATGCTGTAAAGTCAACTCATCTCCCTTGGTCTCTCGTTTCGTTGCAAACATCCATCCCTTTTCGCGCCAAAGGTTATGCACGCACGCATCCAGGTATCATACAGAACATAAATAAAAATATAAATAAATAAAAAAAATCAAAGTTTTTTTTTCTTTTCCGAAACCATGGTCTCAGGACATGTAGTACTTGGGGCCTTCGCCTCCTTGAGGTACCTGCCAGTTAATGTCCTGATGTGGTGCCTTGATGTCGCATGTCTTGCAATGGATGCAGCTGCAAGGGGGTGTGTTTGTTAGCAAACAAATAACAATAACATCTCATAAAACGGTGGTAGCGGAGTTCCTCTTCATGTTCTTTTTTTTTTGGGAAGGGGGGGTTGGAGAGGGAGGAAAAGGGAGCTTGAGAAGTCGGGCCTAAAGAATTTTTCAAAACTCACTTTTGCGCGTTGATCTGGAACCGCACGCCGTGTGGCTTGGTCTCATCCTCAACGTACTCGTACACGCCCGCGGGGCAGAATCGGTTCTCGACGCCCTTGTAGGTCGGGTATGTGGACTCTGTGTGGGCGTCCCAGTCGGCAACCTGCAGGTGCACAGGCTGGTCCTCCTCGTGGTTGGTGCCGGTGCGGGAGACGCTCGTCAGGAGGTCAAAAGTGATCTTTCCGTCGGGCTTTTCGTACTCGATCTTGGGGAACTTGTCGGCGGGCTGTGTGCTGGCGTGGTCGGGCGTCTTGTGCTTGAGCGTCCAGGGCACGCGGCCCTTGAACAGGAAGGCCTCGAGGCCCGAGTACATGACGCCGCCGTACAGGCCGAGGGGCGTGTGGAACGAGGGGCGCATGTTGCGGACCTCGCGCAGCTCCTTCCAGATGGGCGACTTGCGCAGCTTCTCCTCGTAGTCGTAGAGGAAGATGCTTCCGTCCGAGTTCTCGTTGATGGCGGCCCAGGCGGCCTCGGCGGCCAGCATGCCCGACTTCATGGCGTTGTGCGTGCCCTTGACCTTTGGCACGTTGACGAAGCCGGCCGAGTCGCCGATCAAAGCGCCGCCGGGGAATGCAACCTTGGGGATGGACTGGAAGCCGCCCTCGATGAGCGAGCGGGCGCCGTAGGAGATGCACTTGCCGCCCTCGAGCACGTCCTTGAACAGCGGGTGCAGCTTGAGCTTCTGGAACTCTTGGTATGGGGAGAGCCAGGGGTTCTGGTAGTCGAGCGAGACAACGAGGCCGATGCTCACCAGGTTCTCGCCGAAGTGATACATGAAGGAGCCGCCGTAGACGTCCTTGGGCAGCGGATAGCCCATCGAGTGCACGATCTGGCCCTTTTGGAACTTGGCCGGGTCAATCTCCCAGACCTCCTTGATCCCCAGACCATATGTCTGGTGCTGGCTGTCGGCTCGCAGGTCGAACTTGCTGATGACCTGCTTGCTCAAGCTGCCGTGGCAGCCCTCGCCGAACATGGTAACCCTGGCGTGGAACTCCATGCCTCGCTCGAAAGCCTCCTTGGGCTTGCCGTCGCGGCCGATGCCCAGGTCGTTTGTGGCGACGCCCTTGACGGAGCCGTCGGTGTGGTAGACAACCTCGGATGCGGCGAAACCTGGGTAGACCTCAACGCCGACCTCCTCGGCGCGCTCACCGAGCCACTTGACGAACTGGTTGAGGCTGACAATGTAGTTGCCGTGGTTGCTCATCTGCGGGGGTGCAGGGATGGGAATGGCGGCCGTCTTGGTCAGGAAGCGCATGCGGTCGGTGCCGGCGGGGGTCGCGTGCTCGAAGCGGTCGGGGTTGTCCTCGTCGAGCCAGTTGGGGATGAGCTCGTTGATGGAGCTGGGCTGGATGACGGCGCCGGAGAGGATGTGGGCGCCAATGTCGCCGGCCTTTTCGAGCACCAGCACACGGAAGTCTTCGTTGCCGGCCTCGTTGGCCAGCTGCTTGAGGCGGATGGCGGCGCTGAGCCCCGCGGGGCCGGCGCCGACGATGCAGACGTCGACCTCGTCAGCCTCGCGCTCAATGTCCTTTGGGTCGAAGGATTCGTCGTCGTCGTCGTTTCGTCGGCGGGCCGTGCTGCTGAAGGATCTGGTTCCGGCGGTGGGCATTCGCATCACGGGCCAGGCGAGCCGCGAGCCCCGCGATGACGCCGTCCTCGTCACGACGGCCGAGGGGCAGAAGCCATTCCTAGGCCGCCACTGAGCGCGAGCGAGGGCCCGCGAGCTGTGCTGCACGCACCGGGAGACGGGGCGGGGGGCGGCGGACATGGTGAGAGCAATTGGCAGGGCAGAAAGGAACCGTGGGATGCGGAGAACTCAAAGCCTTCCTGCGACCCTCTGGAGGGGGAGATGGACGACTTAAAGGAAAGCTAAGCTAAGGAATCAAAGTTGGGGATCCCACACAAGCAGTCAATGGCGAAAAAAGCTCCCATGCCGGCGGCCGGGTCGTTGGTGGGGTTGACCGGAGCTGGGAGTCTTTTGACAATTATCTGGCCGGCAATTGGCCCACGGCGGGAGAGTGGGCACCGGCACACCCAAACCTGGGCGCCTTTTTTTTTTAATTTTGCTTGTGACGTGCCCTGTGTTTCGCTGTTGATAGCCGCGGGGTGAACCGGCACAGTCAATTCCAGTCCCTGTAAAAGACTGCGTGGAGCTTTCCCGAGCTCCCACTACGCCGCTGCCCATGACGCCGTCTTATGGGAACAGCCCATGCTCGTCTGCTGTCGGCGCTCGGGATTTCATAGCCGAGCCGGTAACGAGGCTCTTTTCCTCCAGTGAGGGGACAAGCCAGCTGGTACCGAGGAACCAAGCCTGAGATGCCGGCTCATCACCATTTGCGCACGAGGTCGACCAGATTGGGAGGCGTGGCTGTCGTGCCGCGCGCGCTGTAACCTATCCAATTGCCACCGCCAATCATTCACCATTGCAATTCCTGTCTCAGAATACGACTCCCTCCTGACTACACGGCGCAAACGCATGGTGCTTCGTGCGGCGCCCCATGACGAGCCTCAAGCTGAAGCTTGCTCTTACGTCAATGCCCTTGCCCCAAGCGTTCGGGATTAGTGTCGCCTAGGCCGATCGCCAAGCTCGGCTTCTTCGGTCTGTCCCCGCGGGGGACGCGGCTTGTTGGGCCAACTGTCGCCTTGCTTCGGTCCAGTAGCCTGGGCGTCCTGGCTCGGCTACTTACGACTCGTCATGAGACCATTCTTAATAAAAGTGCGGCTCAGTCCGCCTGCGGGTACAGTACAGTAGTCTGCTGATTAGATTAATCGCCGCGGTGGGAGGAATTTCCGTCTTGGCTCAGGAGTCGCTCGTCCAAGAAGCCAATCCAAGAGTGGCGTGGACCCTGGATCGGGATTTTGTCTCCGACGCCGCTGCTCTCGTGTCGCTTGGCTCAGGGAGGACTCGATGCGCCCTAACGCTGGCGGAGCTGTGTAGCGCGTTCGGGAATGCGTCCGATTAGGAAGGATTTGGCGATGTTTGTTAGAGCTCTCGTGCAGGCGTGGTGGGCGAAGCCTCGCTCTCACCTGGACGTTTGCAGTGGCCTCCAACTCTTGGTTCGCCGTGACTTGCCGTTCACGGAACGTATCACGACAATATATGTGCTATTCAACGCTGTTTGCAGCGACTAGGTCCGATATTTTACTATGTGGATTGGTCATTTCCGTGCTATACCTTTCGAATCTCGGTGCTGCGGCTTGTTGATCTGAGACAGTTGGGATTTTGGAGATGATTCTAGACATCACACGTACTTCCACTGTGTTTACCGTGGTAGCTCAACGAGAAAGTCGCAATCAAGTATTTTTTTTGGTTATAGCGAAAAACAATAAGAACAGGGCAAAGACAAACCACACCTCATACTATTGTTCCCTGAATACAAAAATATAGGTAATTACAACGATGTCAAATGAGAATATTCACTTGTATGTGAAATGCAGCTCTGCTACCCTACATCGACCCACCCACGTGCATCCTCGCCGCGGTCACAGTTTCTTTTGCTGGGGATTCACCCTGACCGAGAACACGTGACTGTTGCTGACAAGACGACCGGTCTCGGTTAAACTATATTGCGGGGCAGGTACAATGAAGAAGTCAACCCAGATACGCCGCCGCCCACTAAGAAAGTGAATCTATGCACTCGTATAACATCTGGTTGCATATCTGCCAAGGTGCCGTCGAGGAATGACCCGAAAAGTCTTCGATAGAACATGCTGGCACCCAAGAACTTAGTAGAATTAGCTCGCTAATCGGAAATGCCTTGGTGTGTTTGTTGCGCCGAGGCGAGTCCATCTTTTGATGACATGATGAAACTGGACGAGCTCGATGAGATTTTTTCTGTTTCCCGGGCGCTGGACGAAGGCACTTTTGTCAATGAACCGCCTTTGTCTGATGTCAGGTGGTGACGATGCACCAATGTCACACACAAAATACCGCTGTACCACTGGCAAAAGTGTAAAGTACCTTACAACAGGTACTAGCGTATTTTGTGTATATATGTAGCGCGACAACCAATCTTCCACACTCGATCGTTGACCTCGTTTGTTTTTCCTTGATATCCATTGGTTCAATGGATCTGAACTCGATTGGTCTGTAGGTATCTGGTCACTTGGCTGGGTCGGCAATTCTTCAGAATATCTGGGTGAATCGTCAGAGGATTTATCAGTGGACTTATAGGCAGCAGAATCGTCCTAGATTGCGGGGGTCGGAGGGTGGTTGGTTCTTTTGAGACCCTCTCCCAGTTAGATGTCATTGCTAGGCAACTGTTAACTCGTAAATCCCCCATAAAGACTCAAAGCTTATCAAGCCGTATTATCCATCGGTTCACCGTCAGGCTTCTTTGGAAGCTCCTCCGTGGTGTGTTAGCGATCAACTTTGGCACCAACTTCGATTTGATTTAGTCCCGGCTCCCTTTCAATCGTCGGCTGGGTAGTCTGAGAGTCGAGCCAGGAAATAAAACAATAATTCCTGGCTTATCGATATAGAAAACCATGCTATGTAAGATTGCCTCACAGCGACCAATGCGGCGGCGTTCGGTGCATTGGTGCTCAGCCAAGAGTAAGTCCCGGGGATAGGTTGGCGGTCCAATCGCAAGTTGACATTGTAAAAGGACAGGGAGAACAGGAACTTGTGGAATGGCGAATACCGTGAAGGTGAGTTGAAGATCGACACTTGGGAAGGCGGGCGGTATGTAATATATAGGCAGTGTGGTGATGTGAGTGATCTGCCACTCAAGACCAATCAACATGCAGGCAACAATTATTTGATCGGCTTTAAATAATATTGTTATGGCCATGGGGTGCGGATTTCTTGTCTGCGGGTTTTGAGTTGCGTCTTCGAGATGCAGGACTTAGGCCGCGGTGGCCTGGTTGCGCGCAATGGACTCCATTGTAGCGGCGATGGTGAAGCTATGAAATTGCTGTCTTGTACTGTAAAGGGTGTTGCGGGAACGAGACTTGATGTTTCGCATGGTGGCCGGACACTTGTGTGCAACTTGCACACCAGCAAGGTACCCAATTTGCTTCCATGTATTGTACATTATGCGCTCATCACACCAGGTCTCGCTTAGTATAGCCCCAGGCATAATCGGTTTGAACTCTTCGTGCCAAGAGGGTGGCTTCAGCGGCCTGACGAAGCTCTTGAAATCGCAGTTAGGGTGAGAATTCCTTGATATCTTGGTAGCCGTCAAAGTGAGGCAGACGGTTCGCCATCAGCAGAAGAGGAGGACGCCCTTCTCTTGACCACTTGCTTTCCGGCTGGCTGGGTTCATTTCAATCTACATCTTGACCAAGCTCAGCTCTCGTAGGGCTACAGAATACTCCCGAACGGACAATTTTATTTTCCTTTTTAGCTATCTCCTGTTGGGAGATTGTATGGAATTCGTCGGTCCGGTCAGGGTGCTCTTTGAAATTACGAGTAGACATGACTCCTTCTGTCGCTCGTCTTCCAAACGCCGTCTAGGTCGTTCGAGATGTCAAACTGTATGTCCTCCACATTCTCGCAAGTCTGTTTAAAAGTCAGCCGGGTGATGTTCCATTAGGAAAGAACATAAGCCGTCCTCCAAGGGTGCCTAACCGATGATACTTTGCGAATTTCGAGATAATGGGTCAGAGATCGAATGTCACTGGGGTCTCGCATGAGGTCGGCTCGCCTTAGAACAGTTCACTGCCCCATCGCAAGTTCCACGAGTGGTAATACGAGGGGGTTCATACCGCTGCCATACAAGAGTGCATCAGTCTGGTGGATGCACCATTTGGCGCACTTTTTGTCAGCCCGGAGAAAATCTAGGGCCTTTGATATCGCTGTCTGGACCTGGGATACTGTGCCCACAGACAAGCTGTCGGTCCAGTGGTGGGTTGACATCGTAAGAAAGTACAGCGGTTGCCCCGCCAATCGGATGAATTCGAGGAACTCGTTTACTCGTCTCAGCTGCCCAGTGGGGCAAGAGAAAGACAGAACAAGCCACCCATTTATAATGTGTGTGTTGTTACAGTGACGGGAGGAAGATCTCATAGGATTTCCCATATGATGAGAAACCAAAGCTGCTGGCCTACCTAACAACACTCTCCTCCATGGTCTTGTGGTGCTACTTGAGATATAAGAAGTTTTTGGGGATTGCTACTTCTTCCAGCTAACCCACCCAAGCCTTGAGTCCACCGGTAACAGTGGCAGCGTTTGAAGCTATGGCGGCGATATGTGCAGCAGAAACGTTCAATAGTCCTTGGGTGGCCGCACATCATCATCGAACCTCCAACTTCGTACCTAACATCAAAGGAATAGAGCATTGGCTCACAGTAGGCTCCAAAGTTCAAGTTGGAGGAGTCGGATGATTTTCCCTCTTGTGAAAACTCCTTCTCGCCGCGTATGGAATTCTCTTGAACAAGCTTGCAGAAATGGTTTGACTCCCTATATGCTGCTTCCTCCACAGAGATGATAGGCGGTGGTATATCATCCCCAGGGTAAACAACTGACCCGTCATCGACTCTAACATCTGTGCGCATAGTTCTGCGGAGACGGAGGTAGCATAAAATACCTCGAACAACTGATATACTAAAGTCGGTGCTGGTGCCAATTTGTCTGCCTGCTTGTTTGTATAGGTCCGGGGAAGCAATCCAAAGGCGAGATTGTCTAGATCCCACGCAGCCTTAATCTCATCAAGACCCTCCTTTTAAGAACTAGTGGCATCGCCCTCCTTGGGTGCAAAGATGCCTCGGGTCTTATTGTCTCCAAGGAATGCGTTCCGTGGCTCATAGGGGTCATAATCAGGGTGATACAAACCTGGCACCCAGCCGAGATCATTCCTCTGGTTCGGACGCCAAGTAAGATTAGAGGCGTTCCACATAATATGCAAAGGCGAGATCAAATCCTTCAATCCTCCAGAAATAGGGGTACCAGTGACCCAGAGGATGTTTTCGAAATTCAGCTGGTTTAGCATATAGCGGTATGCACCCTTGAGTCTCTTTGCAACGTGTGCCTCGTCCGTTATGATCCAACTGGACCCCGTTTTTTTGAGATTAGAGACATCAGGGTTAATGCCGAATTTACGTTGATAAGTCCTGGGTATGAGTCTTTCATTGGTTCCCAGGTGATGTAGTTCTTCCCTTCGAAGATTTTATCTGTTGTTCAATAGATGGGGACCTTCTTGTTTCTTCGATGCGATCTAGACCTGGACCTAGCCCGGAGACGATGGCGATTAGGCCGGGCTTGAATTACTTCTGGAGATGGAGATGGTGATTTAAGAGAAGGAGGCAGGCTCCTGGATTTAGATAAACCTTTGGGCCCCGTGAATGTGATTGCCATAAACTTCGATAGAATTATCCGGCTAGACTATATTGGCCAGGTTGAGAGGATGATGTATGTGCTGTCTATAAATATAGCAAGGTTAGTGAGCATTGGTATGGTAGAGAAATATGAGAAGAGGGAGAGAGTGGTAAGCTGGAAGGCAAAGGAAAGGTGAATGATGATGGATGGAGATCTTACTATCTTATCCCGTAATGCTTTATTAGTAGACTTTGAAGCCAGGAACTCCTGAAATCCTTGATCATCCAGGACATAAGCATCTGAATCCACCAAGTGTTTATTGTTAGCATAGTAAACGATTGGCATGATATCTGGAAAATGCTGCTTGATTTCTCGGTAGGTTTGGTTCATTACGTTAGGGGGAGACAAGTAAATGCCTGGTGAAAAGGTTATGTTTTCGTAGTGATCACCATGTTTTTAGTCTGATCCTTTATAAAGCGAAATGCTGTCCAATCCAAGGGGGTGCGGTTCTGAGCGACTGATTTCTTGAGTAGAGAAGGCAGTATTGTCAGAAGTGGGAGTATCCCCTGGTGGAGGGGATGTGATCAAATAATTGTTCATGGAATCATGTAGAGGTCTGGCACCTAAAGGTTGTTGACATGAGGATCAACTACAACCACGGACGAACAGCGATGAAACCATGCCAGAAAATCTGTCCCAGTACAACGTCCAAGGAGCCGGGTTGAGGGTTGATGCCTTCAAGACTTTCTTGAAATTGCTTTTGATGCAGTCAGAATGATGAGCAGGATCTCGGGGCAATATGTCGGGATCTTGAAGAAATCTAGATCTTGGACAAGTTTGGAAGAAGGATATGGCACGCCTCTGAAAAAAGGAGCGTTGGTGATAACTCAGCGACCCTTGTCATAAGCGAAGCACTTTTCTCTTTGTGTCGTATCCCGGGCGCAGATTCGGGCGCCTCACGAATGGTTTGCCGGTATCGCGTTCGCCCAAGAGCAACGCAAGCATGGGCGGTCTCTGCAGGAGCCCTGCCAGTCTGGATGTGGCTGCATATCAGGATTCCCACCACACCGGCGCCCACTCATGAGATGGCTCTGTGGGCTGGATGCCGCGTGAATGAAATCTGCGTCTCGATGGAAAGTGTGACGCAGACAATTGTCAGGAAAACAGCGACGTCCAGGCTTCTGGATCGCCCAAACGACAAGACGTTTTCGGATACCGGGGGTAGGTAGAAATATTTCTTATTTTCGGTGTCGATCTGGTGGAGTTGCGGCCGTGGCAGATACCGCGCTCGAAGCCATATTTTGCTGTATCCAACGACCTGTTTTGTTGGTTCGCAATGATTAGCTGATGTGGTGTGTAGCAGGTGGTCTTGGTCAGGGACTGCACTTACATGTATTGGGTGGCGAGATGAAGGAAGAGAGCAATATCACGGTTTCTCTAGTGAGAACCGTATGTCTTAAGTCGGGTCATGCTCGCTGACATGTGCTCGTCTCCATTTCCACTATGTCGGATGGTTCAAGAAGTGCTTGACAGTTTGTGGTGGGATATATATATGGGTGATGGGTTGAAGGATTGGAGAATGAGCAGGAGGAAGACTCTTTATAAAACCTAGTTAATTGTGCAGAGTTATTGGGCCTGCCCAATGTCTACACATGGCTCGCTTCTTCTACCCATATTGGGATTTGCTTGTGTTTCACGGCGGGGTGATACCCGCGATGTTTGCTTGCTTGTGGTGGTGAAATTGGGTCACGGCGTGTTTTTTTTTCGTTCACCCACACAAGCAAGCGAGACAAACCCATACAAAAGCATACCGGACCACGGCATGCTCCGTGTGGCAAACTGGTGCGGTACGGAAGGATCGAATTCCGAGATGGACCCCGTGAGAAAAGGCTCGTGTTGGGCACTTGCGCGATGGCCATGGCGGCAACTTAATCTATAGATAGAAAAGCGTAGTGGATGATGATGTACGTGCTGGATCGGATGAGCAAAAGTTAAAAACAACGTTGACGGGGAACCATGCTCGTGCATGATCGCATCGTCAATCACGATTCTGTGCTTTGAAAAAAAAAACAAAAAAAAAACAAGATGGGTTCCTCACGATGGTAGTTGTTTTTGGGTTGTCTTGGATGGTTTCAGCTGTGCTTCAGTATGCATGCATTCTCTGCCTCGCACCATCCCTTCCTTGCAGTGGTGCTTCCATACCATTGGACCTCCCCTGGGTGCCACCGGCCTCAGCCCTATGTCGTATTCAACAGCACACTAGCCCAGGCCCGCATCCCGCGCATCCCTTAGGGACGCCGCCGCTACGTAGTGTAGTATTAGAGGTACGCTGTCCTGTTTGCCGTTCGGTCGCGTGGCTTCAGGGGAGAGAGACCCGACGACAGAGAAGGGACACACCGAAGGCCACTTCACCCGCCTTCGCATCGCCCACGATGCTCCAGCAGCAGCTCATCCGCCTTGCCCTGCTGGCCGCAGCGGCCTCGGTCTCGGCCGACTGTCCCAACTACGAGCAGTATGCCCGCCAGCGTCACGAACCCTACTCGACCGGCCGATACGCGTTCCCTTTCCAGCGCCCGAATAAGCAGTGCCGCACATACTCGGCCCCCGCCGTCGAGAACACCATCTACAAGGACATGACGGGCGCAATTGGCGATCCTGATCTGTACCAGCTGTTCCAGAATGCATGGCCCAACACATTAGACACAACTGTTCGCTGGACGGGCGTCTCAGCTGACAACCCGGACGAGGAGGTGCGTCGCCGAAAAAAAAAAACAGAATTGGCATCCCTTGAAGCTATTCTCGTCCGAAAAGAAGGAAAAAAAAAATGCAGCTAACAGGTGAATTTGACCGACGCAGCTGGCCTTCATCACTACTGGCGACATTGATGCCATGTGGCTCCGCGACAGCGCCAACCAGCTCCAGTCTTACAAGTCGATCATTTCCAGCAACGACGTCAAGGGCAGCGACATTGCGTCCCTCTTCCGCGGCGCCATCAACCTCCAGGCCCGCTACATCCGCAAGTCGCCCTACTGCAACGCCTTCCACCCGCCCCCGGAGTCCGGCATCAAGCGCTTCCGCCGCGCCCCGGTGTCCCGCCGCGACGACGTCCACCCGCAGTACGACCCGGCCGTCGTCTTCGAGTGCAAGTACGAGCTCGACTCCCTCGCCGCCTTTCTCCAGCTGTCCTGGGATTACTTCGAGGAGAGTCAGGATGGGACCTTCTTTGGCAAGTTCGGCTGGGTCGACGCCGTCAAGCGCATCCTCCAGCTCGCCAAGCTCATGCAGAAGGGCACCTACGGCGAGGACGGCACCGTCCTCGACTCGCACTACACATGGCTCCGCAACTCGGACAGCGCCTCCGAGACCGTCTCCAACCACGGCCGCGGCGCGCCCGTCAAGGGCCACATCGGGCTCGTCCGCAGCTTCTTCCGCCCTTCGGACGACGTCTGCATCTACCAGTACTTCATCCCCGCCAACATGATGTTCGCGCGCTACCTGACGTCGTGCGCCACCATCATGCGCAAGCTGGACGCCTCCGTCGCAAAGGAGATGGAGGACATGGCCGCCGGCATCGAGATTGGCATCAACGAGCATGCCATTGTCCCGCACGCCAAGTTTGGCGACGTCTACGCTTATGAGATTGACGGCTTTGGCTCCTATAATCTCATGGTAACTGAACAGACCCTCCCCCCCTCGTCCAAAAGCCATCCTGATGCTAACGACTTCCTCTTGAAAGGACGACGCCAACCTCCCATCTCTTCTCAGCATCCCCCACATGGGCTACAAGCCCGCCTCGCAACACGTCTACGACAACACCCGCGCCTTTGTCCTTAGCCCCTACAACCCCTACTACGCCCGTGGTCCCGTCCTTAACGCGACCGGCGGTCCCCACCTTGGCCCCGGCATGGCCTGGCCAATGGGCCTCATTATCCAAATGATGACGTCTGACGACGACGACGAGATTGTCAGCGGCATTCGACAGCTCATGGGGTCCACGAGCGGGCTCGGCCTAATTCACGAGACTGTCAACAGCCACAACGATGAAAAGTGGACGAGATCTTGGTAAGGCTGCACCAGAGGCTCATATTGCAGCAAAAAACAAGAACAGAAAAAAAAACCAAGAAAAAAACCAGAAAAAAGACCATACACTGACTAGGAATTTTAGGTTTGCATGGGCGAATGGTTTATTTGGGCAGATGATTTTAGATTTAAAGAAGCGAAAACCCGCGTTAATATCCAGGAGTTATCAAGGCAACGCCAAACAATGAATTAATACACTACTTGTGTATGCGTTAGTACATGAGGAAAGTGGCTCTTGTTTCATCACAACCATGTACAACTGTTAAAACATCAAAGACTCCCAATTTGGTCGCTAATTTTGGCCGGGACCCGACCTCGATTCAACCAACACTAATTCATCGTCCTTTGTCTAACTCAAATCAAATCCTGCACCGGATGTGATCGCGTAGAGCAATTTTTCCCGGAGCTTTCCCTCCGTTGTGTATCTTGGCAGCTTCAGAAGGTTCACGCATGTGCTGGTGCTCGGCAACCGGTCCTCGTCAGTTCCGCCATCGCGGATGCTGAATTTTGGCTTGAGCTGAGAGAAGCCCAGCAGTGGAGCTCGGGGTGTGGAGCTGACGTATTTGAGAACGTCACGGCGCTGGGCGTCGCTGAAGCCTTGCATAACCTTCCAGAAGAGCTTGATGGTGTCATGTTCCTGTCCGTCATCACCAATCTCGTACAGGCCGCTGTAGATGGTGTTTTGACGCAGGTCTTCGATGTCAATCTCTGATGAGTCTCCGCCTACAAGGCGCTGAAGCTCGGATTGGTTAAACATAGAGAGCCATGACGGCCGGATGATGGCGCGAAGACCTCGGAGAAATGCTGCTGTTTGGAGAGACGGCTGAACGACCAGGCGGTGTCGAGCAATGTATGATATGTACAGCAGCCGGTTGTCGTTGGTGACGTACACCTGGTCGCCGTTGGCGATCAGATTTCTTGTAATCGTCTTGACTGGCTGTCCCACTTGCGAGACCTGATCTGTAACTGTGAAATCAATACTCAGCTCCGAGATGTCGCCGGGATAATTCTTCAAGCGAAGCATGCCCTTGTGTAGGTCTTCGTCCATGTCGCGCAGGTCGTTGACGCTGCCCTTGTAGCTGTTCTCGTCGTTGGGACCCGCAGATGCCCATTTCAGGAGGAAGAAGCCTGCGAACGCCAAATCCACGAGAATACCCTCATACATGCATTTTCCAACGATTCTTCCCAGGAATTCAAACCGCTTCAGGAGACTGGCCATATGCTCCTTCCATTCTGGATCCGATTCCGTCAGCCCGCCAGCCTTCAAAGATTGGCGCAACACATCAACTGCTGTTGGATCAGGGTAAAGAAGACCCTTTTCGTTCGATGTGAACATGCCAGCCCCTCCCTCCTGGTTTCCAAATGCTTCTGACGTCGCGCTGATCAGAAATTCTTTGGTGACACCGCCCCCATCAATGCCAGCTTCTGGTGCGCCAAATTGGTCAACAAAGGTAATCTGGATCGGGTCTTTGAACCCTTCTCCGAGCTCGTAAAATCCCTTGTACGCGTCTTCAAAGAGATTTTGCCGGCGAATCCTAGCGTGATGCCTGGCAAATGGTTGGAGGTGAGGAGGATTTTCTCCATCTCTGCGAACCCGGTCTAGGTGGATAAATTGACGGAAGATGACAACACGGGTTTCAAACGGGATGGCAAACGGCATATGCTTGAGAACCTCTAGTTTCGGGCCCAATTCTGCTAATCGTCGCTCACGTTGCGCTCGCCTTTGCTGAGCCTTTAATCTCTCCAACCGTGCATGGCGAGAGAGTCTTTGTCCAGCGAGGGTAGAGTAAAAGCCGCTATCAGCACCTAGGTCAGCTTCAACATCAGAGCTTTCCTGGTCGCTGTCTTCATCGTCTTCTTGAATCTGTCGCTGCTCCTCTGTAATGACGGCCGTGATAAAGTCTTCCTTGTCCAGCTTTTCTGTCATGAGCCAATGGTTTATCGGAAGGAATTGTTTTCTCGAATCTCTTTCATACAACATCTTCATAGCCACCGTCACGATGCTCCGGAGACTGTCCAGATCGAGTCGAGTCGCGGCCCTCGACAAGGTGGAGTTGTGTGTCTGTTTTGTCGACCCAGAAGAGCCAAAGTACGAGTCCATGCGATATTTACTGGCTGCTTCGAGGGCTTCTTGCGATTTAGAAAGCTCTTGAGCCTTGTAATGAAGAGTAAATGCGGTGTTTTTGAGAAACACTGTTAATGCTTTGACATCATCTAGGGAAAGACTGCATGAGCGAATACGCGACATTGACGAGTCTGACTGCAGTAGCTGAGGAAATATGCCGCTGAAAAAGTCTTCGTCGTCGCTTAGACGGAGGATAAAAATGTATAGCTCAAGGAAAAGTAGAATAACTCGCCATTCCTGCTCCTCAACATTGTCGCTTGGGGTATCAGAGGCAGCGCGCAAGTATCTACCAAGAACAGTGATTGGTGGCTCTGACTCGAAACTCAGTTTGCGGAACACAGTCGTCTGTTTCATAATCTGCCAGAGAAACTTAACGGTGGGAACATTGCCAGATGGACCAGGAATCTGTTCAAGAAACAAACGCATTCGAATATCATCACCATTCGCTGGGAAACACTGGAGGAGGGTCAAGATGTAGCCGGCTAGTAGACTTGTCCCGCGAAATTCTTGCGTTGATGATCCAGCAAGATTGGCCGAGAAATCTCGCAGGAGCCTCGAGATGCCATCACTTTCTACCAGAGAGAGAAGTTGTCGAGAAATGTAAGAGTGTAGCGGTTGCAACAAAATTTCTCCATGGGATTCGTCAGAATCCGCCACGTCTGAAGATGTTTTAATGCCAATACGGAGGCTGATATCCTGAGAGAGGGCCGAAAGTTGTGTGTACAGGGTCTCCAGGTAATTAAATCTATGAGATGCATTCAATGTGATGCTGCCCATGTCAATGAAGTGAGCGAGTAGCCAAAGTAGGCTGTCCTTTGAGTGGAGACTGATGGATTCTGTTGATAGCTCTTCCAAAATAGCCTTGGCTAGTTCAGGTGCCGAAATGGCTTCTGAGAAGACCGTGGGGTTTTCTTCAAAGAGAATTAGGGACTCGCCAGTTAAAAAGGCAAAGGCATATGCCCGATAAATTTTGGATACTATAAATGATTGGGTTAGAAAACAGAAGTTCTAACTGAACATATCTAAAATGTTACTCACTTTCCTCAGTCTCGATTGCAAAGGGAGCTTTGAGTGCCTCGAGGAGGAGATTTAGCCATTCTCCAATCACATGTCGAATCTGGCATAATCGAGCAAGTGCACCATAGTATCGATCGATGGACGGTATTATCATTTGTGGGGATGAGGATACAATTCGGGCGATGAGCTTCAACATCAACTGTATTTCTGTCGTGATGCTGTAACCGTGGATTAGTAATAATGCCACCTGGGCGTAGTGCCTGAGCTGTATCCCAAGCAATCCGTAATACACGTACCCTTTTGAGGTATTACTTTCCACAGCCTCAATAAGCAATCGCACTAGGCGCTGCACCCGTGAGTGATGGGTACCTGCAGGAGCGATGGCTGTGAGATCGACGGAATCGGCATCGCGCGCGTAGATCGCAAGTCGTCGAACATCATCGCTTCTTCGGCCGGAAAAGAAGGAGAGAAGTAGTGTGAAGGCTTGGGGAAGCCTCTGCGATTGTTGTAGTGTTGAGGATGAGCTATAGAGCTCGTCGAAGCTAGCTCGTCGAGCTTGGCGGAGGCCCGCTCTCGCTTGATGACCCCTCCATGTGCGTTGGATCTTGCCAGCAGCCTTCAAACGAAGCCTCTCTGCCTGGCGCTTCTCACGATCGGCCTGTGCATTGGAGACGGTCTTTGTAGCATTCGATACGGCGGAAGGGCTCCAGGATGTGTTGGCAAAGGGATTCCCGGCCTGACCGCTGAGGTTGACGTTGCGTGGACGCCTGGAGCTGCCGGTGAAGGTCGAAAACATGGTGGCAAGGAGCGAGCGGTCGGGCGTTGTTGGAGGGGGCTAAGGAGAAAACAAGAGCATCCTATAGCTGATAGCGGTCGGCGGACGACGGCGGTGGGTTCGATTTCTAGAAGGTTCAGGGTTGAGATCAGTCAGCGATGATGGATGGAGATGGGCAAGATGCTATTCGTGGGGTGCTCCGGTCGGCTGCTAGATTCCCGAGGTGAGGTCACTCAGAGGCCAGGGTACGTCAGGCATGTACATGTATGTGTGTTAGCGTGTTGGATATAGCGGGAGGCTCAGACTACTGATAAGATAAGCCCTGGCCCTGGATGGGGAAATGGACGATGGAATATGGCACGCTAACAATGAACATCCAGAAATTGAAAGAAAGGGCGGAGAAAGAAAAGTGGCATAGATACTCATATTTCATTCCGTGATAGAACCAACGAGAATTTGCGATTTTTTTTTCCGCCTTGCCTTTTCTCTTGTCGAATTGATATTGCAGTTTGCCTGGTGCGCCCGCATTCCAATTCTCGCTTGCCAAACAAGCGATTGAATGATTGTTAGTTTGACACTTGTGCATGGGCCCTTGCTAAAAGACCAGAGGTCTTAGCAAAAAATCTTTTAGCCAAAATAAATGAAAATAATCCTTAAATAAATAAATCCTCCCAGAGATCATTTTGTACGCTTATTTCAGGATTCTTTTTGCATCAGAAATTGTGATTATGTTGACTCGGCCAACTTTTGCAGTGGTTGTGATGGGGGGAAGTACTTCTGTTACAATCATTCAAGGGTTGGATTGTACTAGAAGCACCTGCACCTTCTCCATTTCCGTCCGCATCCCCGTCCTGGTCCCGGTCGCCTTCTCCCGCCGTTCGCTGTAGAAGTGCGTGATGAAAGTGGCCTGTGCGCAGCAGGCTTGAAGACCCTGTGTCTGTAGCGTGTCACAGGGACAGTGTGCGACTGAACAGAAGCACTGTCCCACCGCGCCATCAACCTTGGTCATCGGCGCACCCGCATCAACGCCCGCGTTGGCGGCCACAGCCAGTGTTGGGCTTAGGGGCTTCCGGGACCACGGTCGGTCGGCTGATGGCAGTCGTTGCGGTGTAGGGATACCAATGTTACCCTACCCACAGAGCCGTCCGGCGATGCTGGCGGAACGTCTGTCGCATGCCAAGTTCCTTTTTGCAATGCCATTCCTGTGGGCAGCGAATGGCTCCCCGCAGCAGCGCTTGCAGTGGTACCCGCAATATTCGACAGGTTTTGGTCTTTGCGTTTGAGACACAGCACGGTGCGCATTGGCGACGATGCCCATGACGAGCGCCACCGCCGAATTTTAATCTGGGGATGGGGAATTTTTTTTCTCTTATCGCAGAAATGCAACGGGTTGGTGGGCTCTCTGGTCCTGTAGACCGTTAGGCGCTCCCACTTTCTCCTGCCCGCCTCAGTTTTTGTTAGACACAAGTTTGTGAATAAAATTTCTACGCAGGTCCACTGGCTGGGCTTCAAAGTACCGTGACAGCAGGCTAGATGGGACGAGGGGGGTGGGCGGAAAGCACGTGTGCGCAGGTGCTATCGCTGCGCTATGGATCTTCGCAGCTAAATCTGTTAGCGTGCCATCCCCCCTCCTCCCTCCTCCCGCACTACGCTTAACAACTGTGTCGGGTAGCTACATGGGCTCAGTGTGGATCGTGACCAGCCCAACGCTACCCCCAGGAACAAAAAAGGTGTGTGTGGACTGTGCGTGAATCGACGATGCCGCTGCAGCACAGCACAGTGGCAGGCCAGCGCTGGGCCAGGCGCCACCCACCAATGCCGCCACTCACAGTGGCCCTCCACCGCATGGCTAGGTCAAGGAAAAAAAATATCACCGACGAAATTTCTCTTTTTCCCTCCTCAACCGCAAAACCAACCTTATCAACCAAACCCCCAAACCCATATAAGTCGAGTCAGTTCAGAGGTACGGTCTTCGTACTAGTTCTCTGTTTCTGCTCACTTCTTTCCACAAACAAAATCACAAAAAAAACTTGAAAAACTCCTCAAAAAACCCCTTCACCCTCCACCCACCCCTCCCCCTACGTTCCCTCCTTGTCTCTCTCGCGACACCGCCCGAGCGACAAACCATCCCATCCTTACTTTGAGACCCTCGTTTTCACGACTCAAAGTATACCCATCCTCACGAGGCCGCCGACCTTTGTTCGCAGCCAGTCTTTGTTCGCCAAGGTCCGAGTAACCCCGCGAACTTGATCCGCCATCGTCTTTGAAAAGGTGCGTTTTGCTGTGGCCCCTCTCCCCTCCACTCCACTACCCCCCCAACCACCATTGCAACGATCAGCCCTTGCCCTCATTTCTTTTTCCAAACTTCTTCACTCACTTTTCAAGACAAACTCTCTTGCGAATCTACTACTGACAAGCTCACCCGCTGCAGGTTCTCTCCGAGACCCCGACAGTGATTTAAAATGGCCTCCAACCCTACCTCCGGCGCTGTTGACCAGCTTGCCAACGACCTCAGCAGCACCTCGCTCAATGGCAGCGGCGATGCCAAGGCTCCTGCCATCGACACCACTGTCGCTGGCGCTTCCGAGGATCCTTCTGCTCCCACTCCCAACTCAGCTGCCCCTCACCCTCAGAACTCGGCCTCTCTCTACGTCGGCGAGCTCGACCCCTCCGTCACCGAGGCTATGCTCTTCGAGCTTTTCTCTCAGATCGGCGCCGTTGCTTCCATTCGTGTCTGCCGTGATGCCGTGACCCGTCGCTCCCTTGGTTACGCCTACGTCAACTACAACTCCACTGCCGACGGCGAGAAGGCCCTTGAAGAGCTCAACTACACCCTCATCAAGGGCAAGCCCTGCCGCATTATGTGGTCTCAGCGCGACCCCGCCCTCCGCAAGAACGGCCAGGGTAATGTTTTCATTAAGAACCTTGATGTCGCTATCGACAACAAGGCTCTCCACGACACCTTCGCTGCTTTTGGTAACATCTTGAGCTGCAAGGTTGCTCAGGACGAGAACGGAAACTCCAAGGGATATGGTTTCGTCCACTACGAGACCGATGAGGCCGCTGCTCAGGCTATCAAGCACGTCAATGGCATGCTTCTGAACGAGAAGAAGGTCTACGTCGGCCACCACATCGCTAAGAAGGACCGCCAGAGCAAGTTTGAGGAGATGAAGGCCAACTTCACCAACGTCTACGTCAAGAACATCAACCCCGAGGTCACCGAGGATGACTTCCGTGAGCTGTTTGAGAAGTTCGGCGACGTCACTTCCTCGTCTCTTGCCCGTGACCAGGAGGGCAAGGCCCGGGGTTTCGGCTTTGTCAACTTCACCACCCACGAGAGCGCCTCCAAGGCTGTTGATGACCTCAACGGCAAGGATTTCCGTGGTCAGGACCTGTACGTTGGCCGCGCCCAGAAGAAGCACGAGCGTGAGGAGGAGCTCCGCAAGTCTTATGAGGCTGCTCGCCTGGAGAAGGCCAACAAGTACCAGGGCGTTAACCTGTACATCAAGAACCTCGACGATGATGTCGATGACGAGAAGCTCCGCCAGATGTTCACTGAGTTTGGCCCTATTACTTCCGCCAAGGTGATGCGCGACACCCCCGCTGAGGGCGAGGAGGGCAAGGAGGAGAAGGAGAAGGATGAGATCAAGGAGGAACCTAAGGAGGAGGATTCAGACGAGGGTTCTGAAAAGAAGGGCGATAAGAAGGGCGATAAGAAGTCCGGTAAGAGCAAGGGCTTCGGTTTCGTCTGCTTCAGCAACCCCGATGATGCCACCAAGGCCGTCGCTGAGATGAACCAGCGCATGGTCAACAACAAGCCCCTCTACGTCGCTCTCGCCCAGCGCAAGGACGTTCGCAAGAGCCAGCTTGAGGCTAGTATCCAGGCTCGCAACCAGCTGCGCATGCAGCAGGCTGCCGCTGCTGCCGGCATGCCCCAGCAGTACATGCAGCCTCCCGTTTTCTACGCTCCTGGCCAGCAGCCCGGCTTCATGCCCCAAGGCGGCCGCGGCATGCCCTTCCCCCAGCCTGGCATGGGTATGCCTGGTGCTCAGGGTGGCCGCCCCGGCCAGTTCTCTGGCTATCCTCAGCAGGGTGGCCGTGGTGGTATCCCCCAGCAGATGCCTCCTAACATGTACGGCATGCCTGGCCAGTTCCCCCCTCAGTACGGCCAGCCCGGTACTCCTCAGTTCATGGCTGCTATGCAGCAGGCTCAGCAGGCCGCCCTCGCCGGTGGCCGTGGAGCTCCTCAGGGCGGCCGCGGTGGTCCTCAGGGCATGCCTGGCGTTCCTCCCAACATGGCCGGCCAGGGTGCCATGCCTGGATTCCCTCCTAACAACCGGCAGCAGGGTGCTGGCCGTGGTGGTCCCAACGCTGGCCGCAACGGCAACGCCAACCAGGCTGGTCGTGGCGCTGAGGGCATGAGCCCCTCTTCCATGCTCCAGGCCCAGCTCGCCTCTGCTCAGCCCGCCCAGCAGAAGCAGATTCTTGGTGAGATGATCTTCCCCAAGATCCAGGCCATCAACGCGGAGCTTGCTGGCAAGATCACTGGTATGCTTTTGGAGATGGACAACACTGAGCTCGTCAACCTGTAAGTTTGACCCATAATTTTTCCGATGACAAGACCAACCTTCTAACAAAACAACAGGATCGAGGATGAGGCTGCTCTCAAGGCTAAGGTCGACGAAGCCCTTGCTGTCTACGATGAGTACGTCAAGGCTCAGGGCGGCCCTGAGGGTGGTGAGGTTAAGAAGGAGGAGGAGGAGACCAAGGCTTAAGCTTGGTCTCTGATTTCCTTTTAATCTCAAATTTTCTTTTGTTACAGTTATACGACTCATCTACCCCTTGCCGTGGAGCAACGTGCACCTCATTACGTTTATGGTACTGATTAGGCAACATCATTTGCTACTCTGTACTGCCGAAGGAGGTGGTGCTTTATGTACAGATAGACTTGGTTGCTATTTCTTCTCAGGAAGGGAGAAACAAAAGTTATTGGGGTTCTTTTTTACGGTGGTTGGTTTTTTTTTTTTACACTGGCCGAGAACCATTTTACAGCCAGAGGCATATGCTTGACAGCAGCCACCAGGAAGGCGTTGAAGGATTTCTGATACTCTGCCTGTTGGCCTATACCCCCAACAACGATGTTCGTTTCACAGGCATGATCAACACAGAGGTTTTTATGCGGATTGAACGTCTAATGAAGAGATATGTTCAAATACTTTTATTCCTGACCCTGATTTCTACGTGAATGTCTCGTTTGTCAGTCCTTTGTTGATGAGATGAAAATGCAACTATTGTGAGATTATGAGTGGGAATTGAATCTATCCTAAACTTGCTAAACCTGAAAGGTGCAATTACAGAGCTGCCCTGCCTATGCAGAATGGGAAAAGAAGATCCAACGCCGAAAAAGTGCAACCAAAATGCCTTTCCCAAAACAGACCATGAGACCTTTATCTAACCAACAGCGCCCCGATAGTGCTTATATGCGTGAAGGTATCCTGAAACATGGTGGACAAACGGAACCGCGACGCCTTGAGATTCCCAAACCTGGTTATTAAAATCTGCCGCCGTGGATCGTCTCATGGCCCTCGTCGATCATGTACTTCTTCCCGGGGACGCTGGCAAAGAGCGTCTCCATGACCTTGCCCTTCTGCTGCTTGCGGACGTCGCCTAGGTAGGAGCTCACGTCGCTTAGGCCGCGGATCTGGTCTTCGAGTGTTAGGGTGGTGGAGTTGACGCCGCGGACGAGTGGGGAGACGAGCTTGCTGCGCAGGGTCTCGAGCGAGGCCTTGAGCGTCAGAAGTTTGCCATTGTGCTCCACGAGGATGCCCTTGTTGCGAACCGTCTTGTCGCGCACGTTACGGAGGAGCTGGCGGTTCTGCTCAAACTTGCGCAGCTCTGCGGCGCGGGTGCCCAGCATGCGGGTCCAGAGGCTGGCGAGGAGGTCGGCGTGCAGCTCCTCCTGGGCCGATGACTCTCGGACGACGGTGCGGGCGAGGTTGAGAAAGTGGAAATCGACAGCCTCGAAGAGGGCAAATAATGTCATGCTGTGCTGCAGCTCGGCTTGGATGCTGTCCTCGAGCACGGCGATGAACTCGGTAAAGAGCAGCTGAACCATGCGCTGCTCGCGCTGCGGGTTGCTGAGGCCAAAGACGTGTGTCGTTATGCGGCCCAGTGAGGTGGGTGAGCCGGCGGCATCCTCGAGGATGCGTGCGCCCGAGAGGAGGTTGTGCAGGTTATCGTAGGCGGAGGAGAGGGTGGAGGGGGCGGGGGAGGAGTTGAGACGGTGTAGATGCATCTTGGCCCAGTCCATGACGTTGAGGATGCTGAACAAGGCATTGTAAGACACTGTGCCATGAAAGAGGGGAGAATGCGCCCGAAGCGCGCATCGGAGGCTTACCCATCAATATCACCATCAACTCTAGCAAAGAACTTTGTCATCTCTACAGCCAGCGTCTTCATGGTCTCGCTCAGGGCGTCAAGGTCATGCACGATGCTCGGCGCATCGCGCATATCGCTGGTGCGCACGCTCTCGCCAAGGTCCCAGACGGCGACGCTGGTGGCCTGGAGGTCGTGCACCTGTACGACTGCGTGCTCCGAGTAGTAGATGAGGGGCTCGAAGGAACGGGCGAGCCCGGCCACCTTGACGAGATCGCCAACGGGGCGGGTGGCGGCGGGTTGCAGGAGCGACTTGAAAGCTGATATTGAGAAGAGGGCTACGAGGAGCGTGGTCACAGTCGAGGACCAGCTGCGGGTGAGGGACGCATAATGGAAGTGGACGAAGTTGATGGTAGACTCGATGGGCTCGGTACGATGCTGAACTTCTGCACGGACAGCGAAGCGGATGTCTTGGGCATGTTAGCTGGTGCAATGCGACATCAATGACGAGGCAATTTGCTCCAAATGCTCACAATTATCATGCGGTTCCTCGCTCATGGCTACCGCTGTTGGGGGGCTCGTATGCGCTCTCGGCTGCACCTGTAGGGTTCTGGCCTCGGTTCGCTCTGGACTTACACTCCTCCCCTTGTCGGGGCTTTTGCTCCCCTGCGGCAGCCTCGTGCGAATGGCACGCTCCAAAATCATGTCGTCTTCGCTATCGTCATCGAGCCCCGGTGTGCTCTCGTGCAGGGGCGGCAGGGTTGTGAGGACATCATGGGGACCCCTCCAGAACCCGCTGCTCCGATCGCCGTTGCCGAGTCTCCGCCACGCCGGCGGCGAGTACCCACCGGCGGAAGCTATTTCCGAATCCTCGAGATCCTCGTCCGTCATGGCTGCCTCGCTGCGGAGAAGGGCTGAATGACGGAGGGGCGGGCTTAGTGGGCGTTCGAAGTCCTGCAGTGAGGCGTCGAGAAGGTTTTCGAGGTGATGATCGGTCATCGTGAGGTGTTGTCTGAGGTGACGAGAAGAGGGAGCGCTTCTTTTCAGGCGTGTGAGGGAGTTCGCGCTCGCGGGAGGTCAGCTTCTTCTGCGGCGATGATAACGGCGATGGAGCCGGCAAAGAGCGGGATTCGACGGGGTATTCGAGGGCAGGCGCAGACTGTTTGCGGGGGGAATCTCTCTGGCGCTGGAGGCGTATGAGCCGGTCCTGTTCTGCGAGGAGGAGTTTGAGCTCGAGCTCTTCGTCCTCTTGCTGCTTTCGCAATTGCTGCTGTAATATCTGGTGGCGGCGACGAGCAAGGACAATGTCCTGCCCGGCAATGACAAGTTGGTGCTGGTCTTCGAAGACAAGCTGGCTAGACTTGACGGGGGCCTCGGGGAGGGCCTTGTCAATGTCAACGGGCGATAGGTCCTGGTCGTCTGCGGCTCGCGATGTGAATGGGCGCAGGAGGGTCGATGCAGACGGTATTGGTAACCGGAGTCTTGGCAAGCCAAGGGAATAGAGACGCGGAATGTAGAGGGCGAGGAAGATGAAGAAGATGACGACGGTGAACAAGAAGGTGCTTGGTGCGATTGTGACGCTGATGAGAGAGACGTTGTTGTTGACGGTTAGGAAGGAATTCATGGCCCCTCGTCAAATGAAGCAAGCGCCGAGGGACAAACAACCAGGTGAAGAGGGGAAAAAAAAGAAAAACACCGAGTCACTTGTTTTTCTTCCTCCTTCAATTGTTTGTCTTTCGTTTGCGTCAACTAACAGGGGAGCACGGTGGTGGAAAAGAGGGTTTCGCCCACGGAGCACACAGACAGACAGAGTTCGAGATGGAGTTGGTTATTGTATGGGGCGCTCGCTTAGAGGTATGAGACAAAGTACCCAGGGTTCGTTCGGCTGCAGCTAACGCAGGTTCTAGGCAAGTTTGGAGTGTGTTTTTGAGCCCACCGGGGAAGCAGATACAAGGTACAAGAACAGGACGGGGTGGGAAAGGTAGGTTGAAAGGGGGAAGAAGATGAAACGTTTGTCGCATTGATCCGAGGCCCCCCTTCTTTCTTTAGCTACTTGGGATTTCCCTTACAGCGATAATTCAACGTCGGTCCCCCCTCCTTCCTCCACCTTGACCCCCGGTTGGCCCCTCCGAAATCAAGAGGTTGGGACGGCCACTATGCCCAGGGCCGCCCCGAGATGCCCGGCCAATGAGAGCCCGCCAGCTGCCAGAAACAGGCCGTTTGGGAGACCCCGCGCTAGTCCCGTCTGGTGACCCATGCACTCACTTTACACGCTGGTTGGGCGCGCGTCGGCGCCCGTGCGCGTTGGACTCGTTGTGGCCTGATGCGCAAGGCATCCCCGCTTTTTGGCGTCGAGGGGTTCGAGTGCAATTCGAGCAACTTCATGCAATGCAGGCGGGTCACATGAGATGCGGGCTACCTACAGTAGGTACATAACCATCATGATGGACAGCAAGCGGAAGGAGGGGCAGCCACCCAGCCAGCCAGCAGGCCCTCCCCCTTTGCCCAGCTCTCCATCTGGCGGCGGCCCCAGCATAGGCCTGTACATGTGGGTGATATATGCTTGTATCTGCGTACTATATCCGCCCATCTGCCTGCTGTTCCTCTCTGCACCGCTGCTCCCTCGCAAAATCAAAAGCCGAAAAGAACCGCCGAAAAGAAAAGATGCAGAAAAGATGCTAAAAACCCGCATCGCGCCCAGTACGCGAACTAGGCAGAGGTGGTGCGGAGTCGAGACGTGTTTGTTATTGTCATGTGTTGTTTACCTCTTCCCTATCTGTTTACGCCCTCGTCAATTGGCCAAGACTGCCACCCCACCGCGACCACTGACAGCATCGGATTTCGAGCCCTCTATTCCAGCAAATCAGCTCGCAGCGCGCCTCCAGGCTCCCCCGAGGGCGCAGCAAACAACTAGCTGAGACAGCGAATGTGTTGGGGCTCGCCATTCACTCTAGCCCAGACGTGACTGATAGTGCGACTCTCCCTCTCTCCCTGCCGAGCTGAGGCCGCTGAGGGGTCGACTCTCGCTCGTTCTTTCGGCCTCATTCACCCGGGATGTGTGTTGGTATTGACGACATTCAGTCATTGCTATCGCTTTCCTCTTCTTCTTCTTCTTTTTTGGCCCGACTATCCCGTAGTTTCGCAAGACAAGACATTCGCCCCCCAAGATCCTAGGAACAATTTCCACCTGCGTGCGTGTGCGGTTGTCAAAATGTGCAGCATGAGATTAGCCCTCAGACTCGCAAGAACCTCAAGATAAGCTCCAGCCCCACACATAACTCAAAGGCCATGGCCAAGTTTATGTGTGGGGCTTTGAGTGGTTCACATATTTCTCATAACTCGTCGTACCAGTTCTCCGAACCCGTAATTTGACCATCTCACTCAACTGCGAAAACATGCCCAGAGTACCTTGGTGGAACATGGTGGAGACTTGCAATCCTAAAAGGACTACCATTGGATCATCCAAGCCCAACCGATCACATCTCGTTGACAACGGCTGCAGGGGTCGTTTCTTTGAGGGACCTGAACAAAGGCTATGTTTGTCAAGCAGACCGAGAGTCATTGTTAGGTCTGTTCTCGATCCGTTTCTCGCGAAGGAAAATATTCGTATTGGCTGTTGGGACAAAATAGGGCGTGATGACAAGGCGTGATGGTGAGTTGGTGAGGTACTCCACAACCCTTGAATGGTTGTCAGTTTAATACTTTGCTACATGGGGCCCTTGGCAAAAGACTGGAGATTTTGGTATTTTGGCTGGAATAAATAAAAGCAATCCCTAAATAAGTATATTCTCCAAAATATAATCTCTTAAGCTCCTTTTGGGATTAATTTTGGATTAGAAATTCTGATCATTTTGAATTGGTCAACATGTGCAGTGGCTGTTGTGGGGAAGTACCCCCGTTACAATCATTCAATGGTTGGGTTGTAGTGATCGGAGATCACGAACATGACATCCGTAATTGATTGTGGATGCAATGGTCGTACCGTTTTACGTTTCACATGTTGGCCCCGAGACTACGTTTGGCGTTTGAATTCCACATAGTTCAGAAATAGAGATCGCTCTTGGTAGGTTTCCCACATAGAATATGTAAGGACAGGTTTGTTGTTTCCTTAAAAAGGAGAGCAGCTTTCTCATGTTTCTTTGAGCTCTCAAGAACAAAGTGGCCAAATGCATTGATTGGGACATGTTCGCTCGGGCTACCCAACTCTTGTTCACCATACACAAGGCTGAAAACAACACCTCGCAAAAGATCCAAACCCAAGAATCGATAATATGAGCAATGATTCATGTCAGAAATCAAGACTGATATGGAGAGCCGCTGAAAGTTATAAAGAGGGCATTTGGGCTTCTGATCTGACCCGATCAAGTCCCATACACACTCTCTTCACCTTCACCTTCACACTATTCACTCCCTTGTTACTTCAGGAAATAATTGACAAGCAAACATGCCGCGACATGCCGCAGGGACATCGCCTCTCGAGGCCCTGCCAAGGCTTGTCATGGATAGAATCTGCGAGTGCTTTGCCGCTCCCAACGGAAGCTGGCACCACCTTCTGAACATGTCCCTTACATCTACACAACTTGCTTTCGCAACCCGGAAATTTCGCCTTCGCCGCATCAACCTTCGCCTGTCGACGGAGGAGAACCTGCGCGAGTTCCTGGACCGGCTAAATGCGGCCGTCAAGGACGACGACAGAGCTTTGCGCTACATCCAGCAAGTCAAGCTTCGAGGCGCCCTGCTTGGGGACCAAAAAATAAAACGTAGGGGTCACTTGGTCGATTGGGCCGAATACGGCAGCATTGCAGAGGTTGCCATGAGTGAAAGGGGCCCCAAGGATGACATCCGCGATTTCTTCCAGCCGCCGCCTAGCGAATGGTACAGCGAAGTCAGTGGCAGCGACCACAGTCAACCCAGCCCCTTGGAGTTTGGCCTTGACGAAGCGCAGAAGCGACTACAAGAAGAAGCTTGGAAGCCGCTGGTGAAGCTGATTAGCAAGCTGCCAGTGCTGCGAGATCTGGTCTACGTCTGTTTGCACCAAGTTCCCCTCTCGCTGTTGACCGAGCTGCACAACCACTCTTCAGAAGTGCGCCTCCACATCCACACTTTCAAGCTGAGAAGCCTCTGCGTGCCCGAAGGCCAGCAGCCCCAAGTTAACGATGGCGAGCTCGCCATCGCCACGTCGCCCTGCCTCTACAGCATCGTCGTGCCGTTCGGCAGAGAGGGCTTCGGCTTTCCCACGTGGGAGGGCTACAACTATCATGTCATGAAAATCCTCATGGCCGGCGCCGCGCCGAACCTGGCCAAGGTCGAGCTGCGCGGCTGGGGCAGCTCCTACAACCAGCGGATCCCAGACCCAGCTCGGCATGGCACGTTCCGCCCTTTCTACGAAAGCCGCGCCGGCATCACGCAGGAATCAAAGGGAAACGTTCGGCACCTGAGGACGGGAGAGACGGGAAATTCAAGCATGGACGCCGTTGATATCAGCAAACTCGTCTCGCTGGACATCAAGAGCCTGGTGACGAGCATCAGGCCTCTCATCCCGCTGGCCCAGGACTTTACCAGCCTCCGGTCTCTCCGTCTCAGGGGCAACGGCTGCACCTGGTTCACAGCCGACAACGAGGACAACTTCATCAAGGGCCTGCCGCCGCTCGAGACGATTGAGATTGACGGCGACATGAAGGACCACACGTTTGAGGCGGTGCTCGCCCGCCACGGCAGGACGCTGAAGCGCTTCCGCTTCCGCTTCGTGCGGGCCACGGTGCTGCCCTCGCACATCATGGCGCTCAAGGCGCGCTGCCCCCGTCTGGAGGACCTGACCATCGAGGTGTCCCGGCAGAACACCCGGGGCCACGAGGTCAGGGTCTACAGCGCTCTGGGCGAGCTTCCTTGCCTGAAGCGCGTTAAGATCGGTGTCGCCCTGGACAGGCTCCAGGCGAAGAGGGACGGCCTCATTGCCATTCAAAACGGGGACGGGTGGGCCAACCTCTTGCGCGAGTGCGCCTTCGACTCCAAGCATGCGCGCGCCGTCTTCGATATGGTGAGCGGCGGCGGCGGCGGCGTCCTCGAGTCGCTCGAGCTCGCCCCGACAGAGTTTCCCGTCATCGGCAGCCGCAACGAGGCATCCTGGGATTTCATGCTGGCCTGGGTCCTTCGCAAGTGGTACTGCCAGCGAGAGCCTGGGGACGATCGAGTTGTGGTTCGCGAGATTGAAAGGTGCCGCAGGCCGAGCGAGGAGCGCATTGTCGCCTATCTGGACACGAAGGAGGCGGCAAAAAGGATCTGGCACAAGGCTTGGCCCAAGGCCACAGGTTCTACACAACAGCTAGCCAATTCTTGGTCAAGCTCCCCGCTTCAAACCACAAACTAGGATAGCTTAAAATGTTCATGTAGAGAAATACAACAAGTTTACTGGCATACTCAGCCATTGGCTATATATATATATATTGTGTCGTTTTTTTTTACATTAGAATCAAGCCAGTTAGGCACCTGTCCAACATGGCAATATTCCAACCACGTTCCTATGCATCCAAACACCATCAAGACAACAACAACCTGCTCCTTTACACATCCCTCTCTAATCCTCTATTTTAGTTTTTAGGATTACATTGAAACTTGTTTTTTTAATGCAATTGCAGGCCCTTGGTACTCAGGTTCCGAAACCTCCACTTCCATCTCGCATGCCAGGCGGCCCAGGAACTCGGCCCGTGTCATGCTGGCTTTTATTCTTACGCCGCCAATAACGGTCTCGGCCACGGGTCGCGCGCGCTGCATGAACAAACCTATGACGACGCTCGAGATCATCGGTCGGCCGGACGGCGACGGCGGGCCCAGCTCCATGCCGTCCTCAACATCCACCACCTTGGGCACTGACCCTGTGAGCCAGGGCAGCCGGATCTCCTCGTCCAAGATGTCAACGGCCAGCTGCTCAGCCAGCTCTGAGCGGAACTCGAGCGACCCAGTCAGGTTGGACCACGACTGGATGAAGCACACGGGGATGCTGTTATCCCAGAGCCGGGGCGCTCCTCGGTCATCGTGCATCAGCGACATGGCTGTGCCCAGCTCGACGAGCCCCCACCAGATCAGGAACTCCCTCCCGCGGCCAGCGCTGAGGAACACCACGCCGTAGATGGGGTTGTCTATCGACATGAAGGCGATGTGCTCGGAGCTGATGTACCGTCGCGACCCTGTATAGGCCGCCCGCTGCAAAACCGTGGAATTCTTTGGCGGGAGGCTGAGCTTAAAGGGAAACACACCCCGCACGCCTGGCCCATCAATGGCGTTTTCCAGCAAGATGGTCTCCTTTTTGAGATCACCAGGATCATACTCTACAGACTGAATTTCTGTTTTTTTGCGCAAACCACTGCATTAGTATTGACCCACATATGAAGAAGAAAAAAAGCATTCCTCAGCAATTGCTCGTCCAGTTGGGGCTCACTCACTGTTGCGATGGCCAGGCAGGTCGCCATCGACCATGAGGAAGCCCGATCGCTTGGGCTCAATAATCATTATCAGATTGGGGTGCAGTCTTCTAAACGCAACATCCCCGCTGGCACTGGCCTCGAGGAGGATGGCGGCCCGCGCCAGCGTGTCCGACGACAGACTACAGTCGAGCACGGCAAGCCACTGGCTGTCCTCTTCGCCCTTTTCGGTCCCGCCGGTTCGGGTAGAGTAGGTCAACCGGCAGGGGCACTTCCAGACGCGTACCTCGAGGCCGCTCCCTGTCATTTTCATGCCGAACCGCGCTGGGTTCTCTTGGCCGCCCACGGTTCGCAGGTTGAAGTGCTTGGGCGAGTCGGCAAAGTAGTGCATCTGGCGCACCGCATCAGCCCCTTCCGACGACGCGGGCGTTCTCCAGATGAGAATGGAGTGGTCTTGAGATGACTTGAGGATCTCCTCCTGCAGGCGCAAAAAGGCTTTGTTTCCCTCGCCGTAGAGAATTGGCATGTTGACGCCGAAGATGCCCATAAGCGAGTAGGCCACGTCCTCGCGGCGAGACGTCTGGCGGTGAGCGGCCCACCCCATGCGAGTGGCGATGTTCTCGTGCTGCAGCAGCAGCGACACATTGCGAGGGCGGCGCCGTGTCGGATCCCGCCCTCTGAGGAGAGCGTCGCTGATTCCTGTGATGTGGCCGATACGCGGGGAGAGGTTACCCCGCGTGCCCAGTCGCGCCCAGTCGCGGCCGAAGAACTCGACGTCGCGGGGCGCAATGAGTTCCTGCAGCGTCCACCCTCGCGTGAACCACCGACTCGTGTCGAAATTTTCAGCTGTGCCGTCCGGGTGGAGCGTCACGTCGGGCAGGTACGCATAGCACACGACAGCCTCGCTGTACCAGCGGAACATGGAATTCAGCGACTGCGACAGCTCGGCGCTGCTGCTCTTGTCGATGCAGCACGTGTCAACCCAGACATGGCTGATGCCCTGCTTCAGCGCCGTCTCGCACGTCTTGGCCACTTTGAGGTATCCCTCAGGTTTCTTCCAGCGCATGTCTCGCAGGCGCTCTGGATCGCGCACGTCGTCGTACAGCAGCTCGTCGGCGCCCCAGGTATGCGACAGGATGGCATAGCTGCCCGGCTCATCCCCCGCATCCTCGAGCTCCAGAGTCCTGGAGTTGAGGAGTCTCATGCTGGCGGCTGCAGGTGCAGGTGCAGATGCGGATGCAGGTACTGTCACAACTCAATTCGGTCCGGCCAGGGAGGGAGGGAAGGAAGAAAGAAGAAGCTCGAGGTGTGATGTTTCATCGCCTACGTTTCAGCGGCTGGTGGTGACGGTGGCCACTGACCTCTTACCCAGTTGGGCCGAGCCCGCTCTCGCCTGCTGCGAGCAGCCAGCCACAGGCCCTGCAGGGCTTGGACGTCGACGGGATGATGTTAGAACATAGGCGCTAAACTTATAAATAGATCTGTCACACTCACCATCCTGACCACTCTCAGCCCAGATGACCACGTTCCCTACATTATTCCCCGACATCTAGCATGGTCGTCCAAATAAAGGACCGGGATCGACCAGGATTGTACCCGAAACTACGCTATGCACCACGTTTGGCACCCTTCTCCCGCCTGTCAAGCATCATCCTTAGTCGTTGATTTATCGGTGAATTGCTATTTGTCGTCGAATCCAGTCGTGTCAAGATACCCATAATAAAAAGAAATGCGAATGAGCGATGTCTCTAGCCCCCATAAAAAAAACCCCTTCCCCTCAGCCCCGGTTCTTCTCCCCCACAAATCCCGTCTGTAGTTAAAATCATGCATAGTGCTCCTAATCTACACCCAGTACAGTACGACGGAAACAAGAGAACAGAAGCCCCTCAACTCCCTTTGCCGTGTTCGCAATCATCATCATCGTCATAATGCTGCCCAGTCTTCTTTCATCACCCCGGTTGCGTCCCCAGCTCAATGCCCTGCGTCTTCAGCCCTGTAGCTTTGCACTAGGCGGGCCCTTTCTTAGTCAATCTTGGCGTTTGCCAGGCTCTTGGCCGTCGGGTTGCTCAGGTTATTGACCTGCCTGACATCGGCCCTCTTGTATTTGCCCTGTTTGCGCAGCCTCTTCCTAGCCACCATGACAGGAACTGAGCTCTTTGTCACCAGGTAGTTTGAGAATGATCCAAGAATAACACTGCACGCATCTCGTTAGCAATTCGCGTCCCACATGCATATGCACCAGTACACTTACCCCTTCAGCGCACTTCGCCCGCGACTTCCAATAACAACCAACGTCGGGCTGACCAGGTCAATGACCTCGGTGATCAAGTGCTTGGGGTTCTTGCAGTGAATCACCTCCACAATAACCCGCACCTGCAGACTCGTCTTTCTCAAAAGTCGCACGACGCGGTCAGTAATGTCTTTGACAGCTCGGCGACGTTCTTCGTCAGATTTTCCGCGATCCGCCCGGCTGGAAGGTCCAGGGGAACTGTTGGGAGTGCTAGTTCTGGATTCTCCGCGCAATGAATTGCGCATGAATTCTGGAACTGCAGTCATAGCCTGCGACTGGCTCTTTGTGTTTGCAACGCTGTTCAGTGCAGCCGCTTGTTCCTTCATTGCCTTGGGGTCATCCGGCACCTCGCCCCCGATTCCAGACTCCTCATCTACGCAGTAGATGGCAAGCAAGGTGTCTCCATCTCGTAGAACTGTACCAATTGCCCATTCAAGGGCATGAGTAGACTCGTCACTAAGATCTGTCGCCACCAGATATTTTCGCAATCTGTGATGCTCCTCCTCAGCTGCTTGAGCAATCTTGGCATATTCTCCTCGATAGAGAATGCGAATGGCGCGGTGAAACTCGGGGTTAGTAATAACATTGGTCATGGAGAATGACAGCTTTTGGGCTCTTTTGATATCATCCATATCGGCCTCCTCATCAGAATCAATCATGGAAGCAGTGGTTGAGTTGGGCTCGCGGTCATAGCTGGTGTTTGGGTGCACCGAATTCTTTGGCTTTACATTGTCCCCGGCAGGATTAGTAACTTTTATTTCGGGCTCCGATAAAAGAGAGCGGTAGACATATTTGGGTGCCTTGCTGGCGACTTTGGTTCCTGGGCACACGGTCAGTCATTTTTATCATAGCTCGGGCACAATACTTACGCTCTTCCTCAGCCGCTGCGAGCAGACTCATACTCTTCCTCTCACCCTTGCTTGACGAACGCGCCTCATCATCCTCAGGCTCGCTGCCACCTTCACCCTTGGCATCAGGGTTCAAGGATCGCGGTGCCATCTTACGGCCTCGGTCTTCATCATCCGAGGACACTGCCTCATCGTCCTCACTGGAACCGAGATGCTCACCATCTGGCCCCATGTAATCTTTGACCAGCCTGCCCGGACCGAGCGAATCATCCCGCTTAGCCGACGGGAGTTTTGACAGACTTCCTCCAGAATACGCAAGACGAGCATCAGAGAGCCTGCGGTAGGCGTTGCTAAGGTCTACAACCTGTCCATCATCAAGCATTGCGGTGCCGGGGTTCATCATTAGAGCGGGAGACCGTGACCGAGAGGATAGTCGGTTGTGGGGGGATTTCGATTTAGTGCCGCCGCCGCCGAAACGGCTGCCGAAAGAGCGGCGGTCACGATCGCCGGGGATTTGAAGGCCACTCAAATCTCCGCCTCGGAGAGCCTCGGCGAGTGCACCGACAGACTGTCTCTTTCCGCCCTGAGTGTTTCTTTTGGGTAATTGTTGACCGGTGTTGTGGGTGAGAATCCCTGAGAACTGATAGTCAGCGGTAGGGTCGCGGGAACCCAAAGCCCGGGGTCCAAAATCAACGGGCTTCTGTGATGCATCGGAAAAGCTCCGAATATGGGTAGCGTCGCTGAGCTCTCGAGCCTTGGTGGAAGTAAGAGTGATGGGCGAACTGGGTGTGGTGTTGGTGCCAGAAGCCTTGGTGGGAGGGGTGTCGGGGTCCAGCATGCTTCGCACAGCTGGCGGAGGTGGAGAGCTGGTGTCCAACATACTCCGCACCGGTGCTTGCCGTGGGGAGCTAGGCTTTGCAGGAGCGTCGCCAATATCCAACATGCTCCGGACTGGTGATCGCGGGGTTGTATACGGCGAGGCGGATCGCATACGGCTTGGCGAGATACTGGAGTTGGTTTTGGGCACAGGCCTATTCTCCAGCAAGGCAAGTACCTCCCGGCGCTCCATGTCGAGCATGGCCTCGATGCTCATAGGCTGGCTTTTGCGCGACATGATTGCGATTTTTTTTCTTGTCAAACAATTGCCTCTGTGTCAGAAAAGGTTGTGGTTGCAGGATATGAGTCGGAAAACTGGATAGATGGGAGGAATGCGGGGGGTGTGGACCGGTCGCAGGGACTATTTTGATAACAAGGTTGGGGCTGCGTAACGAGCAAAGGCGGGCGAGAGATCAGTCAGCGATACGCGCACCGGCTGCGAACTTGAGGAAAGAGGCGCTGCAGTCGAGGCAGATCAAGAGAACATCCTGGGGTTCCAAGGACTCGTGGGTGGTTCGCGGGTGGTGGCGGGTGCCGTTTAGATCATGGCGCAAATGATGGAAATGCGAAAGTTGTGGGTGCGTGGGTGCGTGCGGTGCCCAGAGTCGGGAGAGTCGAGTTTGAGAAGCCGCGCGAGAACGAGGGCGAGGCGAGGGCGGAGGTGGCAAACAGGTGAGGACGGTTATCTCTCAAGGGTTCACAGGTTGTAAAGGCGTAAGGTGCGGGAGGCAACGTTTTGAAGGGCGGTTGTTGGAGGTTCTGGTCGGGTGACGAGTGTCTGGGAAGGGTTTGGGAGAATGCGGTCTCGACGTGGGAACGTGGGGAGGCTGGGCGCCCCGGTGGAGAGGGGGGGCTGCCTCAGCGCTCCGCCGCTCCCACTAAGGCCTCTGCCGACTCATTTAGAGTAGTGATGGCCGCCTCATCGCTCACCTTAACGATGAGCTAAATACGCCGACTTCTAGAATCCGGATATGCTGGCATGGCCTTGCCGAGGTATCATGCCGTTTCGGGCCATGATAGCAGCAGTGCCGCCCGTGATGATTCCTGAAAACATCTGCGACCCTGCCAGCTTCTTCCTTGCTTCTTTTTTTCTTCTTCTCTAATGCCCTGTCAAATTTTTTTGTTCAGTTCGTCAATGCGCTGAGTCGCCTGTCCTTCTCGCCACACTAGTCCTCTACCGAACCACACCACCCACCCGAACCGCCGTCAGAGCCTACGGATAGTTGTTGACCGCCGTCTTCAACCCGAGAACCGAGATTGAGCATGAGCCCTTGGATACCAACTCGAAATCGCGCAGCTCCTATTACCTCACAAGTCTTTTGCACCTCCAGAGCTCTGAAACAAATATCCCCCCCACAACTACAGTCACCGTTCCCCCCGCCTCTGGAGAAATTTCATACTCGGAGACTCGGGGAGTAACAGAACCCAGTAGAACCAGGACGCCCATGAAGCTCCACCGCTATTCGTCATTCCCGTCCAACTCTAAAAATCCCAATGATTCAGAACTGTTCTAGGTTCAGGGCATCCAAACTATCAATTGGGTGCTTATCGTTAGCCGCTCCAGGTCGCACATGCCGCCCATCCTTTGTAAGCGGGTCTTTGCAAAGAAACGTCATCTACGCTGGTCGCCGGTGCAGGATAGAAAATATCCTGGAGGCCTCGTCATGTGAAAATACCCACCCGTGTTGATTGAGGCCACCCCACTGAAAAGCAGAGCTCTTGGTATCTGACCACAAAAGGTAGTACTTATATGCACTATCCCAGTTTCTGGCCCATGCTTCGCCGTATCGATACCACGAGTCAAGTCAGTCAAAACCGGCTCCTCTCATGACATTCCCATCGTCAAGGTGGGCTGAGGCCGTGTAAACCAAATTTCCACTAAACCACACTAGTTCCATGAATATACAATACAACCCTTGAATGATCGTTAGTTTGACACTTGGTGCATGGGCTTTTGCAGAAAGGACACAGATCTTAGCATTTTTTTAGTCAAAACAAATAAAACAATTCTGAATAATTATGTTTTGCCTAAGTATTAGTTCTGGGCTTTTTTTTTTGTTATCGTTGCTAGCTTAAAAATTGTGGTCATTTTGATCCGACCAATTTCTGCAGTGGTTGTTATGGGGAAGTACTTCCTTGACAATCATTCAAGGGTTGGTTGGATTGTAGTTGAGGTACCCATGTCGACGACTGGCATTTTGATAAGATGAGCAAGCCTAGCGTTGAAGAGTGGCCGCTTGCATTTAGAATCATCTCATTTCTCTTGGCCCCATCGTATTTTTGCCCATCTTTGTCCATTCTGCATCGTGCCAAGGGTAATACTGTGGCAACCCAATCAATGCTTGCCATTTCGGAAGCATGGCAGCACTTCCCGGAGCGCTCCGACTGGTCTCTCGCGCGACAGACGCCAAGCGCATGAACGCATTCCGCCAGTTACCAACAACTGCACAATCCAGCCAAGCACGCTGACGAGGGTTTTGTTTCTGCGGAGTTCGTCAAAAGCGCACCGTCTTCTTGAATAGTTCCACTGCGTAATCTCAGGTTTGATAGACTTGGCTCCACGTTGAAATGAGAAAATCATGAAAGAATTTGATAAGAGAATGTCATAAAACCTCGTCTTTCTATAAAAGGCTGGTATAGTTACACATTTTTTAACACATCTAATGTACAGCCGAGATGTAATGGTTTCATGTCGTTTACATCTTCTTCTTGACCTTGAGCTTATTGGATCCAACATTGGCTCGGGCCGCAGTGCCCAGCTTGTGGACCTGCTTGCGCTTCTCCCACACACCAGACCGTCCTTCCACGACGGCAATAATCTCCTCAGCTATCCTAACGGGGAATTGCTTACGTCCACTGCCCTTTGAAGGCTTCTTGTTGACCACGTCGAGGATCCATTGGAAGGCAACACGTCGGCGTTGCCTGAGAGCCAGCGGCATTGGCAACTCCAGTGCTCGACCACCACCACCTGCACCTGCCACATTTCGGACCTTGATAAGGGGGGCTACCGAGTCAATGGCAACGGTAATGTAGAGAACAGGGTTAAGAGGGAGATAAGAGGCCGGTGGTGTACCGGGCAAGAGGGGGAATTTCGGGCTGTATATTGGCGCGGGAGCGGTTCGCAGAAAGTTCATCACGCTAGCCATGTTCTAAATCGCAAGTTAGCCGCAATCAATTCATGATCGTGAAATAATGGCACGTACCCGCTGTGCAGCACTCAGCTTGCCATCCCGCATCAACAGTCGCGTAATCTGCTCAAGAACGGAATGGTATCGCTTCTTCTGGTTGAAACCTTCAGGCCATGGCCCCTGAGGCAGACCAAACTTGTGGCCAGGACCCTCAAGGCCTGCTTCCTCTTCCTCAATTTCCACCAACTCTGCCTCCTCAGCGGCAGCGTTCAATGCCTCCGCAACGTCGGGAGAAGGGATCATGCCTTCGCGGTAAAGGGTCTCCTCCTGGGCAGGTGTCAGTCCGCCCTGGTCGGGACTCGACACTGTACGGCCACCAAAGAAAAGTTGCTCGAGGGTTGCATCATCCAGGCCCGCATCTTGGGCTGCAGTTGTCACCTAGAAGACTCATACGTTAGCCCCACGCCAACCGCATGTCCATGTCTCAATTCGCACCTCAGCATCTTCCTGTGCAGTGGAACCCTCAGTTTCGTTAATTTCGCTCGAAGTGGTGTGCGATTGAGGCTTCTCGGCGTTGTTAGAATTGTCAATGGGTTTCGAGGGTTGGTTGCCGCCTTCGTTCGAGTACCATCGGAGTCGGGGAAGCGAGTTCACAAAGGGCTCGGGTCGGGGGGCGGCAGGTCTCGACCGAATTGCGAGAGCTCTGCATGCGCCCCAGATCCTCAATCTCGGAGACATGGCTGAGCTCCGCGTCGCTAAACAACGTCTTGGAGCAGTATCTTTTACAGCCTCGTGGCTTCACGTGGTCGCTCGATAATTTCGTGATGAAAATTCCCAGTCGGTCGAGTTGGGCGGAACAGCAATATTCCGATCCACCACTGAACAGCCCATTTGCTGCTGCTTACCTAATGGATTGGCGCCACACTTGCCAGCCAATAGTCAGGACCCTCGATCGTCACCCACCCACTTACACCTGACGAATGCCTTGGTACTTGTCAAACTATTTGAAACAGCTCGATAAGATGCGGTTCGAGGCATAAGTAATGTTACATCGTAAAGTCCCTGTGTGCATCACTAAGGGACTCCACCAAAATCATGCACCTAGCGACTGCTGCCATGTAATCCCGGCCCATCACTCCCTGCCCTGAAGTGATCTCGATGCGCCTCTACGTCACCTCGTCATCTGGACGCATTTGCTCTCTCGTCTGCCCTACGCCCGAAGCTCTCGGTAAGACCCTGGCTCGATCAAATTGCACACCTATGGTATTAGTTTGTTCGATAAACCCCACGCGGCTCCCTCGGCCCCTCATCTCCCAACACCTGGGACGTTGATCCTCCCTCGTGGTTGTTGGACTCACCGCATCTGCACCTCTGCCGTGGTTTTGCCCCCAATCAATGCTTTTTTTCTTTCGCTTCCACACGCCCATCAGCGTGGCTATACCCGGTCTGGCGAAGACGATATGTCAGCTCATGGCGGTGACAGGGAGCAATTGCCATCACGTCCATTTGCTTTTGAACATGCGATCGCCCGTGCTCACTTCCGCTCCCCCAAATTGTGGCTGTCCCCCGAGTGGGGGTTGACAAGCTGTGAACCAACAGCAGAGACACTGGATCATCTGGTGCTTACTTAGTCAAAGCGGCCAAGGTTGCATGAGACTGTAGCTCCTCGCAGGACATGGACATGTGACACCTAAAAAAACCGTCCAGCATGAAACTGGACCTTGGCAGAACGGTCTGGTCCATGACAAGGATGTTCTCGTGATTACCATGGACGTGATTTGTCTCTTCGACCAAGCCGCCACCCCGGCTTCCTGTCTCGGACGATTGCAAGAGCAGAGGTATCATCCATTGCATCTGGAAAAAAAAAAAAAAAAAGTCGAGATACGAGGCTCGTATGCCTACTCCCGATGTATTGTCAATTCTGTAGGTTTCGATAATTTCACAAGTTCCATCTCTCCAACCCCTCTTAAAACAGTACATAAAACACCATTGATCCAAGCTCTTATTAGCCAAAGCAAAGTGATGAGCGAATGAATGCCACAATGGGCATCAACAAACCCCGACCGCTTCCTCAAGCTTAGTACCGTGAGGCACGTTTTGTTCTTCATTTCTTTCCTCGGAATTGTGCTCCAAAGCCCATTGAAAGGGACTTCCAGTCTGACAGTCGAAGCAATGCGCCCTTTTTGATTTGTCCATGTCCCTTGCCCAACTCCAGATGTGAAACTCGCCAACGCAAGAAAAGCGCAAAAGAAATCCATCAAAGAAACTCCAGCCATAGATTAAGACAGAAAAGCAAGACGTAAAATGCCAAATGTGCAATCTGAACAGTGCGCCGTCATCTGCCAAGAAGACCACCGTGCCATAAACAAAGTGCCGGCACGAGCTCATTTACCAATGAGAATAAGACTGTGTTGGGGAACTGGAGGCGGAGCCACTCAACCAATTGACGGCGCACTCAGCGGCATCCTCCCTGGCATTGTTGAGGTTCTTGCCGTCGTACCAGTAGCGGGCGGCGACAGTCTGGCCGTGTACAGTAACGCGACTCGACCAAGCAGTGCGTCCACCTGTATTAGTTAGAGGTGGATCGGGAAATGATTATAAGTTCGACGAGGGTACGGGAGAACATACCACGACGGTCAGAAACGATTTGGAATATGGGAGGGCGCAATTGAGCGTCTCGACAGGCGCCTGAGTAAATGATTAGTATGTTGCATCGGTGCAAGTGGACATAAGACACTCACACTCAAGGCGATCTTGCCAGGGGCCGGAGGTGGAAGCACCGTGCATACTGCCCATTGTGTTGGAGGTGTGGATAAGTATGGTGTAAGGAGTCAGATTGCAAGCAAATAGCGTTGGTGCGCTTTCGAGTGTATTGCGATCAAGATCGTGGAGAAGATTGAAAAAGATGGAGCTGGATCGAGTTGGTGTGAAGAGCGGGCTCTAGACTTATAAGGTCCAGAGACGTCGAATCGGCAGCGCGAGAAAGGGTGCCTTGGGAGTGGTTGGGCGAACGCGGGGTGTGTGTAAGGAAGAAGGGAAGCAGCAAAACCCTGGACGGCGACCAGCGTTTGGTTGCCAGGTGGTCGTATGTGTGTGTATCCGAAGGGCCTCACAGTAGGACGAGGGCAAATAAATGGACGGCCTCGGTAGGATTAGGCGTGTGATGTGGCAGAGAAAGATTAGGTACCAGCGAACAAGGACAGTGTAGGTTGTTTACGCGAGATGAGTAAAGGCTCGCCACTGAACTGGGGAACAACTAGATTAATGCGTTGACGGGTGGTTGCAGCAACGTATAAGTACTGGGGAGAGTGGAAAAATAAATTGCAGAAGAGAAAGGAAGACGTCAGGATAATAAAAAAAAGGAGGGACTTTCAGCCACAAGACGGCAAGTCTCGAGGTGGGAGCGGAGAGACGAAACGGATTTCACGAAAGAAGGAACGAAGCCATGACTAGCAAGCAACTACGGAGTACGGCGTACGAGGGCAGTTAGGTAGGCCGGGCCCAGGGCTTGTAGTTGCTTTTTTTCTTCTTGCCCCTTGAGGGGAGAGAGTGGGATCTGGCACATCGGGTAAAGCTCGACGAGAGCGCAGCGGAAATCGAGCCCGGGGGTGGCAGACGCTGGAGGCGTGGATTGAGTTAGCTGGGAAAAAGCGCCGGGCTGCAGGGGCCGGTCGCTCGGGAGCGGGTACGGAGCGGGGCGGGCTGCCGTTGTGTCTGGAGGAATTTGGGCGTTGATGAGGCTCGCGGAAGCCAGCGTTGGTGGTTGGTAGAGGGCGCGGACGACGACATGGGGGGATGGATCCGGATGGCTTGCCTTGGTTGCTTGGTTGTTGGGCTACAGCGACTGGGGGGGGCGCATTGGACGGGTGCCAGTGTGGGCTGTGTGGATGGCGGATGGCGGACGAGATGGGATGGGATGGGATGTGTGACGAGACGGCGACGCACAGGATGTAATGTCAGTAGGCCAGCCCATAGCCAGCCAGCCGGAAGACCTGGGGGCGGCGATTCGCCAGTGATTTTTGGGTCTCTCACGGGGCGGCGCAGGGCGTGATGCACCGGGTGCAAGGGCACGACGACGACGGTCCCAGGATGTTGTTCCGTAATGTGCGAGAGTCCATGCGCCGCCATGCGGCAGTGAGGAGCTAGGACATTGTTTAGGAAAGGCTGGCCAGATACAAAAAAGCAACGTAGAATGGGACCTGGAGACTGGGATGGACCAACTTTTTTCACGCGTGAGGGGGGCAGAAAGTACGTACAGTAGCAATAGGAAAAAAGAAAGGCTACAAAAGCAAAGTGAGGCGGAAAGAAGGAATTGGAAGAGCGCGTGAGCAAGGAGGAGAAAAAAAAATACTGAGAAATGAGAATGAGTGAGAGGGAGGTTGCATTAGACACACACCACCGCCTCATTGGAGGTCGTAGGTTGGGTTGGGCAATGATGATGTGCAGGAATTGTCTTGGGAAACCCAGGTTGCACGTAACGCCTCGGCATTGCATCCAACCCAGGCATCAGGAAGAAAAGAGAGAAGAAGAAAGAAAAAAACAGACACACACACAGGCGCACACACACACACAACATACATGCACAGCACAAAATGTGTGATGAGTTGAGCGAGGGCGCAACAGGTATGTGATGAGAAGCGGAGGTAGAGGGCGCCATTGCACATCTTTCCGGACTAGTTTATCGATCCTCATCAACGCACCGCCGCGGAGCTGAAGGTCGAGATGAACGGCGGCCACGTCAAGCCAGCGAGGCCCTTTGGGGGGATGCCCATGACAAGGGCAGGGTATGCAGCGCAACGCAGCGAGATGATGCCAGCGAAATTTAGGGTGCCAGCCGGTGGGCAACGAGTCGTTGCTTTTCTTTTCCCCGACTTCCTACTTTGTGCCTTCGCGCCATTTCCAAGCTGATTGCCATGGTTTCTTCTTTCTTGGCCTAGGTGGAGAGTGATCACCAGGCCAGGACCCCCATCTCGCCCATTGCCGGATTACTACCAGGATCCTTTTATCAATGTGGGGGAGACGGCGGAGCATTGACCACACAACTTGCGAATAGCTACGGGACTGGGCGCTGCTAGTTGCTCCCCTCTCTCTTGCTCCCCGAAAAACAGGAACCTGCTGGTTGGCTCGACATGGCAGCCGGCGCTGTCCGTGATTTGCTCGACAGTTCGTCTCTCTCATTGTTCTCTGCAGAGCCAGAGTCAATATCGGGACTATTCTAGCGACAGCAAACACCCAACCCTCACGCACGCGCACGCACGCGACGCAATCCACTGTGACACACGCCCCCTCCATGAATGGATGCATTCGCCGCCTCTTCTTTGTTTGCCTGCCTGCCTGCCTCGCACCCAACTGTGCTGGATTATTAGTCAACAGCGGCACTGAGCACCCTTTGACGACGCGGGACGGTCGACATCCATGTACAACGTCCATTACGTATGTGCCTACCGCCGCCGCCGTCGCCGCCGCTGACCAGGGCCCTCTTCAACGGTATCTCGCCTAAGCGCGTCTCGCGACCACCATTTTATTCCGAGGGCGTTCGACCCTGGCAGGGATGGCTTGGACGCCTCGGGTGCGTGACGGACGGGGGGAGGCCTGGACTTTGCCAAGGGTTCAACAAGATGGAATTGGTCTTCGTCAGCCAGTGACATTCCGGCAGCGTGCCGGTTCACTCGCGGTTGGTTTCTCACCGCAGTTTTCTTTTCTCGGCTCGTGTCTCTGTGTCTCATCCTCTGCCGGCGGGCTAACCGACAGGGCCGACACTCGTCGTCGTCCAAGACATTGTGCGAGCACGGCTGGCTGTAGCCAAGTTACAGCAACTAGGCGGTACGTGCGTTGTGCAGTAAACTTGATTCCCCAACTGTCGGATCCCCAGACCAAACCAGACCAGACCAGACCCGCCGCCCGCAACTTCTTTTTTTCGACGAGCAAGCCAAATATGCAACCCGGAGCAATGATGCGCAGTTTTGAGCATGCCCCCGGACCCTGGAAGTGAAAGTCTCCTCTTAGTGATAGGTCGCATTTATACCCTCAGTTGGTTTGTCTTTGCCGTCGGGATCCCACACGGTCATTCGTTCTGGAACTCGCCAAAAGCGGGACACAACCTTGGGCAAACCAACCTGCTTCTTTCGTGTGAAGCCACGTTATCTCTTGCCTTGCGTAGCCGCGGCCAGACGTCAGTGCTGTTTCCTCGCACCCCAAAAACGGTCCAGGCCGAGCTGAGCTGCAAGGCATCAATACATAATCATTTACCCTGCAGCCAGGCTAGGTTCACGTCATCAAGAGTATGCGTTGTCCGGTGCGAGGCGCCAACGAGGAAAGAAACCCAATTCCGTGTGTGAGTGCGAGCGTGTGCGAGCGTGTGTGGCAGTTCCATGCCTCCTCTGACGGACGCTTCCGTCAGCTCAGCTCGAGACAACACGCAAACAGCAAAGAAAAACGAGACATGAGACGAACAGAGTTGCACCGGTCGGCAACTCACATCAGCGTACCTCCCGTCAGGCTTGGATGCAGCCAGTTGAGTCGTCACCAGCCCTGACCGGTCTGCTTTTGTCAATTGCGACGGATGAAAGCCCCGTCCACCACACCCACTCCCCGGGCGTCTGCTGAAGCGCCGTCATATTTCACCATCGGGCGTGGCAGGCATCCTGTCGCCCTGATCCACCGAGATCACCTCTGCAGGACCAGGGATGCCTGATGAAACCCGAGCGGCGCAGCTGCCGACATCTTTCTCTCCTCAAAAAATGGCCTACAACTTTCCTAATTTGACCCCGTCGGGTTGTCAACCGACCCTATCAGCGCTCAAACCAGACCCGGGCGATTTGCTGACCGTTACTCAGCTCCCCCTTCGTGGGCTTTCCTCAAGCTCAGACCTACTTCACCGGTCTGGGGAGTGGCGTAGATCCCCGATGTCAAAGCTCGGCTGATCTGGCCCTTGAGCTTGTCGTCTCCTTGCTTGCCCATGGATCGCCTTGCGGCCACGACTCTGTTTGACATGTGCGACATATCGCCGTTGTCAAGCGCGCTGCGAACCTTTGTACGACTTGCCACCGGCACCTGCCCGTGCTCTGGACCGAGCTGGCTCCGGCCAACGGGCCTGTGAACGATGTCATCTCCAACTGCAGCGCTTTCCCACAGCCTGCTCCGTACCCATGTTGGTGTTTATGTGAGACGGGAGCTAATTTTTGCCGTCCCGCTGCTTGCTGTTGATCTGGCCCTAACCAGCAAGGCATGGCGAACTGCAGCAAAGTACCCATCAGTCGTGGTTTGAGGCACCTGGCTACCTGCCGAGATATGGACTATGTAATCCCGTAGTGCCTCAGCGGAGACGCCCGACGGATACTTGCGCGATGTTTGGGGGTTGTCGACATGCCGAGACACTCCGGCATGTCCGCTGCACCTCACCGGGATGGATGTGTTGGGGGTTAGCCTTTCTTTGTTCAACATGGCACATATTCCCGATATCGCTCACCGGATTGGTGCACGCTGGCACTGGACAAAGCAAAGTCTCTGGACTCTGTATTCAGGCCAGCTCAGCTCAACTGCAGGTTTCCGTCGAAACCCGGTTCCGTCCGCCCGTCCTTCAGCGTCGGCCGGTGGTTGTCAATCAACGCTACCACGAGACATGGGTGTATCGCTTCTAAAATAAGCATTTCTTCTCAAACGCTTAGGACGCCCAATCGCCCTCCAGCATCCCCATGAATGCAAGATGCCCCTCTGAGCGTAGGCGATAACCCCTGGCACGCCCACTCAGCCCACTATCAGTGATTCAAGACCCTAGATCCTTGCCTATTGACCGCGGGCGTCCCCAGCTTCAACCAAGTATTTCCCTGCATTACCGACCCAATGGCTGCAGCGGTAATTGACCTAAGACTATGAAGTACAGTAGTCTCTGTTCAAATCGCGATTTTTTTTTATCCCGCTCCCTCGGAATTGGGATCGAGGCTCGCGTATCTCCGACCCACTAACCCATCAAAAATCCCTACCAGGACATGCTGTCAGAGCTGTTGGAAAAGTTTGATGGGTTTGTTTCCACTTTCTTTGTCAACGCTGGTAATGAGCCAATCGCAACTGTTTTTACGAAAAAAAAAGCAACTGGGATGCTCTTACTCTTCCATTTATAAGCACGCAGAGTTGCATTCTCCATTGTTTCCTGCAGGGGCAACGTTCAAATCTGAGAAGTCTGGAAAGGGTGTGAGCCCTTTGAGTGATAAGTTGACGTTCATAGATCGATTGCATACAGATCATTGGCCAGGGCTCAGTGTGGGCTCAGCCCTTGGGCGATACAAAACACACGTTAATTAGTAAGTGGCAGGGGCAGAACTGAGGGGTCCTATCAACGACATGCGTAAAATGCACTTGGACGAGAAAGGGAATAAGGGTGAGATTGAGACTCGTTTGGGCATTTGAATTCCCACTTTGTCCTTCCAATCGTATTCCGCCATTCTCATGTCAGCCATTGATCTAAGAGGTAAGACCCCAATATTCCTCTTAAAAAAATGAAGGTGCGGCAGAACATCATGAAACAAGAGATCCGCGATCCACATGACGTTTTTGGTCAAGGATGAAACAAAACCTGCGAGGTAAAATAACAGGCCCTTTGGTTCCCATAACTGAAGGAAGAAGAAAAATGTAGCTATCAGTATTCATACATGATGCAAGTCACATTGATGGCTTCGTCGGGTAAGCATACAATTGGCATGTTCTCAAAACGCATTGGAACCATGTCCACAGAGTCTCATCTCAAGTTTAGCCCAATAGAGCAACCAATGAATGCCAAAGCGGAGCTTATATTGCATGAAAAGCTCATGAGGTGTCCTCTTACGCAGGGTCCCTGTGACGCTTTTCGGAAACGGCTCCCCGAGGCGCACATCACAGGCCAAAATGTCCCCAAAAGGGCTGACGTCTGCCAAGCCAATTGCAGGCTGGCCACTTTGACCACAGTCGTTAAACTGAACCACCAGGTCCAGGCGCACGCACGCAAGGCGAGCCAGACACACATTGACGGGCATATTACTCGTTTACCGTAATCGGACGTTGCATGTGGAACTAAACTCAGGGGTGACATCTTTTTTTTTCTCCGGATCGGTCTGGGCCATGTTCCGGCCAAGGCGGTGTCTCAACACTTGACAATAACGGGCGACTGAGATGGATATGGAATTAATTGGTTGGTTATGTGCTCCTGGAGGCCGTTCCGAAGCCGCCACTGGGGGGCAAGCATGCCTGTCACAGGTCCGCGAGTGCCTTTGTTTCTCAAGACGTCATTGTCTGTATCAAAGAGGAAAAGGGACATTGGAGCATCCGTGACCTGGCTCACGCGTGGAATGTCTTGAGTGGTGGTTGTTGAATTTGTGGCGATGCATTCGCCACAAATGATGTTTGCGCAACTGAGCTGCTGCTTTTGGGCAGAGGAGCATGAGAAGCGAGCGATTGTTTGGAATGTCTCGGATTTTGCGCTGTCTTGGTTGATGCATCTACTCTGACATGGAGAGTGCTCTGGCAGCTGACGTATTTCGTCGGCCCGAATCGGCTTGGCTTACGGATATTATTGTAGAGAAGGTCCCCCGGAAATGAGGCAGTTGAAAGGTCTAATTTGTCTTATGCTGGGCCTGCAGGTGTGTTTTACGGGGTGCACCTCCACGTCATCCTCCTGGGGCTGGATTCGGCCGAAAGGGACGTGTGAGTGGCGAGTAGGTCACCCATTCCGTAGACTTCGAGAACAGGCTTCATTGATTCACTGGGTTCCATAAAACGAGAAATGATTGATACACTAGATGAGTGCATATCATGCATGACCTTTGTTGATTAGTGGATTCTGATGAGCTAGACTTCCGTTTCGGCCCCGGGACTATCGCATCGGTAATATGAGCCCTTTTCGCCTCGCCATATCCGGATCATATTATAGTTTAGGAGAGACGCCGGGATTGGTGAAGATTGACTCCATGAGCGTACACTTGCCGGAATGTCTCCATCGCTCCTGTCGGGAATTTGTGACATGTCTGATGGAAGGTTTCACATTTTGGAGGGGAGGGACTGAACTTCAATCTCTAGAGTCGGTCTTACATGAGCGGGATATTGTAGTGCATTGACAGGCCGGAGTGTGTTGTTATACTTGTCTCAGCAGGCTCAGTTCAACACGCCAAACACTGTCGCGGCCGAGACCAGACACAGGGTCACAGGTGCAGACAAGCACGAGCATGCATTGAGAGAGGCATCGCAGAACGAGCGTCTCTGACGTAGCCCATGCCAAGCCGGCCGATACGGAACGTTTCTCGTGCAAAGAACCGCGCGTCGATGTCATTGAGGATCCCGTGTTCGAGGGAGGGAAAGGGAAGAGGAAAAAAAAAGACGCTAGTCTAGTGTGAGCCCGGCATACTGGTTCATAACCCCGACCTGCACTAGCCAAAAGGTCACGATGCGTCGGTGCCCAAGGTCGGCTTCTACGTCTACACCCAAGGCAACGCTTGTAAATCGAGAGCACAGTCTGCCCGGTGTGGGCTTCGCGCCGATCCTCCGCTGTCTCCGGAGACGTGGGGCGCTGCATGGAGACATTCCATCAGACTCTGCGACATCCATCGGCACCGCAAGCCGTCCGATGGCTTCATCTCGGATAGAAATCCATTGTTGTCGGGGCATTTGATAGGGAGATTTGACGGGTGTGAGGTTTAGCCTTCGCCTGGCTTGAGTAGATGGTGGCGACTAACGCAAAAATAAACAAAAATAAAAACCATAACAAACCTTTTCATGTGATATATATATATATATATTCTCTCCTTGCGTGTCTGCTAAGACGGAGCTATGGAAAGAGTTGGTTGGAAATACTCCATTCTTTATTTGGTGGTGTCTCGTGTGACCGGTCTGGAGGCTCAAATGAGGCGCTAGCTCGCTAGCAGCCAATGTCGTTGGTGGCTGCTGCGGGCAATTTTTGTTCTGACGGCCGCTGTCAAGATCGGACACTGAGACTAGGCGTTTGTTGGATCTAAGAGCCACCCTGTATTATCATATTTGCAAGCCACTTTATTGCAGGGTCATGCTGGCAAACTTCATTATTATTATTATTACTATTTGACTGGTGTTAATAAATCAACTATTTAAGTGCCATGTCTACTGTGTTCTCGATACCCATCGACTTATGAGGAACGTGACAATTGACCGACAAATGCTGGGCCGTTGCCGAGAATCTGGTGACCGTAAGAACCACGACGCCATTTTGTCTCACTCCCACGTCCCCCCCGCACACCGATGTGGCGAAGGTGTGCAATGTGCAGCCAATGAATGCATTTTGAGTGGCTATAGCTACTGCAAATAAAATAAAAAAAGACACCGGCGAGGCCTAGACACTCCACAACAAGGAACTATGCGCATACACTCTCCTGTTGGGTCAAACCCTGAAGGGCTTGCGCCTGATATGATACTAGGATGAGAATTGAAGCGCAAATCTCATCCAGCGCGGGTTTAGCTCAGTTGGGGTACGTTACAAACAGTTAACCCTTACTCGAAGCAAGATCACTAACCTTCACTGACAGAGAGCGTCAGACTGAAGATCTGAAGGTCGTGTGTTCGATCCACACAAACCGCAATCGTTACTTTTTTTGTTGCTTCTCATTACGATTGGCTGATTCTGATCGAGGTGGGAACTTCTCTTTTTGCAGTAGCACAACACCGCTGCGGGAAATTGAGTACACGTCCCCATCCCACCAAGCTCACTTACACGATGCACGGGGCTGTGGCTGAGACAATGGCCAAGCCACCTTTTGGGGCGGTCCACCTCGTCCACCCAGAGGCCGAGCATACCCATACCGCCATCTTGCTCCATGGCCGCGGAAGCACTGGCGAAGAATTCGCCGACGAGCTCTTCGAATCGAGCCTCTCGGACGGGCGCAGCCTCCGAGAGGCGTTCCCAGGGTGGAAATGGGTGTTTCCGACGTCGCGGGAGCTCTGGAGCACCACCTTCCAGGAGCTCGTGCCGGCGTGGTTTGAGGCGCACTCCCTCACGGACATTGCCGCAAGGCAGGATTTGCAAGTTGACGGGATCAGGGACTCGGTCTCGCACGTCCGTGAGGTGATGGAGGAGGAGATTCAGCTTCTCGGCGGGCAGGCAGAGAATGTGGTGTTTGGAGGCATCAGCCAAGGCGGCGCCGTCGCCCTCTGGACTTTGCTCTGCGGGTGCGAAACGGGCATGGGAAAGCTGGGCGCGTTCGTTGGGACCAGCACATGGCTTCCCTTTGCGGAGAACATCCGGCGTCATATCTCGGAGGATAGGGAGCCGCACGCTGAGCCATCATCGGCGCTCGACTCGTTCGTTAAGGACATGATGGGCCCTCGACGGGGTGGACCTGGAAGGGCAAACCCCGGCAACATCCGCTCTACACCAGTATTCATGGGCCACGGGACTGACGATGCGTACGTGGACGTGGAGCTCGGGCGAGAGGCAATGGGAGTGCTGTTTGCTGCCGGCTTTCAGGTACACTGGAAGGAATACACTGGTGCGGAGCAAGAGGGTCACTGGCTCAAAGTGCCCGAGGAGGTGGACGATGCCCACAAGTTTCTCCTGAGAGCATTCAATGCAAATTGTTAAAAACCACATGCGTCACTGATCAAACAGACACACCGCTCGCTGCATGGCATTCAAATGGCCACCTGGCCGTTTGTCTATCCCCGGAACACCAAACGCACCGATTCCGTGTTACCAAGGCTGCTGAGATGTCAACGCTGGTCATTTATTCCTAGGACTGCTTCTTCTGATTATCCGTTCATGTTCGACGAATACGCAAGTCACCGCTGACAACCAAAGTGTCACGGATCTCGCACATGAATGAATCTTGGTTCCTCCTGTGGTGGTGGGCTGCGCTCAAAAAAGAACAAAGCCATAGATGGTGTTCGAAGCTTGCAGGTAAAAAGCCTTGAGCATTTTCCCAATATCGATTTTCTTTTCTTCCTCTCCTTTCAATTTTCCGCCCCCTAATTAGTTCAGAATCCTTTCATGTTTGGCTGATTTGGACAACCCATTTCTCTTCATGCAGCCAAGCTGACCTCGCGTGACAATTTGACAGTGGCTCAACCTAGGTTACGAAACAACCTTGGTCATTGTTATCGTTCGAATTACAACATATAATGGTTCCTATTCGAATATCATCACGAGAAGGGATAGTAGCGCGAAGAGTTAAAAAACAGGCTTTGGTCGAGTTCTGTCACATGGCAGCAACATGCTGGATTCGACGCAGGTTGCTGCACTCAGACCTGCTCCGCCAAATCAAACTTCAATAACTGCCGACTTTGACGCCTTGCAGTGTTCATTTCAACACCTAGAAAAAAGGTTACATGAATATTGGGCAAGTCACGGAGTTTGTTAGAAAGCGCATGAGATGTTATGAGTTAAATTCCAAGGATGTGACTAAAGCCAAGTTAACCCCCATAAAGCCACCAGCAAATCTTGCATCTCCTGATCCAGACGACCCAAGGAATCCAGAATCTATGCAGTAATACTTGATCAAGTTCGTTCCAGAACGACCGACTTCCCAGACCGAGACAGAATGGTGGCAAGCGCCACAAGGATGATATCTCAAAAATGACATGCGGTCATATTGGTATTTGAGAAACAAAAAAAGAATCAAGGTGCTTATTTGCAGCCAGAGCAAGCGCCTGCGGACATGTCAGTTTCACGTTTTTAAAACGAAAAAGTATTTGTCGTGGACTGATTCGGACATTACTTACAGCTAGAGCCGCAGTTGCAGCTAGAAGCAGAACCGGAGCAGCCACAGTCGCCAGCCATTGTGATTGTTGTAAGCGGGGTGGGTGAGGTAGAACCTAAAGAATTGTTGGTGAAAAAAAAGGGTATGGTAGTTGCTTTTGTTTCGAGCTGAATCTTTGCCTGATGGGAAAAAGGGGGTTACATTCCGAAGCACCTTTGTCGAGTTTATATAGACCAAAAAAAACCTCGGGTCGTCGGAGGGATGCGTGCTTTGTGCGTCTTTGTGCGTCTTTGCGGGCTTTGTGCGTCCACGGCGATGGCGATGTCCCCGCCACCCTCTCCCCACCCCACTTTGGCGATGAGGGGCACACACACCAGTGTTGGGGACCCCGGGTGGCGATCTGCCAATGATCCGAGGCTGCGTAGAGTTAATTTGACTAGCTTCAGCCGAATGGGGCCTGGGCGGTGGTCCGTCTCGAAGTTTCGGGGCCCCGACCAAACAAGACGTCGAATTGCTGACCACATGCCATGGCTCACGAGCGAGACGAAGCCAGACTAGACCTTGTTGTGACCGCTACTGCGGCCTACAAAGTGTATCGCCTACTTTACGCCTCGAGGTACTTGGGTCATGCAACACCGTGGATAGTCCCAGCTAAGCTGTGATTGAACCCAATGCAACCATGTCCGAATCTTCTACTTTTTCTTACATTCTGGCCTCTGAAACTCGCTAAGCCTCGAGTACATTGACCGAGAATTCTATTGCCTTTGTTCACAAGTGTACGATGCGACAACTAACTAGATCATGTCGACCAGTCATAAAGTATGCTCCAAAAGAATGTCACCTGATTCAAGAGTGTCGTTTGCACCCGCCTCTGGAAATCAATGGGTTGCCATAGAAATTTCTGGCCATCTCAACTCCCTGCCATTTGTACACTCTGGCCCAGAGTTCCCAACGTCAAGGCGTTTGGTATAACGTAACATATAACAATCCTGCATCAAACCAGCCTTTTAGCAACCAGGGCTAGATTAGGACATGGCGGTTCGTTCGCGTGTGCTGGCAGAAGGGTCAAACCAAAGTCAGGAATTTGGTCCAATTTCTTCAATGTTAATGAAGAGAAACAGGCAACAGGGCGATCTGTCTGCTCAAAAAAGTAAATAAATTAGAATGAGGAATCGTAATGAAGATGACGGATGGACCTGATAGCCTGGAAGCCGCGACATGTGAAAATGATAATAGAGGGTCTTTTTTTTTTTTTTTTTAAAAAAAAAAAAAACTGAAATCGGGGACAAAAAAGGATGAATAAAAAAGGAGGATACTGTTGATCGTCTGCGGGGGAAAATGAGTCCTTTCATCTGACAAATACAACAATTGCCTATAGACCCTATAGACAGTATCAATTTATTTACAAAGCCCCCATCGAAATATTTCGTGGTTTGATCATTGTGCATGGGATTTGTGCTCGTCTCATTCTACCACACAGGCATGTCACTTCATTGAATAACGGGCACCACGGTTTGGATGAGCAATACTTGGTTAAAACTACCTAGACAGAATTCATCTGACATAGTTTGACAAGCACGTGCTATTTTGACCTCTGTGACGCATGGCAATGTTCATAGCATGCACAATGTTTTATATCGCTAGCAGTATTTAGCATATGTGATATTTCGTCTATTTATGTCACAATCTATAGAAAGCGCGCTGCATATCCTTCTCCTTTTCATAAAGTGAATGATCCCACACGGTAACATTTCGCGCCCGGTTTCCAGTTCCCAATGAATCCAACAAACGCCTGACACCAACAACACGCACTAACCCCACACATCTTCTAGCCACTTGCTGCCTTTCTTAGCCGATTCTGCCCAGCTGCGAGCGTCCGCCTCGCTCCAGCCGTTGTGCTCCCTTATGGCGGCCTCAACAACTTTGCCGACTTCGCGGGCCATGGATGCACGACCGCAAATGTACACGTTGGCACCGCCCTGGAGCAGCTCGCAAACGTCCCCCTTCATCTCAGCCACGCGATCCTGCACATACTTCTTGGGCTCTCCGTCAGCCCTGGAGAAGGCAGAGACGATCTCAAGAGCACCGTCCAAGGTAGCAGCTGTGTCGGCGAGCTCCTGGCGGTAGAGGTAGTCTTCGTCGGGGCGCCGGCACCCGAAGAACAGAATCATGCGCCCGACAGGTTTGCCAATAGCCTTGAGGCGGGCGCGCTCCAGGATGAAACCCCGGAAGGGCGCCATGCCAGTACCTGCGCCGATCATGATCAGCGGGGTGGCGCCCAGGGAAGGCAGCTTGAACTGGGATCTGCGGATGCAGGCGTAGACCTTGTCACCGTCTAGGGAGTTTCCAGGACCGGAAAGGGTGTATGATGGGAGAGACTGGTTGGTGAGGCTGTTGAGGCTGTTGGATAGGGAATAAAGGTAATTAGTCGTCACGCCACGAATCTCGGTTGATGGATTAGCGGCGAGAGGCGTGTTGTCGACACCGACCGTGATGGCAATCTTACGAGCGGAGACGACGCTGGAGGATGAAATGGAATAGTAGCGCGGCTGGAGCGTTGGGAGTGTCTCAACGATGTAGGACAAAGGCAGGTCCTTCCAGATAACCCCGGGAGCCGCTAGGGCGAGTAAACGGCCAAAGGTAACATGGTTTTTGGTGACGAAGGCGGCGTATCCGTTTTTATCCTTGCCGAGTGTCGAGAGGAGGCCTGCAACATCCTGGTTGGGAGCAAACCGAGCCAGTTGGCCGACAATCTCGCGAGATACTGGGGCGCTGACTTCAAGGTAGTGACGGAAGAGAGCCAAAAGTGTGGTGGGGCTGGGGATCCTGATCGCTTCACCCTCTTCCAAGGATTGAATGAGCAAAGGCGTCTCGGCCCGGTCCAGAAGACCAATTGCCTGTAGTAGAAGCTGCACTTCCTCATCTGGGTTGATGGGGTATACGGCGAGGTGGTCACCGGTCTTGTACGAGAGCTCAGGCGTGTTGGAGATGTCGAGCTCCATGTGGAGACAGTTTCTGCCCGGGGAGCTGTAGAGCTCCTCGGAGCGCTGCACAGTCAGGGGACGGATGGCAGAGTACGCCTTGACCACTCTGGCAGGCCCGCTTCGGTGCTCCTTGGGCTCGCCGTGGTTGAGGTCGATGATATCGAGCGACTCATCCTCGACCAGCTTGATGCTAGGGGTATAGGGGATGTCTTGCTCCTTGAAGCCAAGCTGGCTCATGAAGACTTCGTACAGGTCATCCTTCCACGCGAGGAAGTCTTCCTCTGTACCGCCGTTAGCGTCATTGGCCTTACCGACGGGCATCAACCTCTTGGCGCCAGCCTTGTCGAGAGTCTCAACCACTACATCAATAACACGGTTATAGTATCTGTAGCTGGTATTTCCCAAGCCAAAAGCCATGTAGCGCAGGTTGGGGAGCTGGATGTCAAAGGGACGCTTATGAAGCCATTCCCAGAATCCTTGGGTGTTGTCACTAGGGTCGCCTTCTCCATATGTGGAGATGACGAAAATGGCAAGCTTGGTTTGGGGGATGAGAGCGATGGTCTCGGAGTCATAGTCGCACAAATCTGCGCATAAAGTCTGTAGACCAAAACGGAGATGGCACTCTTTGGCCAATCGGCCCGCGAATGTCTCTGCGGTTCCAGACTGAGAACCCCAGAAGATGACAACGTCTTTGCTCTAAAAGTAGTGCATTAGAAAAAAGCCACGAGGGAATGACGGGTGAATGAGGGCACGGATCATTGGGGTAGCTTACTGTCTCTTCGAGCTTTTGGGCAATGTTTCGGGTTGCCTTTGCACCACCGCCACCGCTCTTGGACTCCATTCGCTTGAACCAAACGTCATTATAAGGATCAGGCTTGTTCCAAGCAATGCCATTCAGCATGTAGGCGGCAGAGGCAACGCCGACGGCAGCGAGGGCTACAACATCGGCTGCTGTCTGGGGCGGGCCCAGCTGGGCCAACTTGGAAACAGTTTCCGTGGCAAAAGCGTTGGCCATGATTGAAAAGAGAGGAGTCCCGATGCTGCAAAGGAGAGTGTTTGTCTGAATCGAAAACTCAGGGCAAGAGAAGGGTCCTGATATATTTCATCTTGTTGGGCTGCGGCGGTCATGACCACGGCGACGAGCGACCACGGCGTAACCCCGCGGATCCGAACATGGAAAGTCGCCAATCGGTGCGTGTCAGCCGAAGCATGGTGGATTAGAAACAGACAATCTAGATTTTTTCCCTTTCGACAAATAGGATTATGGATCCCACTCGGCAGTGCCCTAGGCAGAGCTGGGAGTGTAGCGTTCGGGCGATATTTCCGTCTTGGAGTGGTGCTTTGGGGAATTTTCCTCATTGGGATACTCAGGATAGGCAAGTGGCCTCCCCCCACACACAACTGGATGAACCAGCGTCGGCTGAGCCGCTCATGCCAGATCAAGCTACGTAGATTCAATGCGATCTGGGGCAGGTGCGGGGGCGGGGGAACCCACACTCTCGGACTGCTCCCCTCTTGCCCCTCTGCCCCTCATGTCCTCGCCCTCTGCTCCCTCCGGGCCTAGCGGCTGTCACATCGTGAAGCCAGCTGACCACCACGTTTTGACGTTTTGACGCCATCGCTGGATGGCTTTTTTCCCCGACTTTCCCGAAACGACACAGCACAATGCCTCGTCTACTTTGGGGAATTCCCCCTTTGAATCCCACAAACCAGACGAGCAGAGTTAGTGCCTGAATTGGCGCCCGCGAAAAATTCAGCAATCATCTCTTTTCTCTCGCCATGGAGAACACCAGTAACTAGAAGTTCTACTCCAGTAGGTGCGTGAATATAACTACGGCCTTCTCAACCGTCTTCCTTCTCTTTCTGTCTATCATCAACGACTATCACTCCAAGCCTGCCAATCATGTACGCAATAATCGTTGCTTCCGTCACCTTGACGGCATTCATCTCCTACTTTATTATTTACCCCGTTGTCGAATATCTCCGCGATCCCAAGGGACTGCGGAGATATCCCAACTTTCACCCACTAGCCGGCATCACCAACTGGCCATTCATGTGGGAGGCATGGAAGGGATTCCGCTCAAAGACTCTCTATGAGATGCACAAGACTCATCCTGTCATTCGCACCGGCCCCAACTCTCTGTCTTACGGCTCTCTCGATGCCATCAAGGACATCTACGGGCATGGCACAAAGTGCACCAAGGGTGAATTCTACGAGACCCTCGCCGGAACCCACTTCCATCTTGCAGATGTTGTCGACAAGCTGGACCATCAGCGCAAGCGCCGTGCCCTCTCTGCCGCTTATGCTCTCAAGAACCTCGAGAGCTGGGAGTTCAAGGTTGCCGACAAGACCGAGCGCTTCATCAAGGCGGCTGACAAGCACTGCACACTCCCCCTGAAGAAGGGATTCCGCCCCGAAGCTGCCGACCTCACCTTTGACTACCGTGCCTTCACCAACTTCTTCACCCTTGATGCCATTGCCGACATTGGTCTGAGCGAGCGCTTCGGCTTCCTTGACCAGGGTCATGATCTCATCCAGGCCGAGCGAATGGACGGCTCCCTGCATTATGTCAACTATCGCGCATGCCTCCACTCCACCGCCCGTGCCCAGTCCATCCTTGCCTGGACTGAGAAATGGTACAACTTCAGTGTCGAGCTTTCCAAGTGGATCTCCCCAGACTTCCGCAAGTGGTGGCACCTCAACGAGGGCTGGAACGACATCGTCTACCACCGCGCCACCAAGCGTCTCAAGCGCTACGAGGCTGGCGAGCGGCTTCCCGATTTCTTCCAGGCCATCATGGACCACAACGATGCTAACGACTCTGGAATTGAGTGGGGTGAGGTTGTTGCCGAAGTGTAAGTGTGCTTTCAACTCCTCCTATTTGGTGCGATAAGCTGACTTGATTCAAACAGTTCTATTATGCTGAACGCTGGCTCGGATACTACTGCCATTGCCATGAACAATGTCATGTACTGGCTGTTGAAGAACCCTACCTGTCTCGCCAAGCTCCGAGAAGAAGTCGACGCCGTCCTCGATGATGATGAGATCGTGGCTCCCTACGACAAGGTCAAGCATCTCCCATACCTCCGCGCCTGCCTCGACGAGTCCCTTCGAATCACTCCTCCCACCACCTTCGGCTTGCCCCGCCGCACTCCTCCCGAGGGCTCCAACGTCCTCGGTGATTTCATCCCCGGCGATACCACCGTCGCCATCTCTGCTTATGTCGCCCACCGCGACCCCCATGTCTTCCCTGACCCTGAATCCTACCTCCCCGATCGCTGGCTGGGCGAAAAGGGCAAGGACCTCCAGCCCTACTTCATCAGCTTCAGCGCTGGCGCTCGAGGCTGCATCGGCCGCAACATCAGCTACCTTGAGCAAACTGTTCTTCTCGCCAGTGTTGTCCACCGCTACGAACTCGCCCTCGCCCACCCAGACTGGGAACCTGAGAGGCGTGAGGCCATGAACTTGGCCCCTGGCCCCATGCCCGTCAAGATTTGGCGCAGGGATCTCGGTGTCTCCGAGTTTGATGAAAAGCATTGATTAACAGAAATGAAGAGAAATGAAGTGTTTGATTAGTATTTTTTTCTTTCTTTCTTGTTCGTAGGGCAGTATACAACTAGGGCAAGATCATTGGGAATGGAAGGCAAGCGAATTTTCATGTTCAGTTGGCAAGGTCCGGGATAGAACGGTGGACGGATCATATTGCCAAGTGCTGGCAATAGTACTCATAAATTGAATATTGTAAACATTTTTCCTCACTCAAAGCTACTAGTGTAAACCCTGTGTTTTTGACAGTGATGTACTTTGAATCAGCATGAGGATGCAATTTTTGATATTCCCCAAGAACTGTGTAGTATAGGGTAGTTTTGGTTCTGGTTCAAATTCCCTCTGTTGGGCATGTTGGGCATAAAAAAAAGAAGGACGGGTGCTAAATTGACATTGAAACCAAAAAAACACTGCCACATGCACCAGAGTCTAGCTTTCCACGAACTAAATGGGACAATACCACACAACCGTTGAATGTTTCTCAACTTGGAAGTTTAAAACATATTGAACACACCAACATTTCTAGCAAGATGAATACATTCAATGCCTGAAGACAACACCTTGAATTTTTTCTACGATTATTTTTTTCTCTGGATATTCCGATGGTTTGGTTAGGATCGATATTTTGCGGTGGTCACAGCGAAGTACTCTCGTCACAATCATTCAAGGGTCGGATTGTGCATCATTGTGTTGACCAAAACTTTTAATATAAACACGCTAACTTGACTTGGCTGATGGCTGTAAATCGATCCACAGTGTCCAAAGGATAACCCAACACCATGAATGCGGAGAGCATCAACTCCTAACCAAGCACCAAAGCCGACCACACATTGCCGCCCACCCTTTCCATGCATGCTCAGACCCTCGCGCCGCCATCATGTAGTCAAGCCTCTCCCATAATCGTACAATATCATCCAGGTTCCTGCATCATAATAACTGTATTTGGAATTTGTTTTTGAGTCAACATGTATGTCAAGCCGCTTGCGTGCTATTATTATTGAGTATGTGTGTAATCGTCATGGAATTATTGGGAGGTGGGTCCGGCCAACCCCAAACCTCTCTTAAATATTGTTGACTGAAGATTATCAGCATAAGACTTCCGTATACACAAACAAGAGGAGAGAATTACGTGGAGCCGGTTGGCCAAGCATATTGGGTATCTGATTTGGTGAGAATATTGTAGAGGGCCTCCTGTTCTTGTGGGTCCGTGAACCTATCACCGGCCATGGTGATGGCTAAACACACGTATCTTTAGGTCTAGTGATTAGTGAAATTCGGCCGGAGTAAAAAGCAGGAGATTGGACGTACGCATAGCATGTGACGTTGCGCGAGTTGGACTGCAGGAATACGAGTCAGTCATAGTCCCTGAGGGGGCGGGCTGGAACTGGTACCTCTGCAACTCCGCACACCATTCGGACATTCTTTTTAATCTCCTCATTGGTCTCTCTGAATGCCTTGGCCTGGCCAGGTCCCAGCTTCGGGGTTTTAGGGTTGTGGGCTGCGAGGAGAATCTGAACCAGGTAATAATGCATGACACCAGTGATGACGGCATCGTTGAGGTACACAACCTCAGGAAACACGCCGTTGTCCTCGTTAAAGTACATGGGACAAAAGAACCATGGTCGTTCGGCCCACCAGCGGTCCTGGGTTTCTCGCAGCTGCTCCCAGATGGCTATGCTCTGTTCTTCCACGCCGTAGCAATAACGCACACATGATGCACAGTGGAGAATCGTTAGGTTGGCGAAACTGCAGCCGTTGTCATCCGGCACCACGAGACGCGATATGCTCTCTAAATCAAAGTTGGGATGCACTGGGCGGGTTTGAATAAAGGCCATGTGGATTTCCTGGCGGAGAGCGACCCAAAACGCCGACCGGCGCAGGCTGGTAAAATCACGCAACTTGTCCTGTGCGGCGATGAACACTCGCGTCCCCACAAGATGGGACTCGGAGGCCACTTCTGCTGACATGTTCGGAACGTCCAATTCCTCCATGAAGCGTAGGATAACGATGGCCGTTAAGAGATTTTCGTCCATGACGGCAGCGGAACTCGAGAGGGCGGGGATGAGGGCGTCGAGACAGTTTTGATGATATTTGTCGCCTATCAAAGGATCGAAGTCGCTGATCCGGCTGAGCCGCTTGGCCGAAGCAGCAAGGACGGCATTCATAAGGGGCGGACACATGACGGCTCGGCGCGGAACAACTGTGGCAAAGTGTCGATCGCTGTCGCATAGATCGAAGAGAGGTGCCAGCTTTTGGACGTAGTTTTCGAACAGCATAGCCTCTACTGGGTCTGTGAGCGGCCATCTTGGCGACTCCAGGTAGATGCCGGATATCGCTTCAGCGCAGTCTCCCACAGGTGACCGTCCTGCTATTCTGGGACTGTCAACCCCGGGAGTGCCAGCCTCGCTCGGAAGACTGAGCAGACCTGCGGGGGAATGGGCGAACGGGTTAAATATACCATTTTCATCGGTAACACTCTGGGAGCCGCGGCTTGGGGTTTGACCCCCCTGGCTTGGGTCTGATCGAGGGGTTGCTCTCCAGGATGTGAATGCAGAGTGACTGAGGGCGCGTTTCTTATGGGGACGCCCAGTGTCTGCAACCAAAGGGGACGACGCTGCATCTAAATGCAGCTTTTCAGGCTTCTCGGGCTCGGAAGATGGTTTGCCATTGACACCCGGTGGGCCGGATTGCGGGAATGGCGAGGAGTTTTGGCTGCGGTCATCCGGGTCAAGGACCGGGTCAGGGTTGTCAAGAGAGTCAAAGTTGCTTGTGCCGGTACCAGAATCATGGATGTTTATGACGTCTGGGGTTTCATCAACGAAGCTCAACGTACGATTTGTGCGGACCCAAGGCTGGTCCTGGGCGAACTGGAAGTCGCCGCGCTTGGTGCTCTCTGGAGCTTTGCCAGACCGAAGGCTACAGCCATGTTAAGACGGGCCGCACGCAACCAATCACACGAAACTCGAGGACTAACCTTGCATAGCGGAATCGCACGCTGTACCCGCGTATGCACTCTGTATCACTCTTGCGGCAGTTCGAACAAGGTCGATCAGAGTCACCTGTTTCGTGCACATGGTCAGCAAGCCCAGTGCAGCCGAGACAGAGACATGGCCACAGCCGTGACCATAGTGGCAGAAGCAATGATTGGCTGGCGCGGATAAGATTGGGAAATTAGGTCCTACATTTCAGGTGTCTAGAACAATGACAGATAGTTAGAACACTTTGTCTTTGTTTGCCAAACGCCACACAGGCGCACGGGCGATATTGCCCAATACCGCCATTGCGAGCAAAAACTGCATCGGGAACGACTCACCTCTGTTTACAAACCTAGAGTGGCAATATGAAGTCATTAGAACAAGACCATTCCTTGGAGGCGGGATAAGCGACATGGAGTGGGCCTACTTACCGTACAGGGGTTGAGCGGTTTGACAGTTGAGGTCGAAGAGGCCTGCATTGTTCATGGGCGAGGCAGGGGGAGGGGGGGGGGGTGCCGAGACAGACGTCAGGCCATGGAGCGCAGGCTGAAGTGATCGGTGCGCGCTCAGAGGGCCGGAAGACTGGAGACTGGAGGCTACAAACAGCTGCTGGACCTCCAAGCTCAAGACCGGGTGCGAGGAGGAAGAGGTTGTGTATAGTAGACAAATGAGGGTTCCATGGCAAAATGCGGAAATTGCCTTTTTGAATCGCTTTGGGCAGGTCACGAACCCCGCACCACACGACGCGCTAGCGTGACCCCAGGGGGCCCCAGCATGGCTCCGACTTTGGAGGCATCGGGGCCCCGCTGCGCTGTGGCTAGTGCCGAGTCCTTTGGAGCGTGCGGGCTCGCAGCGTTGTGCTGGATAGACGCTTCCCCATGGGGCGTCTGGTCCCCTCCCCCAGAGGCATCGTTTGGGTCATCCGGGGGCGGGTCCGATGTGTCGGCAAGGCCTAGATCTTGGCTCCGGGGGCCAATCAACGGGTGCAAATTACCATGCTTGTCTGCTTTCAGCTACCGGGTTGTCGTCTTAGCCGTGGCACGCGAGTAATGCTGCACTCCAATTCTTGCCTGGCCTCCACTTCCTCGTGCCCCTCCCTCTCCTCAGCGGCTTTGATCCGAAAATGACCTCTTTCTCGTTTCTGGTGCTGTTCTCCTCGTTTCCCGCGTGGTTTTGTCTCCAATACCTGCGGCTCGGGGTTCATCACCACCAACAGGACGCTAATGTGCCCTGGTCCTTCCAGAACCGAGTACTCGCCCATCAGCTTCTCTTGACGTTACCACCCTCCTCTCAGCTCGCAGCTGGAAAGAGGGACGTGCTTCAACGTCTGACAAGCTTATAAGGGAGGCCTTGGAACGCTGATCCCTAGACTCGAGATCAGCATCATTCTCCTCATCATCATCCGCCTCACTCAACTCACATCTTTCCCCACAAGTTCCTGCGCGCCGCCAGCATCTCCTTGCATGCTCACCGGGCACCGCCTCTTTGCACAAGACATCCTTGTTCTCTGAAAGCTGGCTATCATGACGCACGACGATCTGAAAGAAGACATCAAGCACTTGGAGAATCCCACCTCTGGGGATTCTACCCAGGAGATTGATTTGGAGGAGCTCGACACCATCGAGCTCACCAAGACTGGCAAGTTCTCGTGGCTCGTATCCATCACTGCTGCCATTGGTGGTATGCTCTTTGGATACGATACCGGAATCATCTCCGCGGTTTTGATCTACATCCACCAGGATCTTGGCAAAACCTTGACTTCCCAGGAGAAGGAGCTCATCACCTCAATCACTTCTGGTGGCGCCTTTATCGGTGCCATCTTTGCCGGTGCCACTGCGGACAGGTATGGAAGAAAGGTTGCCATCTACGTGGGTTGCGTCCTCTTTACTATTGGCGCCATTCTCCAAGCCGCTTCCTTCTCCTTGGCTCAAATGACTGTCGGGCGTCTTGTTGTCGGCTTCGGTGTTGGTTCCGCTGCCATGATTGTTCCCTTGTAAGTTCCCCACAACCCGTGCCTCCCCCACACCGGTCTTTCTCTTAACACTTTAATAGGTACATCGCCGAGGTGTCCCCTGCCAAGTACCGTGGACGCATGATTGGCTTGGATAACATGTCTATTACCGGAGGTCAGCTCATCAGCTACGGCATCGGAGCTGGCTTTGCCTATGTTGCTGGCGGGTGGCGATACAGTAAGTCTCAGAAAATGCAAGTGCCCTCACCACAAAGACTCAGCTAACTCTTCTGAAAGTGGTTGGTGGTGGTGCTATCCCTGCCATTGTGCTCGCTTGTCTTCTTCCGTTCTGCCCCGAGTCCCCCCGCCAGCTTGTGTATCTTGGCAAGCAGGAGGAGGCTGCCTCGGTTATTCGACGAATTTACCCCAACGGCACCGAGGAGCAGATCCAGAATAAGATGCGGGTCCTGAACTATCATGTGGAGCAGTCCAAGGCTATCAACGCTGGCAAGTCTCAATGGTGGGTGTTCAAGCAGATGTACAACAAGCCCGCCAACTTCCGCGCTCTCGTCTCCGCTTGTGGTCTCATGGCCATTTCCCAGCTCACTGGTTTCAACGCTCTCATGTACTACTCCCCTGTTCTCTTTTCCCTTGTCGGCTTCTCCAACCCCGTCGCTGTCGGAACCGTCATTGCTGGCACCAACTTCATCTTCACCTTTGTCAACCTCTTGCTTGTCGATCGTGCTGGTCGCCGCAGAATTTTGCTTTGCACTGTGCAATTCATGAGTCTGGCGCTGGTTATTGCTGCCGTCTGCTTCCACTGGATCCCTATCAACAAGGATCTTAGCCTGGCTGAAGATGCCAAGGTCGGTTGGGCTGCCATTGTTGTCCTTGTCAGCATGGTGTTCTTTGTTGGATTTTACTCGTCTGGTATCGGCAACACTGCCTGGCTCTCATCCGAGTTCTTCCCACTCGAGATCCGTGCCATGGGTACCATGATGCTTACTATGACCTGCTGGGGTTCCAACATCATTGTCGCCTCCACCTTCTTGACTCAGATGGAGAGCATGTCACCCTCTGGTACATTTGGTTTCTACGCCGCTATTTGCATGGCTGGCTACGTTTGCATTTACTTCTGCTATCCCGAAGTCAAGGGCATGACCTTGGAGGATATCCGAGAGGTGTTCCAACACGGTTTCGGTGTCGCCAAAGCTCGCGAGCTTCAGAAGCAAATGAAGGAGACCCAAAAGGCTTCAAGCTCGAGGGCGTGAGAGGATATTTTGAAATTTTGAGAAACCGATTGGTCGTGGTATGTGGTGCTTGATCATCTTGCACTCAATCAATAGACTAGAGTATCGCAGATTAGCATAGGCTCGTTTGCCAGAATATACAGTATATACCGAGACGAATTTTTATGTTCATTTTCAAGTGATTCTTTGTGTAAAAGTTGAAATGGCGATGCCCGTGTTCGAAATTTGGGAAAAGTTGGGCATGATGCAGCGTGAAGGTGCGGACGATGGCGGCTGGCCAGACTTTGAGCTAGAGGTGATTGTTTTTCGTATTAATCAACGTCGACGAACACGCAAAGCATGGGAAAAGAAACACGGAAAGCGTAAAGCAATTGAGTTTACTATAAACTCCTCCATGAATTAGATTATCCGAAAAATACGAAAAAGCTTTCGATGGCGGTCAGCTGTTTGAAGAAGAAAAAAGAACCCCTGCATCGTGGAGATTTGGGGAAACACGCAGGCGCGCAAGATAACCTTTGTTCCACCAACACGCGGCTATACTTGCCAGTGTCGACTTTCAGATCATCTCATGGGGAAGACGAAGGTGGTGTGGGTGCTTTGTGGGGGAGGCCCAACGTCTTCTCGAAGCAAGGAGGGGCCACCCTCCTTCTCCTCGCGACAGGATTGGGAAACTGCCAAACGGAGACGTTAGCGTCACGTGGAGAAGGTAGTACCTCGTTTGCGAAAGCCTAGCCGAGCCACACGGGGAAGGGGGGGAGAACATGAGGACGCACGTCGCCCGTGATTTGGGGCTTCACGACCGTTGTAAGAAACCCCTCACCAGCATGACCTAGTGCGCGCCCCTCAGCTGTCAGACTTTGTCTCGCTGAGCTCTCCGACGGTCTTCTTTCCCAATCACGAGACAAACATCTGGGCGTGGGATCCTCTTGAGGCTCCGTGGGAGAGATTGTGGCCGCGCCGAGTCATGGGGTAGCGCCCCCCAGTTTGGCCGGGGCATGCGGAGCATTTTCTGCGGGGACCCCGAGGTTGGCAGGATGCAACGAAATTACCCGATTGGGAAATCTCACTCGGCGGTACTTGCTCTGTGTGGAAGAGCAAAACGGGCCTTGGACGCCTCCAAGACCACCCCCGCCCACCGGGCCCTCCACCCATCCCCGGTTTGAGGCTGCACCGGCCACCGTCGGGGTTGGCCAACCAGCTTCCACCGCTCAAGGACCGGGGTAACGAGATGGCCCTGATGAACTTGCCGTCCTCGCCTCTGTCTGGTAGGCTTATCCATTGGCTGGAGCTGTCTCCGATCCAGGGCCATGCCGATCTTGTGACGGCCGAGATCCCACTACCGGCCTCTGAACGCGACTGGCTGACACCGCCTGTGTGCCCCCTGCGCTTCTCGTGGGGGAGAGAAGATTGATGTCCGAATGCCGACTCCCAAGGTATAAGATTCTGGAGCTCGCTCACGACTGCTCCGACCTTCTCGTCTTCTCCCAAGCACTCAATTGATACCCGAGACGCTCGCACCTCTTGCTCCAGGCCTTACTTCGTGTCTCAGAACAAAAAGTCTGTCCTCCCAGCCGACTCATCTGTCCGCCCGTACTCAATTCTCCTCCTCCCTTCAACCACTTTTTTCTCTCTCTTTTTCCTCCCTCCTTAGTCACAATGGCCAGAAAGCTTCAGGTCGCTATTGCCGGTCTCGGCCGCATGGGTGCTCGCCACGCCCTCAACTTCTACTCTCGCACTCCTCGCTGCGAGGTCGTCGCTGCTTTCACTCCCGTCGAGAGGGAAGCCCAGTGGGCTCGCGCCAACCTCGACGGCTGCACCGTCTACAGCGACTACGATGAGATGCTGAAGCACCCCGGCCTCGAGGCCGTCGTCGTGGCCACCGTCACCACCGCCCACGCCGAGGAGGCCATCAAGGCCATTGAGGCCGACAAGCACGTCCTGTGCGAGAAGCCCCTTAGCACCAGTGTCGAGATTGTGAGTTGCTACCCTCCTGCCGCCGCCGACCCACATGCAAGGATCCTGCTAACACCCAGCCTTTCCCTAGTCGCAATCCGTCGTGGATGCTGCCTCCAAGAAGCCCCATCTCAAGGTCATGTGCGGTTTCTCCCGCCGATTTGACGCTTCCTACCGTGACGCCTTCAACCGCATGGATTCCGGCCAGATCGGTCGCCCATCCGTCTTCCGCTCCCAGACCTGCGACAGGCTCGACCCCTCGGGCTTCTTCGTCGCCTACGCCGAGTTCAGCGGCGGCATCTTTGTCGACTGCAACATCCACGATATCGATCTTGCTCTCTGGTTCTTCGGCCAGGACTCGATCGTCAAGAGCGTCGTCGCCAACGGCATCACTGCCGTCCAGCCCGAGCTGCGCACCCACAAGGACGTCGACAACGGCATCGGCCTGGTCGAGTTCTGGGGCGGCAAGATGGCCTACTTCTACTCGTCTCGCATGATGGCTGCTGGCCAGCACGACATGACCGAGGTCATCGGCACTGAGGGCAAGATTGCCGTCAACGCCAACCCCACCGGCACCCTGGTCGAGATGCACGAGCACACTGGCGTCCGCCGCGAGATCCCCCACGACTACTACGGTCGCTTCGAGCACGCCTTCGTCACCGAGGCCAACGAGTTCACCGCTGCCTGCCTCGACAACACCAGGCTGCCCTTCAAGCTGAGCGGCGCCGTCCAGGCCGTCAAGATCGGCTGCGCTCTCCAGGAGTCGCTCAACTCCGGCAAGAAGATCTACTTTGACGAGACCGGTCGCCGCATCGAGAACCCCAAGCTGTAAAAAAACAAAACAACCAACAAGGACAAGACGAAGATGGGAAGAGTGAGAAACCATGTAAGGGAATTATAGAGCCTAGAGCTAAAAACGCTACGAATTCTTTCGACGATTAATGTTACCTTCATTCACATGCTAAATAAAACAAAAAGAAACGATGCCTTTTTTGCATCTGTTTGTATGCAATGCAATGCAAAATCTGTGAAAGTGCGTTTGCCTGTCAGCCATCGGTGGAGGCGACTCCACAGAAGCTCCCCACTCTCAACGAAGCCTCCGTCCGTGCGCATCCCAACGCTGGGCCCGCTCCCGATCATCTTGGCGTTTCATTGAGAATGGGGTTCCTTTTCTCAGGAGCCAGGGGGCGGCTGACTACGCTGCATCCTTGGGGAGAACGTAAAATGTGAGCAACCGCGTAGAATGACCAGAGCAATCTGCTGATGCGAACATGACAAGTGGCCATTTCGCATCTGCTCTCATACCTGCCTCCCATCCTCTGTCTGCGTCCGCCTGCGATTCCACAAAAGCTTCCAAGTGCTATTTGGCGGAAAGCACAAAAACCAAATGCACACACCTGCCTTTACGTTACGAACTAAATGACCCGGTTGCTGCAAGGCATCCTAACCCCTGCTGACGACGGGGCTTGGTTAGTTGGGTTTTTGGAGAATCGAGGCACAGCTAGAGCTTTTGCTGCAACGGCCAAGGTTGCGGGCGCTTTTCTGTCACAGTTTACTAACTTATACACCCAATAGTAATATGTTATTTGAATTTTAAAATCATAAAAGCACATTATAGAAGAAATCTCGGTAGTGCCCGCAGGTAGAGTGATATGATGGTCCAAGCTATTCTGGACCTGGATGACATGGCTTGTCGCAGAAATGCTTTTGTACAATGGCTGGGAAGAAATGATGACTCTCTGGAGAAACTTGTACAGAGCCCGGTGTAAGCACAATGGTTGGATACAATATTTTCAAAGCCTCCCTCCTCTCGCAAATACTTACTTCTCCAGCAGGCGCCTCTGGCAGACGTTGTGAGACAAACTGGTCTCGGAATCCTCCACTGAGAAGTCGAAGAGAGGCGGACTGGGCCTTTGATTCATTGGCAGAGAATTTATTGGCCTTGATTGAAAGGTAATTCGTCGCTGGGTGGAGATAGCCCTCAAATCAATACAATGTGATTGCGTCGATGGTCTGGCCATGACCCATGGCCTCCCCATCCAGGATTCCGTGTGCGTAAGCCTCTCCAACAAGCCGTAACCCGCCGTGCTCATGCGGACGCAGAATATATGGAACTTGTGTCCCAATGAGTACGGAAATCAAATCCCCTGATATCATTTCGCGAGGCCCAATCCCGAAATAGCCTATCAATATGTAGAATGGTCGCCTGCAAAGGGCAATCTCCTATAACTAATAGGCGTAATCGCCAAGCCCCAGCAAGACAAATATTTGTGCATTTGCAGAAGTCAAATCCAAGCCTTACAAAGAGTCATTTACTTTATTTAGTTCATGTTCAAAGAGTCGCGGCTTCTCTTCTCCCCGCCTAATATCTTGATCTGCCACCGCAGTCCTCCACACGGCCCGGAGGCGATCAGAGTCAGCAGTGCCAAAGGCTTGGCAAGAGAATTCCCTGAGCTTCTCCAACCACTTTGGTAGTACCCCCTGTTTCCAAGCGGTGCCAACATTCTTCACTTTATCCACAAATTCAGCATACAATGTCAGGGATAACGGAGACACAGGCATAGACTCATGGAAGATACTGGCAGCTTTCCCATCGACAGAAGCATAGAACCTAGGTTATAGGGCAGTTGTAACAGGCACTGCCTTTTGGTTTGGTGCTCTTTGCTGCAGGGGCAATCTATAACTCATGCTGCTGAAGTCGGGCACCCAAGACGGAAGCCCAAGAACTTTTTTACTCTCTTTGCAAAATACTAAAATATCAAAGAAGCCATTGGTTATTAACAATACTGCAGTCTTAATACATACCTCCTGGCATGACTTCTAACAATCAGGATAGAAGCCAAGTACTAGACAATTCGCAGCAAAGCTCAAGAGGGCAAAGATCCTATCCCGAGGTTCAGTTGCTTGGGAATGTCGCAAAGTCCGGATCAAGTGTATCAGCGGGAATGGTCCCACCGTCCTTCGAACCTTGAGGATATTAACGGATTGCGCATTTTGAGCACAGCTGGTGTCGAGGTTGTTGATCGCGAGCGTTGTGCTGATTTTATTTGCTGATATTGAGCGAAAGTTCTTATTAATCTTGGTGAATGATGAATAGGCTCCTCCTCCACCGTCATGTTTCCACACACGAACCATATGGGCTTGGCGTGGACTATTTCCTGGACTACCCAAGCCCGGTTCCAATAAGTCCGCAAGAAGAGGCTGGAAAGAGCCTGGACGAGGCTGTCGCTACCAGTTTCAGGCAATAGTTGCATTGGGATGTCCTCAAGGAATTCTCGGAGGTCGTCATAAGGTATTTTAGGGGGATCGGACTCGAATATATATAGGAGCAAGCAGAGCCGCAATTCTGGCTTTGTTCCAACGTCAGTAAGCAAGAGACCCATAACGCTGGATCCAGAGCATGGCAGCGTCGCTATTGTCAGCAGCTGGGCCAAGCCATATTATCACAGACGCCGCCTGGGTGTAAATATTTCCCATTTGCCGCACCTAGGGTCACAACAAGATCTCATTGTATTGTTTAGAAAAAGAAAGACCAAGCTCTATGGTGATATGGTGAAGTTAGACAAGAGTATTCATGATGGCCTTGTGTTAGAGTTGTGTTATTATAGAAATGTTAAGGGGGTTTCCTGAATTATCGAGGAGCTTATATCTGATAGGCCGCAATCGCATGCCAAGGCTAAGGCTTTTGGTCCTTTATCAATCAAAAATATCCATTTCACGTTCGGCAGAAAGTAAAACTGATCATTGGAGGAAGAGGCTGTTCGCCGTGTGTGAAGGGCGGCTTGGCGTACACCTCCGCGCTTGGGTGCATGGATTCACTAAGGACAATATGTTTAGGTATTGTGGTTGATTGATGCGATTTATGTTTATTTTGGACGATGGATGCCGTGCGTTGGAGCCGATCGGTCTTGGCAAGGGAAGGCATCGTAAGTAGTGAGGGGTTCGCCTCATCTCCGATTTACCCTTGTGTGATGCAGCGGCATGGGGAAAAGATTAATGGTCAATTGTCGAGCATATGGTCGACCTTTAAATGCCTGAAGTCAACTCTTTCCCAAACAAATCTTCCGCTCAATATTTGTGTGCCGCCTTTGTGGCCTAGTTCCTGGATCACCTGGTTGGATGGAATAACTCTCAGAAAACTACAGTTTCGGAGTCTCAATTAAAAGCACGCCACACTTCATTCATACATAAACACGACATGGGCGGGCAACCACTATTTTTCTTTGTTCTCCTTATTGTTGGACGCCATTGCGGCTAATGATTTTTTATATATTGTCTTTTGACGTGCTATGCTAATTTAAAAATACGTTTTCCTCCACATCATGATTCATTCTATAGACATCGTCTACCCATATTATACATCCAGCGTTGACTTTCCAGGGCTCACTTCATAAGTCCTCGTAACCATTATACCTTCCTGGTTTCCACTTCCATCACTAAGCGTACTGCCAACCCGAATTTTATTTTGGAATCGGTTGTAATTCGGCTTTGTGGTTGTGTACTCTGTTTTCTGGACAATGTGCTCCTCGCTCGAGTTTTCGCACAGGTCCGTGACCATCGTGCGGTGTCGGTTGGAAGCATTGCTCGGTCCAGCCGCTGAACTTCCTCCGATGGTGGCCAGCGGATGGCCACCGTAACCGCTCGACTTGTAATTATAATTGCCGCTGCTTCCCTTGCTAGAACCGATCCAGCGGGACGCAGAGAAGAGGGGCTTGATGGCAGCGGCGTTGACGGCAATGATGCCCACAAACTATTGCATGTTAGACAAACCATAGCTTCAAGCTTTTCTGCAGAGCCATGATGACAACTTACTGTTTCCCGAATGGCCCAGATGGTGCTGGTGTTGATACCCGAGATGTCTCTAAGGGACAGGATGCAGCGCAGCAGTGTCGCAACCATGATGAAAACTCCAGAGCACAGCAATAGTCCAATAATCAACTTCCTCTTGATGTTGAGTTTCACTTTCCAGAGAAGGGGTAAAGGAATGCAGACAATGACAAAGTCCGTACTACAGCTAGAGTTAGCGTGATCGTTTTAGCATTCACATGTTATTGCAAAACTCACCAGAGGTTAAGAACGACAAGCGCCAAGTAGTTTGCAACTGCAAGAGTACACTGGTCTGTTATCTGTTAGCGACAGCTGGTTAAATAGGAGAACATGTCATTTACCACCTGGGTACGGCCTGACTTGCCAGTTTTTATGGACAGGAGTACAATGTCCCCAAATGACCGCGAGCACGCCAACATAAGCCACAATCGTCACGTATTGAGTCCATTTGACCACTTTCCGTTGCTTAAGACCAAGGCTGAACAAACTGTCAGCAAATATCACGCTAATAAGACGAGCATCTTACGTCATGCGGCTATAGAAGCACAGCATTGTGCCTTTCAAGCACCAGATGAGCGTCACATAAAAGTTCCAACCAGCGAGAAGGCATTTCGAGCCGAACACAGCTTTCTGGATCTCTTCTTCTGTCATTGTCGCGCTAACTTCGTTCGTGATACCAATGTTGGTTCCATTTTGGCCTAGGCAAGTCAGCAATACTATTTCAGGATTTCTTTTTTCGGAAAAAGAAAAAAGCAATGGTGCGCATGCGTTTGAGGTGGCTTGTTGAGAACGTGCATATAGTGTTGGTTGGTAATGGGGCATTGACAGCACTTACCAATGAGCTCCAGCATGACCAGCTCAGACTGCATAAGATAGGACTGTCAGTAATGTCCAGCGGCCGGCTTCGCGCATGGAGAGAGGGCCTACCGTCCAGAACACCAGGGACAGGACCGCGAAGATGTCATCTCCTTGCCACCCCTTGAACCCGACCGTTTTCCAGCGCGCAAAGTATCGAAGCAGCAAAACCACGGTCCCAATGCCGTACTCGGTCCAGGCCTCTTTTTGAAAAGGCGTCGCGGCGGGCATCGTGGAGTTGGTTTTCACCGACGACCCGACGAAGAGTCGTGATGCAAAAGAGGTATATGTCGAGAAACTGCTAGCGGTCGCGGGAAAGGAAAGGTGAGGAAGACGTGTTTGTTGTATAATAAGAGACGCCAGGTCCGGACAAGAAATCAAGCCTCAAGGGAAACTGAAACGACCAACTGCGGCTCACCAGAGGCGAATTGAACGAGTCCCTGGCTTATTGCCACTTCAAGTCCATCATTCGTGCATGTGGGCCGGGTCCTGGACAAGTCTGAGAGTAGAATGCAGTTGCAGAGATGGCTGGCACAGACCACGCCGGCGCAGCATCACAGCAAGCACTTTTCTCTCACCCGGCCATCTCTCATCACATCACTGCATGCTTTCCCCTGAGCACCCATACAACTGTGATTGCCGCAACAATCCCATGCTAGCTAAGGGCGCCAAAACCGACTCTCTCCCGCGGCCGTGTGAATAACGGCTGGACTAATGAAGGTGCAAGGGTATTGAGTCAGGCCCAGCCTCTGCAGCGTTCCATTCCGGCGTGGCCCGGCTGGAGCCCTGCCAGGGGTCTCGGGGGTAAGATGCCTTAGACTGGGGAAGATCTCGGCACATGAGTGGAAGAATCTGGGGCGCCCCAGTTGACCTCTTGGAACAACAGGGTCTTCGAAAAGAGTGGGCAATGCGGGTCCGATATGGGGCGATGATATAGAATGTTACCATATAGCTTCCCGTTGATGCGACCACTGAGAAGTCCGCTGCGCGGCCGACGGAAGACGGGACATGGCAAATATCGCCCATCCCCTGAAAATAGTAACAATGGGTGGAAATATAGATTGGGTTGAGAAATAAAATAGCGCAGGTCGATCTCGATCTCGTATAGGTTGAAATTGTTTGTTTTGCGTATCACCCATTACCTTCTCCGCTTCTACTGTTAGTTGCGTTCGGGTTCCACCCACCCTCAGGGCAACTTGTTGTATCAACCACCCTCGACTCAATTTTCAGAGAGCATCTGCCAAGGCTCAAGATGTCGTCGAGCTGCCCAAACAAGTGGAACGTGGCGCCAAGCTAAAGCGATGGCACCCGCGTTTTGGTGCCCGTTTAGTTGATAATTCGGGTTTGGCAAGCTGAAGATCACGTTCTGCATGGAATGCTTCCCACCTCACTCAGGTAGCACTAGCAAGGGGCATTAGCCCCAATCCCTGCTTGGCTGTTGGCCATGGTGTTGGTGGCTTGCAACTGCTTCGTCCTCTTGCGACGCTGCTGGTGAATGTCGATTATAGGGATCGGCATCCGATTGGGTTCCTCACCTGGCCAAGCCAACTTGTTGCGTGTCGAGGTACGCGGGTTAGCCAGGGTTTTGCACATCTTTCCTCGAGTGTTGTGACGTCCCTGCCATGCGCGCCCAATCCTTTTGGCTAACCGATGGGACCAGTTGGCGTATTACAGCTGTAACAGGATCGTTACGGTTACAGAAGCTTGGCCGAGTACGATGCCATGAGGCCCGGCTAGGCTTCTTCTTTTGTTTGGGGCTAGGGATGCGAAAAGCAGAGGCGGTGTCATGATCGTTCCACTAATTCCCAGTCCCATGCTATAAAGAAGTGCTCGCGCGGCCAGTTCCTTGCATTGAACAATCCTCATTGATAGCCACAATCTTACAAACTTCCCCTTTCGTCATTAATAATCTTACTATGGCTACCCAGGAGGCTTACGATTTTATTGTCTGTGGGTAAGTCGTTGAACCCGCCCCGTGTGCTCAGATATGATCGGCAATTCCCAAGCCAGTATCCCTTGTTCTAACGGTTTTCTTCAACAGTGGCGGCACTGCCGGTTGTGTTGTGGCATCACGCCTTGCCGAGAATCCTGACAACAAAGTCCTTGTCATTGAGGCTGGCCAGCACAATGAGCATCTGGAAAACGTCCACATGGCTGGCGGGTAAGTCTTTGGTTGTTGTGAGGTTGGGCTGTCACTGACTCCTTTTCCCAGCTGGTCACAAAACTTTGACAAGGAGACAGACTGGAATATCATCTCAGAAAAGGGTGCTTCAGTCAATGACCGCCAAGTTAAGCTGAGCCGGGGCAAGTTCCTCGGTGGTTGTTCTGGATGCAACGGCACGCTATGCATTCGAGGTGTCAAGCAAGATTATGACGATTGGGCTCTTCCCAGCTGGAGCGGTGAGGAAGTCTTTTCCTACATGAGCAAGGTAAACAGACCCCAGCCCCTTTGGCGTTTTCTTGGCCGTTGGCGTGGGATGTCCCGCTGGCTTATTCTCAACCTCAGCACTTTGCTTTTTTTTGTGCAACGCTAACCTCAGCACCTAGGCCGAGACATTCCATGGCAAGCCATGGTTCGAGGAAAACAAAGATGCTCATGGCTATTCGGGTCTAGTCTCAACAGCACCGCACGACCTGGCGCCAATCTCGGATCTTATTAAGGATTCGATGGTGTCCAAGGGACTGCCGCTAGATCACGACATTTTTTCCCACGGCAGCAACCCGCACGGGTGCGGCCATGCCATTAGAACCGTTCACCAGGGTCTCCGTACTACTGGCGCCGACTTCATCACTAAAGCTCCGCCAAGGAACAACTTGCATCTGATGGTGGAGACCCACGTTGACAAAGTCATCATTGAAGAGCAGACAGATGGGGAACTCAAGGTCACTGGTGTCCGTGCCGTCCGAGCCGACGGCACTGTCATCAATCTCACAGCTCGAAAGGAAATCATCGTCTCAGGAGGCGCCTACTGCAGCCCGAATATCTTAAACCGCTCTGGTATTGGCGCCAGGGATGAGCTCGAGAGGCATGACATTGCCACCCTCGTTGATCTCCCTGCCGTTGGTAAAAACTTGCAAGACCATCTTGTGCGTTAGTCTCTTCCGAACCATGCGGGCCCACTTACTAATCCCGTGTTTAGATCGTCTTCATGTTTTATGAGACAGAAAAGCCCGGTCTGACCACCGATCACTTAGTGTACCACGGAGATGCGTTTGCCAAGTCGTACGCGCTCTGGAAGGAAAAGAAGGAAGGGTTCCTCTCCACTTTTCCCTTTGGCATTTTCGCCTACGCGCGCCTGGATGAGCGTCTCGCCGACTCTGAGGTATGGAAGTCGGCCCCCCGAAACGAGGGTCGCGACCCAATGGGACTGGCTCCCAACCAGCCAAACATTGAGTTCTTCACGACTGAGTGTTATGGTGGACCGAAACAATTCGACCAGTTCCCTGGCGATGGTCAACATGCATTCAGCATGATTGCCGAGCTTTTCGCGCCCAAGTCGCGAGGAACAGTAACGCTTCGCAGCGCCGACGCAACTGCCACCCCGATCGTAGATTGCAACTACCTCGCTGATCCTCTGGACCTTGAGGTCCTTGCAGAGGCGTGCAGGTTCGGTAACGAAATTATTATGGAAGGTGCCGGCACCAAGGATATCGTCAAGGGTTCTTGGCCACGAGACGCCAAGCACCACGAGTTCAAGACTCGAGAGGACTGGATCCCCTACGTCAAGGAACAGGCGACAACATGTGAGTATCCTCCTAACTGAGATCAGAAAAACATTGCGCCACTAACACGTGCTCCACAGGTTATCATGCTGCCGGTACCTGCGCCATGGGTAAGGCCTCTGATCCTGACGCCGTCGTGGATGAGCAGCTGCGAGTAAAGGGCGTCAGGGGTCTTCGAGTGGCTGACTGCAGCGTGATGCCCCTGCTCAACAGCGGGCACACCCAGATGCCTGCCTACGGCATCGGTGAGAAGGCTGCTGATATGATCAAGGCCGCATGGGGTGGCGAGGTCGCCAAGGTGACTGAGGATATGTCCAAGTTGTGAATTGACATGTGTCATGTGATGAGTCCGGCAGCGAGGGTCCGGTCTGTGCGTACATAAGGGTCTGCCATAGTGTAATAGAGGACAGGGCCTAAGTTAGCCCGCTAGCAAAATTCCATGCACGGAAGTCAATCGGGAAGTGCAAGACTAGATCGACGGTGGTGAAACGAGAAGCTACTGTCCATGTACGTAACGACTTTTGTCGTCAAAAGAGGACTAACGGCTTGCGGGGCAGGCCCAGTACATCATCCCCTGGACGATCACGAAAATTACAGCCAATAGGGTGACGAGGTCCCCTATATCCACCCAGCTTCCCAGGGCCCATGTACAGGTTCCACCTCGCCATACCCAGCAAAGGAATAATAACCAACCGCGCTCAGCTGCCCCGTCCTCACCTCCCCCGGAGAAGTCCTCGTCGAAGCCCTGTCAATCCCCCTAAAAATTCGAGGTCTAAGCCCTACCGCGGGCCTCAAGCCGTTGTCCAAGGGAGGAATGCTCCGGCTGGCGTGGCGCCGTGCGGATCCGCCAGATACGCCTGGTAGGCGAGAAAAGGTATTCCCGTGTGGCAGGTGAAGCGCGCCTAGCGAAACCCTACCTGGCCAAACTCCAAGCAAGACTCGACTCAATTCAAGACAAACTCGTCACTAGTTCCTTCAAATGCCGAAATCGACCCCAGAATGCTCCGCGAGTCCCCATAGTACTTGACTCGGTAGGTGCCCGCCTCCGCGTTGCCACCAGTCTCCCAAGTGATATCCACTTCGCTGTACCCCAGGAGCCAGTTGGTACGGCGCCAGGTGTAGACCAGGAACCAGTCGCCGTCATCCTTGACCTGTTTCCAGGCCCCGTCAATCTTTTTCTCAATAGCAGCAAACGTCTTCTCCAAGCGGAGGTTGTTCCGGGGATTTGCTCCCTGGAATGTTACATTGACTATATCACCAACACTGTAGCCTGACTCGGCGTCAGAGACGACGCGGCCGAATGAGGACCCGATCGGCGCAGCATCGTACACGACGCCTGTGATGAAGGAGAGAGATGATTCACTGTTGTCTGGGGGCAGGGTTCCCTGGTCGGGGTGGCCAGTGGCATCTGGCGCGAGGTATCCCAGGTTAGACACAGTTAGGTTGATGTAGGCATCCAGTTCATGCCGACCGTAGAGCGTCGATGCGCCCTCGTACCGCTGCACATCATACTCCTCAGGGGTAGCAACGTAGTGCGCGTACGTATTTGCAGGCCCACCGAGCACCACGACCGGATCCTCGCTGAGGAAACTGGATGCCTCCTCGGCAACTGCGCTTCTCCATCGCCTCCCGCTCATGGTTGTGGCTTCGCTGGGGCTGATGATGATGAGCAGCTGACCAGCCCGAAGCACCTGAACGTCCACGATGTTGGGGGTCCATGCGTATGGTTCTGAAATTTCACCGACATCAAGGAGGATGGGCTTTGGTTCCTGACACGCCTTTTGCTCGGCCGAGGGCGTTTTGAGGACACCTGAGACGACCGCCCACAGCGGGTTCGCGTCTGGGTCTCCTGAGTCGCTCTGGGTAAAGTCGAAGAAGCCAGGCCAATCGCTCGTTCCCGCGGCAAAGGAATATCCTAACGCAGCAGGGCAAGTCTTGGCGGTGCTTCCGTTTGTCAATCGGAACTCCCAGAACGACATGTCATGAAAGAAGTGGAAGCTCTTGACGCTCGACCCCACAACGGGTGTCGATGATGAACCCATGCTGTCCTGTTTTGTGTTACAGGCCATTCATTCAACTCATTGGTCAGCAGGAAACTTACATATGCTTCTCGGGCTCCGACATACTGACGACGCCCAATCTCATAGCAGCTTGACACACCAAGATCAAGCTTCCTGAACTCGGGTCCACGACCATGGCAAGACTGCGCCTTTCCGTCCGCGCATGTGCTGTTCTCAAAGCTACATTCGGCTCCTGAGCCGTCGTCGCAATATGCACCAAGCGTGTTTGGTGTAGTGTCGCCAACATTCGCTTGGCTAAACCCAGCCACGAAACCGTCGGCAGCTGAGTCATCATCTTCCATCGCGCTCTCAAACATCCACGCCGCAACCCCTTTATTGTCGCCCGCCACATGCGTGTTGTTTCCAAGGAGCGAGGTTCCGTGGACAGGCAGCCATGTGAGTATGCCAATATTTTTGCTGTCTGAAGCTCTCTGGAACCGCAGGACTGTGAGGGTGGTATCTACCTCTGTTCCATATTTTGCGCGCTCCGCTTCTGGGTTGTTCAAGTACGCATAAAGTGATCTATTTATCGCTGCATCACTCACTTCTGCAGTGTCAACGTCCAGGTATCCCTAAAAAGCGGTCAGGGTCTTTTGAATAAAGAAATGAAAGAAATGAAACGAAACGAAAATCCGAGTGCGCGGTACATACTTCCTCGAGGCTCTCATGAGCACGCTTAATAGAAAGCACGGCACCATCAACAATTGCCTGAAGACTCTCTTTGCTCAAGCCCAAGGTGGATATCTGGGGCAGGAGATAGTTGAACCAACCTCCAGGGCCTGCATGAGAATGTGTTCCCGTTACTGCAACATTGTGCTGAGTATAAACCGAGTATTCAGAGCCGAGGGCCGCAAGTCCATCTAGGATCCCGTTCCGCACCGCTGTGTCGCCGGATTGAGTGTCCAAAACCAGATACACAAAACGATCGTCAGGGTTTTCTACGTCTGCTACAATGAATGATCTGCTGTATATGCGCTGTCTGAGCCCGGAACCGACCTGGTCCATATCGGCGTATCCAGCAAACTACTCATGTTAGTCTTCCCCGTCGAGAATAGCGGGCGGGCATACTGTGATTTCAACCTTGAGAAGCGTTAGAATTTTTGCATGTCAGCTATAACAATACACTAACCACCGGACCAGTTACATCTGCCTTTCCAACACCGATCAGATACTTGTCGCCCGAAGCTCTGGGCTTGACTTTTGGTGCTCCTCCATCCGAACTTTGCCCTGAGGGGGCCGGCGTCGCATTTACAACAGCGAACAACAATAAAAGGACAATGACAAAGACTTGTCGAAACATCATACGAGCGTACCCCGCTGTGAGAATGGAAGCCATATTGATTGGTCCGCCACCTCTATGTGAGATTGATCAAAGTGCGTTTCATCAACTCTCTGAGAGGATACTACACGCAAAGCGGCCGCAGCCTCTGGATCCAAGGCGGGAAACATCCCAATTTATGCCATGATTACCAACCCGCATCCCAATACACCAGCGACGGTGCGTGAGGTCGACTATCAAGCAGCCAGTCTATAATTACGGAGATATTGGCCATCGAGGCGTGCCTTTTTTGCTTCTCGAGATGACGATGTGGGGCGGTGATCAGTTCCTCACTCGGACAGGGCTGCGATAGCAGTGGCTTGTTCGAGAATGGGCGTGGTGCTGATGCAACCCCACGTCACAAGCGATGGCGGGTGAATCCAAAGGGCGATGCAGGCCCGCATCCTGATGGTGTCGTGATGGTCATGTGGGAGGCGCTTCGGGGACAGGAACAGGGCATGCGGAGGCACGCCGGCCGAGCCTTTTGTCCCGCGCAGCGAGTCCAATCAAGGTTGACCATCACGCACCAAAAATCCAGGGATCGTCTGCGAAAAAGGGAGCGTCCTCCGCGCATGCCAGATAAGCTCGGCGACATTAAATCCATGGGAATCTTGGAAGCTGCAGCTCCACCATGCACTAGGTTGCTTCGCTTAGCTCAATTGATAGGTCCCTTTCGGAGGCGTCGCGGACCTCTCAGCATTTATGGAATGAGGTGGGTGGTAGCATAGGGCCACATGTAGAGACCGAGGCAAGAATGAGCACATGGAATTGTCAACCATTTTCCTCCGTGAGGCCACGAGTAATTATTATTCCAGCGCATCTGATCCTCGGTTAGTTGACTTTGCTGATCGATTCATTCTCCTTTATCGTGGTGCCAGTATCACGCGATGCTAATGGGGACTTGTTAAACCAGCTCATTAACAACATACCAAATAGGTCCTTGAATTCATTTCGTTAAAATACTATTTTGCTACTAGGAGGGTCTAGTTTCATGAAAATGGTCAATTACCTAATACTACATGTCGAGAAGCCAGCTATCCGCTTAATAGCTCCCCACGTTTCTTTTTCCCTCTTGGCAGGCATCACTCTCTCCATTCCATGTGCATCCTCTACCGCATTACGCTCTTCCAATAGATGAAACCATTGAGCTTATGAATATTATGTAGTAAGAAAGCTCCCAGGCCAATCAGCACCAAATGCCACGTGCTAAACTATCGAGATCGACACGTGGCGGTGAGACACCCCAGAGACTCGGTAACTCGTAAAGACAAAGCGATAATCTAAATATTTCAAGTATTGTCCTGCTAACCAGTGGTATTCTAAAAATGACGGCAAACACTGAGGTATAATGGGTTCCAACTTCCAATCCTTTCCTGAACCAGTAAATATTCCAAACGCCGCCCAATGTCCACCCGTACGCCATCCATGATGCATTTCCTCGCCCAAGCACCAGCTTGTTCCATAGTTCATTGACCTCGACTGCGGCTATATTCTACGGTTACCGTTGTCGTTTGCAGAATAGCCTTTCTATTTATTCCGCCCATGATTCCTCTCTCGGAATCGCTATCGGACCAGCTCGAGATGTCCCCGTTCTGGCCGCCCATTATCCTCAGGTCATTTTGCACGCCCACGGGTCCCAGAGTGATGGAGTCGCTCCCGCAGCCCTCTTCTTCGTCAAACTGGCCATGGTGGTAGCGATCGCGGCGAGCGCTGGATGGCGCCACGGTTGTTCGAGTAGGAAGCTTGGAGTTGTCCCCGGATCCAGACTTGCTGCCATACCACGATTCTCCAATAATCTTGGGCGCGACATGTTTGAAGAATTTCCTAAGCGTAGGCGTTGAGGCGCAGATGATTATCAGGTTCGCCTCGACAATGCTGAGTCACGTTAGCCTTGCAGCAGTGAGGTAAGAGCACAAACATGACTCACATCCACACGCTAGCCCACGATACCACCCACGTTGAGTCGAGGTTGGATAGAAGTGATGGCAGAAGAGTAACGCGGACAATGGATGTGACCACCGTCATGGATCCAACACAAAATATGATGAGCAGGCCAATCTTCTGTCGTCGAGGAATCTGCAGCTGAATGACCATTCGGATTGGAAGAATGAAGAGTATCACATCAGATACGATGTTTGCCACGGCAGTTGCAATATACATTGCCGGTCGATTGAGGCATTTGCCTTCGGTTTTTGTCACATCCCAGTTCATTGCCATTGGCCGGCAAGCAAAGACGAGGGGGAAGAATAGCCCAACAGAGTAGCCAACAATCAAGACGATTGTTGCCCACGTTGCTATTTTGAACCATCGTTGTGGAGACAGTCGGAGGTAGAATATCAGTAGGGCGATTTTCGCACACGATCCGCAGGCGACGTAGATGAAGGCCGCTAGATAAACATCCTGAAACAGACTTTGTTAGCTGCATGCAGACGATAATGCACACAAGGTGAAACTTGCCAGCAAATATGTGTTGAACTTGTCAATCGAGATTTCCCAGGCATGCACTCCTCCGGCTCCCACTGCGAACATGTCTAACACAAGGTCAGTACCAAACCCAAGGGATGTCGTGAAAAAGAACTTACGGATGCAAAGTCCTATGGTTGCCAGCGCGGTCAACTATCAGCCTCGGTTAGCCTTTTTCTTGGTATAGCTGATCAAGATCATCCTGATCGATCCCGCGGCTTTTCTTAATGTTTAAAGGACGACTCAAGCTCGACGCCGTGCGCAAGTTGACTTACGTAGGAAAAAATAAGTAAAACTAGCCAATCAGTTAGCGATTTCGATTTACGAATCCATTGAAGTTTTTTCTTCTTTCCATCCTTGCTTCAGTCCAGGTAAACGTGCTCGACCCAACCTCAAGGGGGTCGCAAGAGGAAACCCAGAAGGCGCCCAGTGCGCAACAATAGAAATATTAAATCAACTCACCATCGTCGATCCCCAATCCCCCCACAAGGCAAAACTTGACATACATTCTTTGGGCAAAGCAGATCAAAGAAGTGGCTGATAGGAAAGCGGTAATGTAGTAGACCTCGGGCACAGCAACCCTCTGGGGGTGGTCGAAGTCAACCACGTAGCCCGCCGGGGCGGCCAAAAGAGTTGTCACGCCGTTGATAACGGGCATGTTGTCGACTGTAAGAAGGGTGGACTTGTGAACATTCGAAACAGCCGTCAACTTTGGACGGGTCGTCGTCGCATACGATTAGGCGAACGCGACGCAGGGTGGAAAAGAAACAATTAAGACAATCTTAAGGATGAAAGATGGGACGACGGATCTTAAAATGGGCTCGTTTTTTTCTTCCTTCCCTAAAGCACAAACCAACCAGCCCGTTGAGTTACACTTCTCCATGACGTCGCTGCAGAACACCTGGACTTGCATGGCCTTCGGAACACAATGCCTTATGCAGGCTGGCATCCAGCCATCACCCATTCACAACCCTTGGCGGGCGCCAAAAGCCGGGGAGGGGGGCGCCAGAGGAGCCTGGCTTTGCGGAAGATGGACACGGCGCATCCCGTTTGCTCAAAGGCGCCAACCGCTACCACTCGTCCGTATTCGCCTCCCTCGCTCGCTCGCTCCCAACCAACTCTCGCAGTCGACAGCCACCACTACAACCTTACAATAATAGCTGGCGAACAGGCGGCAGGCATCCCGTCCGCATTAACAGGCGCTAAAACGATGCGCCTTTTTGGATTAGCGGGCAGGAAAGCAAAGCCAGGCCAACATGGCTGTGGCCTCGAGCGGGCTTTGAGCTTCTAGAACTGACAGATCTATGCGGCGGTCGAGTGAATCTCGCAGCTCAGTTGGAACCAAGGTTAAAAAAGCCCACCCCCCCTCTCCCCCTTCTTGCGGGCGCGTGCTTCTGTGGCGGTCTCGCGCAGCCAATTGGCCTGCGCGGTGCCTGGTTGCACGGCGCATCCTCAAGCACGAGGCATTTCAACACCGAGTTGCGCCAGGATGGGCTCTCCCTGCAGCAGCTCACCGGTAGTCCCGAAACGGCGCCAGTCACCCGGGCGATCACTACATGGACATTATCCACGCTTCCCACCACCACCCCTGCCTCGGATCACTTCAGCTGCGGACCACCCTTGGCTGGCAGCAGACACGAGGGCCAGCGAGGGACCCGAGGACACACCATCTCATGTGCGTGCCGATGGGTGCAGACCAAGCACCAGCCTCAAGGCGGGTCTGCGTCTTTAATTGCCTGGTGGCTTCTACTTGTTCTTCTTCTTTTGATTTCCTATTTTTCGGCCCCCATGTCACCCTAAATCTCACGCGCTGCGCCATGGAACAATCCTCTTCGCCATGAGGCGGTGGCAGGGATCACCGCTGATCAACAACGTGGTCCTGCCACGGCCATCCTGGGCACAATGCGACGTCGGCTGCCAGATGGAATCTCATCAAGTTCCATGTACCCCAGGAGATCGAGATTGCCAAAAAAGAAAGAAAAATAAGACAGAAAATGTGATAGTTCAAATTTTTCCATAGTTTAGCTTCCTCTTTTTTCTTTTACTTTCAACGTTCGTCCATGACTAAAACTAACTGCCACCACAGTGCCCCTCTCCAATTCATTATGCCATTTATCCTTTTCCCTCTGCCAACACCAACACCCCGCACTAACAAATGGTCCTAGCACGCCGCTCCGGAGCCGTCTCGTTAGCTTCCCCGACGCCAGGTCAGGACTCCCCAAACCGGACCAACGACTGCTGCCAAGGATGCAAGGCGCTTGAGGTGGCATGCAGGATTCTACCTCGTCACGAATCACGCGCTGAGAAGATGACTCCAGCTGTCCTCCCGTCCCCGTCTCCGTCCCCGGCCTCCCAGAGGCTCCGAAGGGGTGCATACGGATGGTGATACAGCGCTGCCGTCGAGCATCGAGATTCGTGAACCTCTTATCGTCATCAATATACCAGAAACGAAGAACCGCCGCAAAATACCGAAAGTGCCCTTACCCCGGACTTTTAGGCGCTAGTCTCGCCGATGGAATCTTCCATGTCGGAAAGGCGGGATTGTGGCTTTCCTCCACCCCCCCTCTTCAACCCGATGGCCCTGTCCGTCTTGATACAAGCCCGGTGGGCTAGCGCGGGCAAGATTGCGGTCCCTCAAAACATAGTCAATCTTACTACATATGTGCCCAAGCCCGCCAGAGAGAGATAGAGCATGGCAAAAGGATTACGTCCTCTCCACTTGCAACCAACAGTCTGCGGGACGTGTCCGTTATTTCCGTCCTTGCGAGATGAGAGGCTGCGTACTTCCATAGACACGGCATAGCCGTCATGTGCAATAAGTACAAGTAGCACGACAGTAGTCTTCTCCTTCAAACGCTGCTCCTTTGCCGTTCGTCTTGTATAGCCCGCCGTGAACCGTTCCTCCTCCATCCTTCCCGCTCGTTGGCTGTGCGCTCAGGCGAATCACACTCGTTTTTGCCTTCCAACTCCAACCAGCCATCAAGCTGATCTGTACCCAATCATCCATCCGTCGTCAAAGATGAAACTCGACTTCCACCTCGCCGTCTCCGCGGCTGTCGCCTTTGGTCAATCAGCCTCAACCACTAAGACGGGTTGTTCCAAATGTGTGCGTGATAGCTTTCCGGCCCTTTCTAACCGCCCCCTTGTCTTACCCTTCCCGTGGTGTCAGCCACCAACTCTCATCGGCCGAGACAAGCGCTCGGCCTTGTGCCTCCTCGTCGGCTACCAACATGCCCGTCACAGGGTGTTCGACCATCGGGATAGCCTCATCCTTCGTGCGTGCCTCGTAACAAGTGCTGACGAATGCTGCAGTGTGCCGAGCTTGCCGAGGCCGGCCTGGGCGACAAAGTCCTCTACCCGAACCAAGACCTCTATGCAGAGCGCCGTGAGTCCTACTGGTCCGTCTCGGCGGCCCTGAACAGCACCTGCTATGCCCTCCCCGAATCCATCGAGGATGTGTCTACTATAATCAAGGTCATTTCCAAAAATGAATGCAAGTTTGGTATTCGAGGTGGCGGCCATGGCTCGTTTGCTCTGTCCAACGCTGTTGAGGATGGCATCACAGTAGATATGGGTATGTCAAAACTGGGGGGGGGAAATACCTACTTCTTAAACTCTCCTAACTTATACAGGCTACTTTAACAAAACCACGTATGACGAAACGAGGGATCTTGCCTTGATTGGACCTGGCAGCCACTGGCAGAATGTCTACGACACTCTCTCTCCCCACGGCGTCACAGTTGCCGGAGGCCGTGCCGGAACCGTTGGCGTTGGAGGCTTCAACACGGGCGGCGGCATCTCGTTCCACGCCGCGTCCCACGGCTTCTCGTGCGACAACGTAGCAAACTACCAGCTCGTGCTGGCCGACGGCACCATGACCAACGCCAACCACACGCACAACCCGGACCTGTTCCGCGCCATGAAGGGCGGCAGCGGCAACTTTGGCCTCATCACCCGCATCGACATGTACCCCATCGCCTTTGAGAACAAGTCGGAGCCCGTCATCTGGGGCGGCAACCTGCTGTACAGCGAGTCCGAGGGCGACGCCGTCATCCAGGCCCTCGTCGACTTCACCAGCAACATCCCCAAGGACGAGAACAGCAGCTCCATCGTCTACTGGGCCTACGTGCCGGCGGCCGGCGGCACCATTGTCAACGCCGCGCTCGAGAACACGCGGGCCCGCGTCAGGCCCGCCGCGTTTGATGGCTACTACGCCATCAAGGCGTCCAACGACACGACCGAGGTGGACCAGATGTCGGCCATCACCGAGGCGCTGGGCGCCGGCCAGCCCGCCGGGTTCCGCAACGTGTGGTTCACCAGCACGTGGGACAATAGCGCCGACATGATCAAGTACGCCGTGAAGCAGTACGCGGCCCTCAACCGGGAGCTTGAAGCCCTCATGCCCAGCAGTGAGTCGGGCCTCAACACGCTGAGCATGTTCCAGCCTGTCAGCCGCCCGACCGTCGACAAGAGCATCGCCAACGGCGGCAACGCCATGGGCCTGGACCGCTACCGGGACAGCGGCATCCTGTTCCTTCTGACCTGGGCCGCCGCCGGCGAGCGCAACGAGGAGGCCGCCCTCCCCGTCCTCAGGGCCTTCGTGGACGACCTCGAGGCCAAGGCCAAGGAGCTCGGCGTGCTCCGCGAGTGGAAGTTTGTCAACTACGCCCACCGGACGCAGGATGCGCTGGCCACGGTCGGCGACGACGCCATCGCCCTTCTGCGGGCCGCCAGCAAAAAGTACGATCCCGCCGGCGTGTTCCAGAGTCTGCGGCAGTCTGGGTTCAAGATTCCCTTTTAAGGTAATGGGTTCGAGGGAAGGAGGGAGGTCGTTATATAATGGTGGAATGGAGAAATCTCATGTACAAACTAGACGTACTTTAGTGTAAATCATAGACGTGTTGCACAAAACCAGGTTCAAATAGAGACGTTTCATCACTTTCTAATCTATCAATGTTTCCAAACAAGTTTCCCCATCCCCGTCCCCCTCCTCCTCCTCCTCCTCCTCCTCCTCCTCCTCTCCCTTAATGAAAAACTCCTTCATCTTCCAGCAACATACATGTCCATCTCAATGAATCAGTTTGTTATCCCAATTACTTGGATCCAAAGATTCGAGGCCAGTAGTGGTAGAGAACACACGTGTCCACGCAGGCACCGACACCGAGGCCGACGACAACGTATCGGCGAGTTCGAGGCGAGAGGTTGCTCCACTTCCAGCTCTTGGAAGTAGGCGCGGCAGAGAGTGCATCAGAAGCCAGTGGTTTGGTAGAGAAGGCAGCGTTGCGGGCAGCCCATGCAGCGGGGGCAGCAATTCGGCTGATGAGGGCTAGCGACATGATGGTGGCAATTATCGCGAGGGCTTGATTTATAAATGAGGACTTGTTTGTTTTTAAAGTGTTGAATATTGGATTGTCTGCTTTTAATCATAGCCAGAAAGGCCTTCATCTATGTATATATATCGTTGTTACATTTTGCGCCATCAAAAACATAATACTGTATCCATTATGGTTAAACGTTAGGCCTCACGTCATGGCGCCTCGCCCTTATGCGCTAACACCATGTCCTCCCAATAGCATAACAAACATGCCCGGTTTTTTTCCCGTCGCTCATTTTCCTTATTTAGGTGGCCCCTTCGGTCGACTGATCGTCAAAGGCTTAAAGGGTTTATTCAGTCTAGCCATGGTCGGTGCAGGACCCAAGCCAACAGGCCGCCTGGGCTTGACTGACGTGAATGTTGTCGTATGAAAGCTCCTTATCGGGCGGTCAGGAGCCGGCACTGGAGGTTTCTCTTCTTCCTTCTCTCCGTCTTTGGACGGCGGGCGAGGTGGAGAGCTTGAGAAGCAGGAGTAAGGCTTCTTTGGCCCCTTGTCTTCCACCTTCAGCATCCCTGGTCTATTGAGCGGTTTATTTGCACCCAGCTTGTGATGCGCCAGTTCAGGTTCAATTTGTGGTCGTGGCGGTTGCACATGAGAGGTAGTCATTGAAATCTGAGGTCGCGACAGCGCAGAATGTTGTCTAGCTTGCATTGGCTTTGCGTCGGGTGGTGCTTGAATCGACTTGGATCGCTGTGATTGTGTCACAAATCCAAGCATGCTCTTTTGATCAGCCCCTCTCTTTGTCGTCCCCTTCTTGATCGTGGGCTTTGGAGGTGGTGCTCTTGCTGCTGCTTCCGCTGCTGCTACATCAAGCGCCACCTTATGGGCTCCAGCAGTCGTAAACCCGGGCAGTGAAGAAACAGTAAATCTGGAAGACTGCTCCATTGTCGTTTCGTACTCTCGTTGCCATGGCTTTTCGTTTGGCTTTTCTTCCTCCTCGTTGGAGTAGGATTTACGCTGTCGCTTGGGCGCGCGAGAGTATTGTCCTGCAGAGTCACCCTCAAATCCATCCGCGTTCCTCGGATCAATAGGATCCTCAGGGAATCCATCATCCTCGATAGAAAACATGGGTGGCAGTGCTGCGAAAATTGCAGCCTCGCTTGGCGCAACTCTTCCCAAGATCTTGGCCGCACTCTCCACGACTCTTCGGTCAAAAGAAGGACCTTTCTTTGCAAAGGCATTGGCGGCAAATGGTGACACAAAAGGAGACAATTCGACCTTTGAGCTCATGCCCTGCGATCCGTAAAGCGGACAGCTCAAATACAGAAGCGCCTTGGCTCGTGTCATAGCCACGTACAAAAGTCGTCTCTCCTCGTCAGTATCTTCAGACCTAGCATGGGGGATTGAACCAGTGTAGACTGAAGGCACAAACACGATGGGCCATTCCAGTCCTTTGGCGGCATGAATGGTTGATATCGTGACTAATGATTTCTTATCTGCTGTCCCATCATCCTTTTGAGCATCGGATGCGAGTGACACGTTAGCGAGGAACCGCCCTAGTATGTCGTCTTCTTTAACTTGTTCAAGGTTCTCGATCTCTGGGAGAGCGTCTTCTTCTGGTGCGCCAAAGTCGCGCATGAAATCGCCAGCCAGACTGAAGAATTCTTGTACGTTCGCCCATCTTTGGTCGTAATCTTCTGCGTACTCCTCCTCAAGATATCTTTTAAAGTTGAGCTGGCTGGCCAGTTGTTCAATCAAGCCAACAAGGGTGAGAGAACTGCTCTGTGTGATTTCGCCTGCCTTGTTGCGCAGCGTTGAAATAATCCTCAAGAGTTCGGTGTTGAGTTTCTGTTCCATCTTGGGTCGGATGTTGGTGCTTGCTTTCCGGTCCCCTCTGCAGTGCTTCCATAGCAACGCCCAGAGGCTCATCTTCGACTTTTCTGCTTCTTCCAGGAGAGACTTTACTGTGGCCTCACCAATTCCCCGGCGAGGCACGTTTATGATCCGGGCCAGAGCGTCGTTGTTGTCAGGGTGATACACAACACGCAGGTAGTCCAGCAAAATCTTGATTTCCTTTCGCTCGTAAAATTTGTGGCCGCCAATCATCCGGTAAGCCACCCCTGCTTTCCCCAAGGCCGATTCAATTTGGCGAGACAGCGATGCTGATCTAAGAAGAATTGCCACATCCTCAAACTTCAGCATTTCTCCAAACATCATGACAGCGCGCTTGAGTTCCCGGACGATCCATTCGCCTTCTGCCGCTGAACTCTTCAATGTCCGTAAAACAGGTCTTGCACCCTTAGTATGTACCGGTAAGAGGACTTTCTGGTATCTGTTTTTGTCTTGCTGGATGACGCTGAGGGAGACGTCGAGAATTGACTGAGAAGATCTATAATTCTCCTCGAGGGAGATCTCGTCGGTTTCTGGGTAATCACGCAACAGGCGATACAGGTTCCTAATCTCGGCAGAACGCCAGCCATAAATGCTCTGATCCGGATCTCCCACAATGGTAATGCGATTATTTGCTTGAGCAAAAAGTCGCATCAACTCATATTGGATACCATTGGTATCCTGGTACTCGTCAATGAGCACGGTTTGGATATTGGAAACGCAGCTCGGATGCTCTCGTAATAGCTCGACGCATTTTACGAGAAGGTCATCATAGTCTAACAAATTTGAGCGAGCCAGCTGTGCTTGGTACTCCTGGTAGCAAGTCTCGAGTGCAGGGTTTTCCTGGTGCTTTTTGTTCTTCGCTGGCGCGGCACCCACGGTGCCCTTTGCTTTCTTCTTGCTGATCCAGGATTTGGCATGGGAGGGTTCTATGTTCAAATCCAGTCGTTTGCAGATTCTCTGGATGATGGACTTGGAGTCACCGTCGTCGGCGATGCTAAACTTGGAGTCCAGACCAATCTTCTTCCCGTACGTAGCAAGATATCGACGAGCAATCGAATGGAACGTTCCAAGGATGATTTTTTTTTCACATTCTTCTCCGAGCGCTTTTCCTATCCGCTCTTTCATCTCACGGGCGGCTTTGACGGTGAATGTCGCGACAATGACATCGCTCGGGCGAAATCCGACTCTTTGGACAAGCCATACCACACGCGAGGTCAGAGTGTGCGTCTTTCCACTTCCGGGCCCAGCCAGGATGGCAACCGTATTGGAATTAGACGTGACCGCTCGACATTGTGCCTTGTTCAACGAGCGTAGAAGAGTATCTTGGGGATTGTATGCAGCCGGCATGGTGGGAACGCGAGTGGACCGACGCGTTGCTTCCGCTCAGCGGCAGGGAATAGTATCATTGATTTCTTTGTGTGGGCTTGGAGAAGTCAATCGGTGGATATCATCCAAAAATGGACAATTTTTCCCCAAGACTTTTACAGCCAGATCAGGAATGTCGTGTCCTTCAATCCGACTCGTGAACCAGGCCCGCCACACGACAATCGCGGTGTCACGTGATGGACATTACGGAAAGTGGGTCGTATCAGTATGTTCTAACTTGCTCTAGGGTGAGTATTCGCTTTTTTTATGTCGAATTCGTTCTCCATTTTGCATCACTGAACCCTGAAAATACACATCTTGAACTATTTAACGGGGCTGCGTATGAAGCAATATTAGCGTCGATATTTTGTAGAAAATCATTCTTGCTGTACTGCATGTGTATGCTACATACAGATTTGAGTTCAGATTGCCTGCGTAAGAAACAGCCCGAATCAGTAACGACTTGATATTGCGTGCCCTGTCGACGCATTAGGCAAAACAAAACACTTGGCTTGGTTTTACTCACTAGATACAACACCAAACGCAACACGAACTAGCGCTGAGGATATTGTGACCATCACATTGTGTGACACTTGGCGACATGCCTTCACATCAAGGTCCCAACTCGCATCGTCACTTGCATATAATTACAGCCACCAGCGCTAGCCGCCGCCCCCAAAACCATGCGTTTCGTGTCTCAACAGAGATCGGGTATAATGTTTGACACCGCTAGCTCAGGGCATGGTTTGTGTTAAGCATGGGGGTAGGTCAAGAAATGTCACGAGATGAGGTGAGCAATGTCAACCCACTTCATGCGGAAGAATAAGATGGTGATGGGCGGAATACCAAATTTTCATTTCAATCAGGTCGCTTCGCGCGCTGGGAGAGATAAGCCACAAGATTTGACCGCGCCGAGACGACAATGGAATCGGGGGTTGTGATGTGACACTTAGCCAGGCAAGGGCCGCACGGGACGATCCAATGCCGTGTTAGGTGGTGGGTGACATTGGCCCTTGGTCGTTCCACTACGGTCGATAGACGCCAGCAATGGCCATACCAAACGTGAAAGGCCTCGCACAGGGCACAAAAAATAGGGCAATGTGATGTCACAAATGGAGGCCTTCTTATTCGAAGATTGAACAATCTCACATGATGAAAGTGTGATGGGACTCCACCGAGAACGCACAGCTGGACGCCGTGGACTCATCGGGCAACCCTGGTAGCGTCAGCGATTGGGTGTTGAACTGGAACAGACTATTTTAGATGGCGAGTCGGATCGAAGAGCACAGGGTGCTCAAATCTTGCGCCGTCATATCATAGCAAGGGGAAGAGAGCGGAGAGCGGTCGGGACTGCGAGGCACCAGGGGCGTGGCGGATTCGGGAACAGAGACACTTGACCATTTCACCACAGGCCTGTTACATCCAACCGCTGGGAGCGATGTGTGAGTCTGAGAACCCGCTGTTCTGGGATTTGCAATGGCTGGCCCCGCACCCTCTCTTGTGTTGTCGGCACCGCCGTATGCGTGCATTCAGTCTGGAAGGAATAAGAAAGCAGCATAAGCCAGAGTGCTGTCTCTCGCAATGCAAAGTCATTCGCTGGATGCAATTGCGCACTGCTCGCCGGACATGCGTAGGCAACCCACACAAGTGAGACGTCCAGTTCACCTAGTGCCAGCATGATGGCCCCCTAAGGCACCATGACCAGCTCACAGGGAGAAAAGAAACGGCGGATTCTGTGGGCAATTGCAATGCTGTGAATGCTTCGGCGCTGACTGCGGAAGTGGGTATCGTGGCGGGGAAGAAAGGTGGTGGTTGGAAACTTGGCGTTGGCGAGCCCCGCACATCGCCAATCATAGCGGCCTATTGGGTGACATGCCTCATGGTCGGCGCTTAACTGAAGTCCACGGAGCCAATCAGTGTCTCGGAAGGCAACTTTTCATCACGCCGCATCGCAATCACACCCGCTACGAGCAGGGAGCTCAGGGATCTATTCTAAGTGCTGAAGTTAATGCCCTCATGCATGTGCCGCCATTCATTCGACGAGTTGCAGAGACCGGCGCTGTGCTTAGTCCCGGGGGTCTTGCGATCCTTGGGCGCCCAGCAAGTCAGCGTCCAGCCTTCAAGCCCAGCGGCTAGCCGTGACAATCACCAACCGCTATATACCCAACACGCTTGCCGCATCTTCCGTCTGGTGCGTGTAAATCTTTCCCCTAGATATGTTTCGTCTTGTCACTCAGGAGGTCGCATCCGCACTATTGCTTCCTTCATAAGACTGGTGCCTCGCCTTCACCCTCACCACCATGCCTCAAGAGGGTTCCCACTTCTCACCGCTGTCCACTCTGCTTCTTTCTCTGTCCTTCCTTTCGCCGTGTGCCTTGGCCCAGCTTGACCCATCATCAGTGCTTGAAGCACGAGCCGACGCTCCCATTCGCGGCGGTCCTCTGCTAGACACAGCTTACTTACCTGCCCAAATTGGTGGCATCGTCGGAGCCTACGCTGTTTCCTTGGTGCTGGTCGCCATTGCTCTGCTTGGATTTTCCAAAAGACGACGCGATCACTTGTCGGCCGGTAACGACGAAATCGACTTTGAAACAGTTCGCAAGGACATCACAAGCCCAGACTTCGAGCCTGCCACCAAGCCGCTCAACCTCATCACCTCTGGCCCAACAATCGACAACGCTCTCGCAAATTACGAAGCTTCGCCAAACTCGGCCTATATCATCCCATCGCCCACATCAACTATCGGCGCACCCGGTATCAGTCCCTCGGTTGATCAGAGAATTGTTGCCGCCGATAGAGTCATGGCTCAATCTCAGCTGGAGGAAATGTACAAGCACGTGCTAGAGCACGAGGATGCTAAGAAGCGTGGCGTCGCATACGAAGTTCCTATCACTCCAAGTGCGACCCACCAACCACGAGCTTCGGCTTCGGTGCATTCGCTCAGGTCGCCGGCTTCGACTTTGAGCAAGAAGGAACGGGCCAAGCCTGCAGGCCTTAACCTTTCTCGAGATGAAGACAGGCCGCAGTCAAGGGCTTCCTCGCTCCTGTCAGCTCTGCGATCCCCTCGGAAGAAGTCTATGAAGGGGGTCAGCATTTCATCCCCCATCATGACACCTCAATCCGCCACTTTCCCCCGTCATGAGTCCCAGGAGATGAACACGATCCCTCCTCGGCAGTACGCGCCCGCACCTCCACCGCCGGTTCCCACCGACCAGGTTCCTTTCGGCGCCGTCTATAGCAAGCCGACCACACCACCCAACGCCTCTCCCGAGAGCTCCCAGAGCATTGACGAGCGCATCGAGTCTCAGCTCCCTCCCGTCTCCCGGACGCACACCCGCACCACGTCTCAGGCGCCAACCGAGTATGACCCTCAGTCCGCCACTTCGGAGCACTCTCAGGCGGCTCTGGTTGGCCTGCCCTCGACACCAAAGCCCGGTGCTCGCTTCCCCACCCTCCCTGCTTCTCCTAAGCCGGGACAGTCGTTCAGCCGCCCCAACGCTCCTTCAGCCGTGCGGACCGGCGGCTCCTTGCCTCTGCGTGCCTATGAGCCTGCTATGAACTCTCCCAGTGTTATCGCTCACACCACCAAGCAGACTGTGTTTGAAAGGAAGGGTCCACTGTCACCCGGTGGCGGCATGACTCCTTTCACCGCAGGTGCTGTGCCATACTCGCCTTACCAGCCTTTCACTCCTTGCGTGCCAATGACGCCCTCACTTGTGACAAAGGAGGACCGTAAGCGAATGAGGAAGATGGTACCCAAGACCCCTACTTTGGCCATGGTGAAGAGTGAGGATGAGATTTGGTAAAATCGTTTGATGCGATAGTGGAGGAAGACCTTTCGTTTATTCTCTTTTTTCTTCTTGTTATCGATATTTTTTTCTTAGATACCGCCATGGCCGGTCGACTGAAACGGCTACCCTCATGTCGCTACGACGATGGGCCTCTTTTTTTCCTTTTCTTTTTTTGTTCTATTCAAATTCCCTGAGGGAAATTGTCGCGTATACCATTGGCCACGGCCCTGGCGGAAGAGCAAGATGATGATTATGATGGAAGAATAGGCAGGGCAAAGGATCCGATTATTTAGTAGCGTATTTGTATATCATATCTTGTCTCCTTGGCAAACTGCTGCAGACGCAGTTTCAGGTTGGCAGAAAAAAAATAAGACTTCCTAATCCACGATCAGAAAAGGATATGCAATCCGGGGTGCATCAGCATGCGTGACCTGCCGCACTTGTGTTCCAGGCATGGTTCAGTTGTCAAGGAGGGCCCGATGTAACAGTATCTGACCTGGGATCGCGGCTTGATGGGGACGGCACACGGTGAGCAAGCTTTCTGAATGGGCACAACATCTACGGCATTGCCAAAAGGGTACCTCTTGGGGGGGATTGTGTGCTCGTTTGGGGAGAGGGTTGCATTGGGACGGCCAGATGGTTTCCTGGTTTGGGTTGGTGAGGGGATCGGTAGTTTTGTGACACAGGCGGGGAGCGAGGGAGGCTCGGATTCTCCGGAGACTGAGCATTGGGCATCTAAAGTTCTGGGGAATGCATACTTCCCGAAAAAGATTGGCAGAGCTTGTATCTGGGGATTGCTAGAGTCTGTCCCGGGCCTCTGGGGCGGAATAACCTCGTGGCAAACGGCAGAAACGTGTTTTCCAAGCCACCAAAGCATCAGAACGGGACGGGCCTGAAGGTACCACGGCCGGCAGGCACAAGGTGCCTTAGCACCCACATTACACTTGGCCTCTTCGGTGGCCGCGTTATTCCAGCCGTCAAAGCGTTTGTGGCTGGAATGCGAATGTCACTGTGGTGTTAGAGAGGTCTGGACCGGAGCATGGGAGCTAAGGCAGCACCAGGGGCGCCGGAACCTCCAAACCCGACAGGCATCGCCGAGATGTAAGGCAACTATAGAACGCCTCGCCCCTTGAATGACAGGCCGTGGACAACTCTGTCATTCAATGAAGGCGTCGGTGGCTGCAGTGAAAAGAGGCTGCTGATTGTCCATGCCTAGCTGAAATCGGTAGGAGGCGTCGTTATCGGACCCTGGATACGGGGACGGGCCACGAGGACTGCTCGATAGTACGGACCGGCACAGTTGCGCCATGTGTCTGCCGCACGGAGAGGCGGGGCTAACTGGGAGCCACAGGGAACGCAACGAGTGCGCCATGGAAAGAAAAACCGCGCGCTCCGTACAGTGGTCAGTTGCATGTCTCAGGGCACGGACACGGTGTGACGGCAAACAGGCTTGGGCGGCGGGGAGGGTGAGCACAGGAACCCGGCGACCCGGGACTGTGTATCCAGCATGAGAGCGCGTGTATACGTATGAAACCATTCGCAACATCGGGTTGAGGGACCGGCAACAAATCCGTGGGGCATGATTTGCATGAAGACGCGGTTGATGATGCTTAAGTGCTTGCTTGGGGGCGATCGCCAGGTAAGCTGAAAGGATCAGGCTAGTTGGGTTTCTGAGTTGGTGGCTTGCTGAGGGCGTTGGAACGGATGCACTGTCTTTTCAGACTGTGCGTGGAGGCATGGCGCTGGCTGCTGCAGGCGTGCTAGTCTTCTTGGCCGCCCCGGCAGTATGGCGCTGGCAGCGGCCGGGGACCGCCAGGCACAGTTGGCAGCGGCCGCGATCAGCACTGTGCGGGTTCCGTTCCGGGCGGAGGGTGACATAATACCTGGGCACTATATCCGCGACTTTGGCCCGCAGCGTGATGGGCGTCCTCTGTCCGGCACCCACCACACTGCCCTTTTTCATCCCTGTACAACTTGTTTTCTCACCACTCGCGCGTCCCCAGTGAAAACAGTGGACCCTCGCACACTGGCTTGATCCGGCTCAGGACGCAGAACTTGATGGTACGACTGTGCCCGAAAATCAGCCCACCTTCCTGGTGCTCGCCCACCTCTCCCCAAATCGAATTCCCCTGCATGCTCTTCGCTCCCTCAAATCCCATCTCAAAGCAACTAAACACTCTCTATTCTCCGTCAGGCCATTGCACTCTCACCCCTAGCCCCCGGTCTTCCATCGAACGTTCGGCCGCATCCGCATCGGTCGATCCCACCTGAGCATCGTTCACCCTCACCCTCGCCCTCGTCAAGCGTTGCAACCCAGAGCCCGAGCTTGAGATCTGATCAGTAACTGCGCCGCGTAGCGACACACCAAGCGCGACCATAGAGAGAGCGAGAGACGAGGCAGCGAGCGTGTCATTGAATCCGCGTGTTGCTGCTGTGCGAGAGAGCGAGCCCGGCGAGCGAAAGGGATACCATAGGCTCACCAGGCAGGGCTCGCACGCCACTACCTCGAATACCCTCTCTCGTCGCCCTCTCACCGCGACGGCCTCGGGGACACCCCAACAACTGGGTCCCTCCGAGGTGCCCATCTAACTCATCAGGCCATCGCTGCATGGTACCCGGGCCTACCACACCTGGCTCGCGCTTCTCTTTGCCATGGCCGACCATGACAATCGGAATCGCCTGTTTGGGCTCCAAGACCCAAATCTCGGCTTCATCGATGATGGATCGAGCATGAAGTCAGACCCCTCCTCGCTACCTCCCAACTCGTCCTCCTCGTCCAACTCCCGCCCTCCACCACCCCAGCCCTACTACGACGGTTCAGTGTGGCAGTTCACGGGCACACCCCCTTACGACTCGTACGATCCATCCAGCACTGGTCCTCCGACCCAAACCAATTATCAGACTTCCCCCTGGCAACTCTCTTTTGGCCAAGATCAGCAACCGCAACTCCAGCAGCTACCTGTTACTGCCGGCTTGGAAGGTCTTGCGCCTAACATTCTCAGCCCCGAGTCCCTTTACGCCGGATCCCTTTCGAATCCACCCGTGCCACACGGCTCACTACCAGAAGGCAGCCTCCCACCGCGAGCCATTAGCTCCTTGACTCCTGCTCTGCAGGAGAAGCTCCGTAACATCGCAATGCCGCCCCATCTGCAGTATCAATCTCCAAAGAGCGCCTCGAGCCCCGACTCGGCGACAGGTGAGGCCAAAACCGGGGTTCTCTCTTCACCAGACCCTGCTGAAATGTCCTCCAAAGCATCTCGAAAGCGAAAGTCCTCTGCTGATCCCGAGGAGGAGGAAGAGGAGGATGACGGAAATCAGCCCATCAAGAAGACAGCCCACAACATGATTGAGAAGCGATATCGAACCAACCTCAACGACAAGATCGCTGCTCTGCGAGACAGCGTGCCCTCTCTTCGCATCATGTCTAAGAGCGCCAGAGGCGAAGACACAACCGAGGATCGCGAAGAGCTTCACGGCTTGACCCCAGCCCACAAGCTGAACAAGGCCACTGTAAGTCGATGGTCGCGACCCGAAACCTTTCGGGATAGTGAGACTGATGTATTTTTTAGGTTCTCAGCAAGGCGACGGAATACATTCGCCATCTTGAGAAGCGAAACAACCGACTCCTTGACGAAAACAGTGCCATGCAGGCGAGAATCGCCGCCTTTGAAAAGCTCTTCATGGCTGGTGCCATGAATGGCGCCATCACGCCCCTTCAGCAGCCTCCCACCCCCATCCAATACGCCCAGGATGCACAGCAATTTGTTGGATCTCCAATTTCTGCCTCGCCCGACGGAAACGCCCAACCAGCCGGAATGATCCAGGTGCCCGACGACATGAAGCGAATCATCTCTGCTCAGATGGCTGCCGGCCAGCCCTACCCCGTACCCCAGCAACCGTTCCGCGGCGGCAACCCTGCTCTTATTCGACAGCAGCAGATCCAGCAACAGCACCAGGTGCAGCAGAATCGTTGGAACAACGCCGGCCCCTACTTTGGAAAGCTGATGGTCGGCTCTCTTGCTGGTCTCATGCTCCTGGAGGCCGTCCGAGAAAACGAGATCAGTAACGAGGAGCCCGAGGGACGAGGCCTCGCCGCTTTGCCCTTGGGTTTCTTGCGGGCTGCCGCTTCAAGCCTGGATATTAACTTTATGGGCTACCACGTCCACACTTCTCTCCGCATGCTCTTATTCTTGGGCACCTTCTTGTGGGTCTTTGTGCCCTCGCTGTTCATGCAGTCCCAGCCAAAGTCGAAGAAGACACAGGTCGGGGTCCTGGAGGCGGCCCCCTCCCTGGCTTCACCCATTCATGTGCGCCAGCAAGCATGGCTTACCGCCGTTCAGACTGTCTGGGTTCCCCGCCACAATTTCTTTCTTGAGGCCGCAGCCCTTGTTCTTAAGACATTGAAGCTTAGCGCGCGCAACGCGATTGGCGTTCACGGCTACCAAATGCTGACCGGTCTTACTGAGGAGCAGGAGACTGCCCGTGTCAAGGCTTGGTCGATCGCCCTTGACTCTCAGCTGGCAGGCGGTGACGTGGAAATCAACAAGAGCCGACTTGTTTTGACTCTGCTTGCTTCCGGAACTCTTCCCGACACCCCGGTCCGACTCATGCTCAAGGCCCTGCACATTCGCGTTCTCCTCTGGGGCTTGAGTCAAAACAGACTTCACCTTGGTGTGAGCAATATTCTCGCCTCCAAGCTTGCCTGCACCAAGTGGAACGAGGCCCGCCAGCTTAACCGACTACTGGCGCAGGCGCGCGAGGAGTCGGAGCAGCCCAGTGAAGACGAGCTTCCTGATCACCTTGCGATCCTCGTGGAACAGGAGTGTGAAGATATCCTCAACGATGACATCATCCAGCGCGCCCACAACCTGGCATTCAACACTGAAACCGACTACAACATCGTGAGCCCAATGGACGGAATGGATGCTGTGGTGGATGACACTGCGGTTGGATCGCCGATGGATGCCGTCGCAGCTTGGTGGTCAACTCAAAGACTGCACCGCTTGCTGATTGCGATCATGGATAAGGATGAGGAGATCCTGGAAACCCTGGATGCAGAAGTTGAGCTGGCGGTCAATGTCGCCCCTATTGGATCCGCTGCACAAGCCCGCGCTATCGTGGCCCGCGCCGTGTTGGTTGACAAGACCCGTGGCGCAAATATTGCCGCTGCTCTCCAGGCCATGGGAACCGACAAGACTGATAGCGTTATTGCTCGCTCGACAACCATTATCGACACAAGCTTGCGGGCTTCGACCCCTGACCTCCGTCTCTCACTGCGATGCGCCATGGCTATCGCCCACCTTCAGCGATTTGCAACTACCCCTGGAACCCCCCATCAAGGCCTCCGTGTGATTGAAAGTATCATGACGCGCGGAGCTGCGTCTCAGATGTCGCTGCTTGGCTGCACCGCTGCTGTCCAGCTGATGGAAGAGCTCTACAAGCAGAAGGATGCCGACACTTTTCATTCAGCGCTCGAGCGACTCGCTGGTGGCCTCCGTATCTGGATGGGTGGTGCCCCAGGAGAGAGGTGCGGAGTGACATCCGACGTCCGAGAAAAGGTTGTGGACCGATGCCTCGTCATTACTAAGAGCATGGTCGGCATGGAATCAGATACCGGATATGGGAGCCTGAGCGAATGCGAAGATGACGGGTGCTAAGAGGAATGGGAATAGCACCTCTCATGAACACTCCACTTGATCACTTCTACATATTTCCTTTTTTCAATTGGTTCTTCTGACATGACTTCTGTACGATCATGGGTATCTATTTTCTAGATATATGGGGTTTCTCGGGTTTCGGAGTTAATTGTCGGTAAGGGACAAAATGGATGATACAGGACGCGGGGAGGGGATATTCTATGGATTGGATAGCGACTGGAACTTGTCGAGATGTCTTCATTTTACTTTTCTGTTTCATATTTTATTCCTATTCTTGTCAACTCCTCTTTGAACTAAGGCTGGGTTGCAAACCTGAGCCGGGCAGGGAAAGCGGTCGGTTGACTGGTTGACTGGTTAATCTTGGACCGTTCTAATAGGGACGTTGTCTAGGATGGCGTTGGCGGCCTATCTAATCACTATTGGACACGGCTGGCAGCAGTCACGGCCATTTGGATTTTACAAGTCGGAGTATACTTAAATAATTTGGATCAAGCGAAAAGAGACGTTCTATACAAAAATAGCCCATGATCAAAATTCAGCTTTTTTTTCTCATACGATATTGTCATGTGATCCTTCGAGTTGTGTGCAACAGTGCGATGAGATTTGGCATTAGAACACAGTGGCCTATGATGCGCTTCGGAACAAGTTTTGATGATGATGGCTTGGAACTTTTCATCTAACAGCTGTCAGTTGAAAAATTCCTTTGGTATCACACACTGCACTCTGGGTTTCAGGGAGGTGTCTCTGTGGTTATCGTGTTTAGCAAGACTGTTAATTAAACTACATCGCACAATACACGTTTGCAATTGTGAATGTTACTCCCTTGGCATCCAGAGCATTTTCACACAACCTCACAAAACATGGTCTTCCTTTCTACTATTCCGACAACACCGTTGAACTAAACTCATCTAATCTCCTAAGCAACGCCAGTTTCTGCAATACTAGCAAATTCGCTTCATACGTAAAGACCCATTATGATACTTGGGTTGGTTCACCCAGGTTATGAGGATGAAACCAAAGTAGGGTGGTATCTCACATCTTCCCCTTTCCTTCTCAACGCCTGACTCCCCCTTCAATATGATTCAAGACGACACGCAAAAAGATTGCCAGAACGGCCAAAAAGAAAGGGACGATGCGTGATCTGGGAATCGAACCCAGGGCTCCCCGACGCTGCACGAATGGCAACGGAGAATTTTACCACTAAACCAATCACGCTTCGATGTATGCGATGCTCGTGTCTGAGTCCAAGGATGATTTGCGGAGGGTGCTCTCAAAAGAAGGAGGACCACCCAAAAAACACAACCGCCCCGATTGCGTAGGGCAGGTAATGGAGGCACATTGCGTGATCTGGGAATCGAACCCAGGGCTCCCCGACGTTGCTCGGATGGCAACGGAGAATTTTACCACTAAACCAATCACGCTTATTGGATGGGAAGCCGTGAGAGTAATTGACTCCAAGGCTTGGACCGGGAACTCGTGGCGGAGGGAATTGAGTTTGTTACCTGGGGATGATATTTGGATCTCAAGGTATGAGGGATTGCTTTCACTACTGCGCTTCTTGGCGCTTTGTATAAAGATCCATTGCCAACATATATTGGCAGGGATAATCAACTCAGTGTCTGACTGTACAATCCAATAACGCTTGAATGATTGTACTTGCTTCGCAATATGAATCCTGGCAAACATAACGACACCCAAAGGGAAAAAAAGCCTAAAAAATCCTCAGATACTATCCTTGGCCCAAAGGTATTCTTTGAGTAAGGCATTATCTTTATTTATTTTAGCCGGAAACTTTGAGACGTGGAGTCTTTTTGGAGGGCCCTATGCAGTAAGGCGTCGAACTGACAATCATTTAAGGGCTGTATTGTAAACCAAACGTGTGGTGGATGCTCGTTGTATTTTGTAGCTGCAACAGTTAAAAACAAATGACTCCGTATAAACCAAGTCATGACCATGTGCCAACACGCCTTTCCCAGCCCCCCACCGAAAGTCCCTTATTATAATCTAAATTGTCTAGGATTTTTTCTTCTTCTCAACATCTTATTCACTATGCTACCAATCTGGTGCGCTTCCGCACCCGCCATTGCCTGCCATCAACTCGACCGGCTTCGTCATCTTGTTGCCTGCGATTGGCCTTACTCCAGGCTTCTTCCCTCGGATCCCGACAAAGTTGATGCGCTGATCGAGTTCGTTCATGGGAGCGGCGGCGTTGCTCTCGCCCTTCTTGACCATCCACTTCTTGGTGCCCAGGGCAGCGTCCAGCTCCTCGACGGGCGGCAGCTTCAGGTAGAGCATGCCGTCGGCTCGGGCTTCGGTGGGGAACGTGGCGATGGAAAGGGCCGAGTCGGTCTTGCAGGATCCGTTTCCGAGGTCGAAGTTCCGCTTGTGGTGCGGGCACGAGACCCAGGGAGATGCCTTTTCGCTCGGAGCCTCGCCGTCGCCGCTGGCTGATGATTTGCTGCTGCACGGCTCCTGGCCGACGAGACCGTCGGAGAGGATAAAGGCGCGCTTGTGCGGACACATTTGCTGGGTGGCGTAGTATGTGCCCTGGACGCGCCAGACTGCAAGCTGCGTGTCGCCTCGCTTGATAGTGGCTGATATGCCGTTGGGAAGCTCATCGGCACCGTCAAAGTAGGAGGACTCGATGACGGGCTCCCAGGTCATGCTGGTCCAGCGATCGCGGAGAGTCTTGAAATCCTCTGTTACCGACTCGCCTGCCCAGAAGACGGGTCGCTTCTGGCCACGGTCCTCTTCGAGTTCCATGTTGGGCGTGGTGTCGCTGGTGTTCTGGAATTGCCGGAACTTGGCGGCGATGGCCGGCGTGCGGATCGCTTCGGCCCACTCGTCAAAGAAGCTGTCAACGAGCTCCTGCATCTGCGCCTCGAGAGACGCGCAAATTCCAAGCTTGTCCTCGAGGATAACCTCCTGCAGGTACTTGAGGCCGCCGGGGAGGTTTTCCACCCAGCGTGCAGTGCGCTGGAGCTTGTCTGCCGTGCGGATGTAAAACATCAAGTAGCGATCTATAATAGTCACGACCTCGTTCGGCGGTACGTCCTTGGCCAGAAGCTCTGCATGGCGTGGCTTAGCACCACCGTTGCCACCGACAAAGATGTTGAAGCCCTTTTCAGTAGCAATCAAACCGAAGCTGGAAATTATTAGCAGATGTTAAAAAGGAGAGCCGAGAATGGGGGATGGGGAAGGGATGCATACTCTTTGCTTTGAGCCTCGGCACACTCTCGAACACAACCACTGACGCCACCTTTGATCTTGTGAGGTGCTCGAATACTCTTATATCGCTCCTCCAGACGGACGGCCAGGCCAACACTGTCACCAATTCCGAAGCGACACCATGTGGATCCAACGCAGCTCTTCACGGTTCTCAGGCTCTTGGCGTAGGCGTGTCCAGATTCCATGCCGGCGGCGACGAGCTGACCCCAGATGTCTAGGAGATCCTGCTTCTTGGCACCAAACAGGTCAATGCGCTGGCCGCCGGTGATCTTGGTGTAGAGATTGTATTTCTTGGCTACTTCGCCAATGACGACCAGCTTTTCAGGAGTAATCTCGCCGCCAGAGACACGGGGAACGACTGAATATGTGCCGTCTCGCTGGATGTTGCCGAGGAAGCGATCGTTGGTATCTTGGAGCCCATGGCTCGTCTTGTCCAAGACATGCTTATTCCAGAGGGATGCCATGATGCTTGCAACGGCGGGCTTGCAGAGCTCGCAACCGAGACTCCCCTTGTCGTTGCCCACTTCGCGCATCACTTCCTTCAGTGACTTGAGGCGCTTTACCATGACAATGTTGTAGAGATCCACACGCGAGTAGTTGAAGTGGGAGCAGACAAAGTTGGTGACCTCGTTGCCCATGGCCGTCATTGTCTTGTTGAAGATGGTTGTAACAAGGGGCATGCAGCCGCCGCACCCAGTGCCAGCCTTGGTGCACGATTTGAGGCTGCCAATGTCTTTGCAGGTGCCGTCTTTGACAGCCGTGACTATGCCACCCTTGGTGACGTTGTGGCATGAACAGATTTGGGCATCGTCTGGGAGATCGTCGCCATCATCGGCTCCGTCCTTCTTAGCACCCAGAATGAGTTCGCTCGGAGGCATGTCCAGTTCCTTCATGGACTTGACCATCGGAACGAGCTTGACGTAGTCTTTGGTGTCGCCGATCATCATGCCACCGATAAGGTATTTGCCATCCTTTGTAAAGATGTACTTTTTGTAGACGTTCAAGAATGGATCCCTGTAAGTGAGCGCCTGGACAGATTCGGCCTTTGTGGCGCCATTTGTCGACTCGGCACCATTTCCAGCCTTGAGAGTCTTCGCAAAGCGAGGTGGGAGAGATTGCGGGCCGTTGACGTCGGCAAAGCAATCGCCGAAGCTGGCAACATCAACGCCGAGAAGCTTGAGCTTGGTGCTGAGATCCGGCCGCTTAAACGTTGCTGGGGAGTGAATTTTGGCTTGTGTGAGGTTGAAGGCGAGGACCTCGGCCATCTCAACGCCGGGGCCAATGAGACCGTAGGACTGCCCTTTCCAGCTCGCACACTCACCGATAGCATAGATATCGGGAACGTTGGTGCTCAGGGAATCGTCAACAACAAACCCGCCGCGGGATCCGCGTTCCAGGCCGCACGTTTGAGCCAGGACGTCTCTGGGTTTGACGCCAATGGCAAAACATAAAGTCGAGCAGTCGATTTCTTGGCCTCCTTCGAAAACCACGCCGCTCACGTTGTTGTTCTCATTAGTCTTGATGCTTGCCACTCTTTTGCCTAGTATAATATCCACTCCGAGCGCCCGGACCTGGTCCACAACCATCTTTCCCGCATCGGCGTCGAGTTGTCGACTGAGAACCCACTGGGAACGTTCAAGAAGACTAATCTTGTTGAATCGCTCCAAGTCTAGCATGGCTTTGCCGGCTTCGAGGCCAAGCAAACCTCCTCCGATTACAACGCCATTTGTTCCCTCCTTGGTGTCGGCGAAACTGATGAGGTTTTCCAAGTCCTGAATGGTCCGGTAGACAAAGACACCCTTTGCGTCGGATCCAGGTAGGGGAGGGAGAATGGCGTCTGATCCAGTGGCCAGGACTAAAATGTCGTAGGGAAACACTTGTCCATTGGCGCAAGTGACTGTCTTGGCTTGAGAATCGATACTCGTGGCCCTGGTGTTGACGTGGCAGCTTAGTGATCCATCTGGAGCTTCTTTGTACTGTGACCAAGTCAATACGGAATATTCCAAGCTTCTGCTAAACTGATAAACCCACCCAAGATGCCGGGTTAATGTAGAGATTTTCGACTTTGCGGTGTTCAAAAAAGCTCGTCAGACCGACCCGGTTGTAGGCCAAGTGAGGCTCTTCGCCAAGGACAGTAATGCTGTACTCTCGCGATTTCGCATCATACTTTAACAACTTCTCGCTGTGAACTGATTAAAAACCCCCCCCCTGGGAAACAGACAAGGGGCTTCACTTACATGAAAGCGATGCCGACCATGCCCAGTCCCACAACGACCAGGCGTTTCTGTGGTTGATTCATGGCGGATGGATTCTTATCAAAACCCATGCGCCATCAAGACTATGTCATCAAAAGGTAAGCGACTCCAGATCCAAGGTTCTGTGGACAGGGCTGCTTTTTAAAAGGGGGATACCAAAAAAAAAAAAAAGCCGAGGTCATCGGGTCCAGCCGTGGATTGCATGCTCCCCCTCGATCGCAAATTGCATCTCCGGCGATCTCGACACAAGATAGTGTGGTGTAAAACGCATTTCCGGTACTGCCATGATGTGAGCCGCCAGCATAGGTAGCTTGGCGGGTGGTCTTGATAAGGAGCATGGCCGTGTCGGGAGAGCCAATCATAGCTGGATCTTTGGGCGTGTTGGGATGTGTGGCGTGGCTCTGGCCTGCAGTTCCGCGGAGAAAGGCTCGCGAACTTGGTGCTCAGGTTGCGTCCGTGGAAATCAGGTGCCCGCTATGCGGCGAACAGGCAAAGACCCACAAAGACAGGGTGATTATGACAACTATTTTTTCTCTGCTTTTTTAATTGAAATGTTTCAATTGATACATTGGGTGAATGTATCGGAATCATGTTACTCTTGGTCTCACACTGCGGACACGCTGAAGCTACTCAGCCACTTCTGGCTGCAACTGAATAGCGAGAGACCGAGACACCGAAGAAGGGCCTAGAACGACGAGACTGATGTAATTCCATGGTGCGATTCCTATGGGAGCCATTTTTGGATAATTTTTCAATTCTTCCGACACCTGTTTCTCCTCGGATGCAGGCGCAACATGCTTATCTGAGTGGGACTGATAAGAGATCCAACGGGCAACCAGCCAGTGCGAGCTGGGGCTGAGACCCAATAGACGCTGTCTGATTAGAAAATAGACTTCTTGACATGCTTTTGATGAAAATCGGTTACTGTTCAATCTTGATGAAGCCCCCTTTTGAGACTGCAGCTAAACGATGGTGCCCGTCAATGCGAGATGCGCAATCCAACCCTTGAATGATTGTAGCGGAGGTACTTCTCCACAATGGCCACTGCATAAGTTGGCCGAGTCAACATAACCACAATTTCTAAAGCAAAAACAATCCTAAAAGCAACGTAAGAAATAATCTTTGGGAGAATGGGTTTATTGAGGGATTCCTTTTATTTATTTTAGCTAAAATGCCAATACCTTTGGTCTCTTTAGCAGGGGCTTCATGCACCAAGTGTCAAGGGTTGTATTGCAGAGAGCTCGAGGAACTGGCGTAGCAATCAGTCTCAGGCACCCAATAGGCACGTGTGCCCAGTGCCCGCTGCCCCTCCTCCCCCACGCACGTCATGTCTGGCACCCCGCCAAAATCAACCTCCAACCACCAAGGCTGTGGACGCACAATTAGCTTCCCCTTGGTGACTCCCTCCATCTAACCGACCACAACGTCTGCGACCAATCTCCTTTCCCTCCCTGACCTTTGTCTTTTTTTTTTTTTTAACCTTCCCTCGCCCCTCTCTCCTCCCCCGACCCGCTTGCAATGGCGACCGCATCAACAGCCCCCGCATCCACCGGCACCCCCACCCCCTCCTCAGAAGCCGTCTCGTCCTTCGCCTTCCCCCGCGAATACCACTTCCCGGCTTTTTACACGCGCCAGACCAACCTCACGACGCTGCACGCCCAGCGCACAAAGTGGGCTGCTCTCATCCTCGCCTACGCGCGCCACAACCGCATATTCCGCCTCGCCCTGTCCTCCGCCGCCGACTCGGACCTCTTCTTCAACCGGCGCCTCGACCGACGGCTGCACTCCGACGATATCCGTGATGTCGTCGACTTCATGCTCAAGGATGGCCGCGTCGAGTACGTAGGCGGAGGCTCCACGGGAGACGTCATCTACCTCTTCTGGCGCAAGCCGGAGGAGTGGGCAGGACTGGTCGAGACGTATGTGGAGGAGACGGGTCAGAAGGGTAGCGTGTTGACCGTCTACGAGTTGGTGGAAGGGGACGGGACAAGAGGAACTGGTACGTTTTCCTTCTGGCAAATATTTCCAGACATCTTTACACAAAATTTCGCTAATGAGAGCTAGATATTCATGGCATGGATACTGAGATCCTCCTCAAGGCTCTCAACATCCTCGTCAAGCGAGGCAAGGCCCAAATTTTCGGCCAAGACGATTCTTTGGGTGTCAAGTTCTTCTGAGAATATTCCCTCCTCTACGCTGTATAACTACATATATCCCACAGCCTCCAGCAAAAACCCGAAACTTGATACACCGGCTCAACCATTCACTGGGTCAAAAACAAGCACTCCATCCTAACGTGCACCAAAACTCCGTCATAAAGTTATACATACACCTTGTTACTTTTATGTCGCTTTGTAGAAGTTCTCAACAAGGAACTTGTTGTCGAAGCGCACCTGTTGGGCCATTGCCACGTCTAGGAGCCAATCGGGCGCTACTACTCGGGGCTCCATGTTTCCCTTTCGCGCCATCTCTCGGAAGCGCTCCCACATGGCCTTTTCCTCCATGCTGTTGCTACTGAGGAGATAAACAGGGTCTGGTGGAGCATTCCCATCCTCTTCGGCGGTAGTAGGTCGGATTGTCGTACCGCTGCGCGCCCGGTAGATCTTGAAGATGGCATTGTTTGCCTCTGCAATAGACTTGTAGCTCTCTGGTCCGTTGCGGATTTTCTCGGTGCAGTAGATGGGAATGCCTAGTAGCAGCTTGCCCCGGTTTGATTTTGCGCGAGCGACAGATTTTTCCAAGCTGAAGTTGTAACGGGATTCCGTCTCCTTATCATCGAGGACGAAGTCTTCAATCTCTGGCACCTTGCCTGTTTCCAGAACCTTGTCGATAAAGGTGGATGAAATCACAGTCGGCCCTCGAGCAAGGGCGCAAAGAAACTTGACTGTTCGAACTACATGAGGGGCAGCCAAATAATCACATGGCTGTCCTTCCTGGACAATCTGGATGCCGAGATCACGTAGTTTTCTCTGTAGACGTCGTTAGCAACATGGCAAAATAAAATATTCACGTCAGAACCTACCCGATCGTTATCCTCCTTGTTCTTGTCCCCAACCCACCGACTGAAGCCGGTGAGAGCGATTCGCATTTCCACGTCAGGGAGAGATGGTCGAGCCTTTTTGGCAGGTCGCTTGTCGTCTGCAGCATCATCGTCTGGCCCCGGACTAGTGGATTGCTTCGATTTGCTCCTGTCAACTTGGTCTGCCGCTCGTTTTCCACCCCAGGGGGCATTGCCTCCCTTGTTTCGCTTCTTTTCCTTCTCGTATAAAGCGATATCTGGGGCAATAGTTTGAAGCAGGTCGCGCGCTTTTGCCTTGGCACTACGCCCTCCCGTTGATGCCACGGATGGCGTCTCGTTCTCCTTGCCCGATCGAGAAGGGCGAGTTCGGATTGGCGTTGCTATCGCGCCCATTGTTTTTGTTTTTGTCGCTTTTTTGGTCGCCGTCTCCTTGACTTCTTCCTCACTTGGTTGAAGATCATCCACATCCCTGTCTGCATCCTCCCGGCCTATGACCACGCCCTCCGCCGGCCCATGGTTATATGCGTTGTCTTCAGCGGCTTCGAGAATTCTGCGCTTTCTCTTTGCCCGAGGTGACATGTTCTCTTCTCCACCAGGATAAAACAGATCACGTAGTTTAGTCTCATCGAAGAAAGTCTGCCCAATAATCTCGCCAAGATTGGTTCGGGGCGGGAAATGATTGTATTTTTTTATGTTGATGGGCTTCAACTCGCACTTGGCATAACTCTCCTCGATCCAGAGATGGTTGACGACAGCGATGCCCCATTCGGGAGCGGCCTTGCATTTCTCGCTCGAGTTACGGGCCGTGATCAAGTGCGTGTTGTCCGACTTCATCGTCTTGGTGAACTCGGCGCCGCACGCCTTGATGAGATTTTCTAGGTAAACTCGAGCCTCTCCACCATAGTTAGAAACTGTGATGCGCATGCCCTTGAAGCCCTCGATGCCATCCTTGGGGATAGGATAGTGCAGGAGTCGACGAAGCGGCGAAGTCCAATCGTTGTGAACAATGAGGTAGTAGAGCCAAGCGAGGTTGCCGACCTCTTTGCACGATTGGGCAGCCTGGACGTACTGAGGCCCATCTCGGTACTGGCAGATGAACATGTCACAGTCGTCCACCTGTGACACAAGCTTGCCGCCACCGTTGATAATGATATCTCTAATCACTTTGCTGAGTCGAGGGGTGATGTTTAAATCCCAGGATAACATAACTTTGTGGTCTTGGAAGACTGTGACGGGCGGGCGGACAACGTCTCCATCCGGAGGTAGGGGTAGGTAGGAGGGTGTGGCGGACGTAGCGCCCTCGAGGTTCGAGTTGACAGGGATTTTCAAGTCATCCTCTGGGGATTTTTCAAGAATCTCAGGATCTGGTAGGCAGTAAGGAGTCTCGTCGATACGTTTTCCTAGCTTGAAGCAGTCGTCGAACCTGCAAGAAATCAGCAGCTAGCTCCCGTTAGACATGGAAACCTGGCTTACCAATGTGGTAGAACAATCTTGCCCTTCCACCCCTTCTCCATTGCTGCTTTCACTTTGGGGTGATCCATAGACAAGGCGCAAATATGTGTCGTCAGTCGGGACACGTCCTTCGACTCTTGTCCGCCCAGGGCCATGGTAGCTCCGGCAATACACTCCTTGTCTGTCTCTGGCAGGTCCGCGCAGGTCACAACGACCTGAGAGAAGATCATTCTGGGGTCGGGGGAGAAGGGCCGGACCTGGGCCTGCTTGCGCCGGGAAATCGAATTTGTAATCCACTGCGTCGTCACTACCGGGATCATGACCGCCTGCGACTCGGTGTACTGTGGGAAATCAATCGTGTTGGAAACAATGTGTGTCGCCCTTTCGATGGGAATCGTGCCGTCGCGCCTTGGTTCGCAGGTTGCAGCGCCATTATCCTCTAGAATGACCGACAACTGCCATACAAAGTCAGCCTCATGGTCACTTTTACCGCGCAGAGCGTGAATACCTCGCCGATTAGCTTTGGAGTAAGGGCGCTGCTAGGTACAAAAGCAACTGCGCATTCGGCGAAGATGCCGGATGAACCTTCCGTTGCATCCCCCATATTTTCTTATCTAAGAATGGGTATCGTTGAGAGGTTTAAAATAAATTCCAGGAGAGAGAGGGTCGCCTCAGTTGCGACATTTAGCTGGGGTCGGCGTGGCTGCCAGAAAAGTCCGGATGATAGTGGCAGCTCAACCAGCTCTGGTGTGGTAATTTGTTTGTCGTGACGCGCGACCACTAAACGCGAGGACTCCAGGCAGTCACATGACCGCGATGCAGGTACTGCTACCTAGGCGTGGCGGGGCACGCTTGGAGCAGGTGGGTAGCGCTACTTTAATTGGCAGGCAGCAGAAACATCCAGACGCGACTCGTGGATACCACTTTACGCCACTTTGACGAGGGCAAATCATTTTTGAGGTGGAAGTAAACACAAAGATATTTACATTGGCCAGTATGCCCCGCCCTTGTTTTTCTATGTACTGTGCGTGTAAATTATGGTCGAGAGCATTTGTTTGCTTCTCTATTCTCCGAGACCTATGTGACCAGGGATTGGAATTATCCCAAATGACTCTTGCACCCAAATGGAACCAAAATGCTGACCAACGCCGTTCCGAACATATGCATCGTTACAGCCCAATGGGCGTGTACGCAACTGAAGCAACGCCTTGCAATCCTGAGGTTGATTTAAGCACTGCCTTCGATTGAGGCGAGGGCCACCGCAGCTCCCATCAGGGAGCTCTCCTTTGAAGAGACCAGCTGCACAGAGCGGGCGTTTTCGCCACTCTCGTGGGTAGCAACGAGGTCATCTAGGTACTTTTGGCAATTGGCCAAGTATCCTGGGTAGTTCTCAATCACGCTTCCGTTGAAAGCGACAGTGGTTTGTTCAAGGTCCCTGTCGGCTTCGGCATGGGGCCGCAGCGGCGAGGATTCCGAGAGACGGTTGACAAAGTCGGTCTGAGAGTCGATGCGGAATTTCCAGAAAGTATAGACAGATGCTGCTACCAGGGCACTCGAGCGCCTCGAAACATATGACGCCAGCTGTCTCAGAAAAGCCAGATCAGACTTTGTTGGGGTGTGGTGGGGTGAGGGATGGCGAAGGGCAAATTCCTTGCACGCATCGTCAAGCTCGGAACTTGTATCACTGCAAAGCATTAGCCTCCGAAACAAAATGATGACATAGTCTTGATGCGCACCTTTCAATCTTGGACAGTGTTTCAGTTGCCAAGGAATACGGCTTCGACAGAGACGAAGCCACCAAGCCACCAAAAACGCCAGTCGACTCGATGGCTTCAATAAGCATGAGCCTGCAAATCTCTCCCAGGTACATGCCGCTGACGAGATGCTCTAATGGCTGGAAATCGGGACGGGCGTGGGCCTGGCGAAGGAGCTCATCCCACCTGGTCATGGGCAAGATGCCACGTCCACACAAGCTGATTTCAGAATTTACAATTAAGTGAGTCCACTCCGCGGGCCGTTGCTCGAGCTTGGATTGCCCTATCGACAAGACTGGCAGGTAAGCAGACATGTTGACGCCAGTACCTAGGATGAGTCCAAATCGAGTCGATGTGTGGGCGTAAGACTCGGACAACAGGCAAGCGCTCGAGTCGTTGATGATGGCCCGCAGTTCTACGTGAAGACCTTGTTTATCACATGCAGTTTCGATAATCTGACCCAAATCTTGGCCAATCAGCCCCTTGTTTGCCATGAAGCCCTTACCCATCATTGACAACTTGCCACCACTGAGCGATGTTTGCCTGGTACATGTTAGCCTTGAAGAGACATATAAAAACCAGGACAGGGTCGGCGTACTCGATAGGGAAGCTCCATGCCATGGACATCAGCAATGGCTCCTCAAGCTCCTGGCTCTCAACCTGCTCCGCGAGCGTATCCTTGATCCTCGCAGCCATCCAATCAAAAAAAGCCATGCCTTCCAGACTCTTAATCTCGGGGGTAATGGCGAAGTTTCGTATGCTGACAATCCTGCTCTCCTCGCCACCTGAATCTCGTCCTCGGAGTTCCACCAGGGCGACTCTCAGTGTTGAGCCCCCCACATCCAGGGCCAGGTATTGGCCCTTCTCAGTCCCATTCGGTAGTTGGTGGTTGTAAGAGGGAAGCATGGACTCGGTGCTGGATTGGAGACGCTCGATGTACTGCTTCCTCAAGCCCTGTGACAGCTGTACAAGTTCATTATAGCAGACGGGGTCGAGGAAAAGGGCCTCGGCCTCCCTGAGAAAGTCGTCCTTGGAACGTCGTGATGATGGGGCGGCGCGTTTCTTGCCGTCAGCGACAACGCCCAGAGATCTTGTCCAGTATGCCAGCATGGCCTGCAGCAGCGACTTGCCGCGAAGAAGGCTCTTGATGATGGCAGCGGTGAACTGCCTGGGAAAAGTTGCCATGGCAGAAACGAGTGAATAGACAAGAAGCGATGGCTCATCAAAGGAGGGAGGGGGGTAGCCGTGGTCAAGTCATGGGCATGAGGGAAAGTAAATACTAAAATCCAACGACTCAGTCTAGAGCGGTCACTCGCATGAGACGGAGAGCCGGGCGGGTTTGTCTGACGCCCCCAGGAGCCAGAATCCCAGCAGAAGCGGATCAGATGGACAAGTGGTTGGGCGGCAAGGAAACGATCAGGAGGATGAGACGAAACCAAACGCAGTGGAACAAGACAATGGCCGGTCTCCAAAAGCAAGTGGGAGGAGGGGTCTGAGCTGAGGATGGACAGACGACAGGTCGACAGAAGCAAAAACAGCGAAGCCAAGAGCCGCTGAGGAGAGAGGGATCGACGAGACAAGACGTTGCAGGGCAAAAAGGTACCCAAGGAGCAAGGGCGGCCAGGACCAGGGAACATCAACTTTGTTTGCAGTCACTGTACGCTACGTCGCACACGAGTGTCGTCGTAGCCAAGCCCCTCAGCAGGGGAGAGGAACATTGGGCGGGTGAGCGACGTGCCGGCGCTTGGCAGAGTCCGGCGGTGCCCTCTTGCTTGGGGGGGGGAGCATTTGCCCAGTGCTTGTGCCTGTCCATGTCCTGTGCGCGGTGCGCTGCGGTGCGTTGAGCCATGTGCGATGCCCAATGTGCGCGCGTGGCTGCTTGGTTCGAAGGGTGAGACGGTCTGAAGCCGGGCTGAGAGAATGGGGTTGTTGTAACGTTGCGTGGAGGGGGCCAGTGAGCCTGGCGGGTGGATCTGGGCCAAAGCAAGGTACTTCCCTACTCCCGGCGACAAAAGAGAACAAGAGTGACAGGTCCGGGACGTACCGGTCGAGGCCAGTGGCTGCTAGCGCTCCTAAGCGAGGGCCAATCGATTCATGTCCGGATCGAGCATCGCTGCAGAGTTTAGTTGGCTGGCTGTCGCGAGTACAAGTTGAAGGTCACGTCTCAAGGCTGGTGGCGTTGGATGCCAAAGTCCCAAAGTTACATCTGCTTGCAACAAGAAGAGAAAAAAAAAAAGAACAACCCATGAAACTGAGGATCTGCAACCAGCTCCCTTCTTTCCCCTTGGCTCATCTTGGCCGCTGCTAACCACAGGATTCTTCTCCGCTGATCCCACCGCACTGTTGTTTCCAATATCACTCATTTACCTTTTTTTTTCTCCTGTACCACGTCGCTTCAGCGTCCCACAGTCTGATCAATGTATCAAACCCCACAAAACGGCTAGATCCAGTCTGGCGGCTTGCGCGGGGATCAGTGCTGAAAGGGCCGATTGCCAATGCGGCCGACGCGCATGTTGGACAAGAAACCATGTTGTCCCGCGCTGAGGATTGCTCCCGTCTTCCTGCGATTGTATTGCGCTGACAAAGTGCTTTTCTGCATGTACCGAAGTCCGCCTCAATGAATGGTCGGCTGCAAACTAGCCGATATGCAGCTCATATTAAACATGTAATCGGCAATGAGCAGGTCACAATATCGGCCAACTTCCCGCCAAGCACACCGGGCGTGTGGTCCTGTGTCACCCCGGTCTGTCAAATCCCAACCACAGCTGCCAGCCCGTGATGTTAGTCCAACGCCCGAAACGCCTGTGACAACCACCTGCTTGCTCGACGTGCCTTGCTCGCTTCTTGGGTCAACGAGTTGCCAGCAAACCACACCACAGGCTGGTGGCAAGTCATATGATCTTCGAGTAGAGCAACGTTGGGTTACGGGCAAGCCTCAAATGTCAAACGGCCCCGGAAGGGTCGGCCGCCATGGTACATGGTGCTCCTCCTCCTCCTCCTCTGAGGTAGACTTTGGGCGGCACGTTGATCTCCCGCGTCACGGACTCCGGGACATCAAAGACAGTGACGTTCCATCCCATCATGATACTGTCTGGTCCCGCCAGCCATGTTCCGATTTTCCTCCACTTAGACACCAGTAATAGCGAGAAAATTTGCGTAGACGTCACCATGTTATCGCGGTCATGAGCCAAGGCACATGCTAATCACTAGTGACGTCCCACGAACTTGTTTCTCCCATGATGCTCTTAAGCAACTGCCCTGACCCCTCGACCCCTCCAAATCCTAAAAATTACCATTTGATCTCTCTTCATACCAAGCCCTGTCAGCCACGCTCGCAGCTAAAGTGGCATAATTTAGTCTTTAACCCCCATCTCACCACAGACACGAGGCGTGCTAGCCCGTTTTCGTATAGATTACCCGTCTACACTGCCACCATGCGTCTGATCATTCGCGATGACGGCCGTGCGGCCAGCATGTACGTGGCCAACTATGTTGTTGACCGCATCAAGGCTTTCCAGCCCACCCCTGAACACCCGTTCGTCCTCGGGCTGCCGACTGGCTCCAGCCCCTTGCTCATCTACGAGACTCTTGTTGCCAAGTACAAGGCCGGGGAGGTAGGTCGCCCGCCTCGTTTTGGAAGCCATGGTCGTGAGGGGGGCTAACACGGACCGCAGATCTCCTTTAAGAACGTTGTAACGTTCAACATGGATGAATATGTTGGCCTGCCCAGGGACGACCCCAACTCCTATCACTCCTTCATATTTAAGCACTTCCTGTCCCACGTTGACATCCACCCTTCCAATGTCCACATCCTCAACGGCAATGCTCCAAACCTCGAGGCTGAGTGCAACGCATACGAGGATGCCATCAAGGCCGTTGGGGGAATTGATCTGTTCCTAGCTGGCATCGGCGAGGATGGTCACATTGCTTTCAACGAGCCCGGCTCAAGCTTGGCGAGCCGCACTCGCGTCAAGACGCTGGCCTATGACACCATCTTGGCCAACTCGCGCTTCTTTGGCGGCGACCTGACCAAGGTGCCCCGGATGGCTCTGACTGTTGGGGTCCAAACTGTCCTGGACGCGCGGGAAGTCGTAGTAATCATCCTGGGCGCTCGCAAGGCTCTTGCGCTGCAAAAGTGCATCGAGCAAGGCGTCAACCACATGTGGACTCTCTCATGTCTGCAGCTTCATCCCCACCCAATGATTGTGGTTGATGAGGACGCCACCTTGGAGCTTCAGGTCAAGACGGTCAAGGCAAGACTTACACCCTACCCTGCACATATACGCGTGCACATGCATACATGCAAACAGGGGCTAACATTTCGCCTAGTATTTCAAGAGCATTGAAAAGGTTGCTCTCGAAGAAGGCTTTGAGCAAATCCTCCCCTCCAAGGTCCGCACGGGAAGCATCGCCATCCCCGAGACCAAGGTCCAAAAGGTCGAGTCGCCTGTTCTCGTTGCCCCTGAGCCGATTGCCTCGCACTTGCTGCTTGCGGCTCCCGCGAGCGCACACTCGTCTCGCTCTGCCTCTCCCGACCTTGTGCCTGACCGCATGGCATCGCGCATCCCTGAGCCGAGCCTGAACCGTAGATTGACGCCCAACCCCGAGCAGCAGATGATGCGAATGGGTGCCGTCGGAGCTTGATCGGGATTTGGTAATCAGTGAACGGCATGTTTCTGGAGAGACAAAGCTGGTCTTGTCCGCTCGCTTCCGAGGTTAGATGTTAGGTACTCGAGATTGTAGAGTAGTCGATTGAGGAAAACAGGTACAGTCGTTACAAGCTGAACGCGGGAATTTCATGGCATTATGATTAAAAAGGGACTACCTCAAAAGGACATTTAGAACACTGGTATAGTGTGCTGGTTCACGTTAGCGTCGGCGTTTGGGCTATAGATGTCGTTTGCACCAATCTTAATATTCAGATAAAACTAATAAATTCGCTTCCGAAATCTATGGTATCTCAGTCGCTTCCGCCTCTTTGCTAATGCTGGAAATATACTTGCATTCTCGCGTCTTGGACACGGCTCAACATGTTCAGGCCCGATGGCCGATAACATTACACAAATTGGAATGCAAATATGGTAGATATACAAGAAAACGACACTCCGGATTATCACCAGTTCATAAGTCATTAGGGTGCGCCCGCACCTTGTCATTCTGCCGCAAAGTACCGCTTCGATTTACTCCTTATCTGCTGGGCTTTCATCTCCGGCGGAACAATTGTATGGTGGACGACGTGGGGTCTGTAGACTGCGTCGACAGGGGGCATCCTATACATGGTTAGAATGAGGGGTTTGGTTTTAAACGGGGCGTGAAACTTTACCAATCGTCAACTGTCAAGGGGAAATACTCGTAGAGGGGATCCCCCTCCTCTCGAGGACTGTTCTCCGCATTTTGGCCCACAATCATTATGGCCTTCCCAGGCTGAGGGCTTTGAAGATCAGAACCTGAGCGGTTCGGGCTTCTCTCATCCTCAGAAAGCGAAAGATTAATGGGAAGGGAAGAGCTGTGGCGAGGTGCTGGGTTTTTAGGTTGTGTGAGCATAGCCTTGGCAGGCTCGTTGGACCAAGCCGGCACAGGCGGCTTCGGGGGGTTCGGCGAGAGCGCCATTCTTTTGGAGGGATGGCTCTGCCCTGGCTGGGGGCTAGGGATTGGCTGCGGTACAGATTGGGGGGTTGCCCAATCATTCGACTGTTGAGGGGTCAGCTGGGCCAAGACTATGTAGGACATGAAAGAGAAGGCTTACCATGGGAGAATATTTTGGCATGTAGCCTTGCGAGCTCTCCCTCTCTATGCGCAGCAGCGTTGGGTTTTCGGAGGCAGTTGTATTTCTCCTCTCCGGCGGTTTCTTGTCGCTTGTGAGGGGCACATCCTTCTTGTTATCAAAGTTTCTTGGACTTCGGCCCCGAACAATGACAGGGCCAGAATGGATTTCGGTTATGGGAACAAGATCGCCGTTCTTGGTCTTGCCGTGAATGCCGATTTTCACAATGTAATGCTGCTGCAGACCCTTTCTGCGGCCGTTGTTTGCAGTTGCGTGCTTGAACTGGAGCCTCTTCCATGAGACCGGAAGACTGACCTGGCGCGCATTGATTTCTTGCCCTGAGGAGAGATCCAGCGTGATATTAGGTGGCGCCCCGACAGCCTTGGATTCCTCACCGGGTTGCGCATTAGCATTCTTCCAAGGAATGGATATAATCTCGGTGGGCTTTCCATCGATGGATTCAATGGCTGCGATCGTCGCAACCAGCTCGAATATTTGAAAGTGAACCCCTTGATCATTCACAATGTTGGTGACTACTCGAGGCAACGTAATTTGGCCGGAACATTGCCAGAGGTTTCGGCGATAACATGTTAGCTCGAGCGGCCGTCCAGATGTCTCACCACCAAATACATCCTCGGCAACGAAGAACATGCCGTACAGCTCGGCACTCAAGTTGGTTTCGGCAAACTGGCCCGTTTCATCGATGACGGTCGCGCTGTGGATGGGAGCAGAGAAGCCCAGGAGCTTATTATCGAGCTCCTGAGGCGATGATTCTTCCTGGAGTGCATCTTGGTGGTTCGGCTGCGGATCGAATTGTCGGGATGAGTATGATGAAAATGGGTCTTCGAAGGTTGTCGCAAAGCCGTCGAGGTCGTAGGCGGGAGTAAAGGGAAGATTGTGCAATGTGGTTCCATCACTTTTCGGCAAGTCAGCATTAAGATTGGAGATTACGTATGGGGTCACGCACAGTAACGAGTCGTCAAAGGCCAACTCCTGATCGAAAACGTCCATGTTCAAGCCCTGAGTCTGGCCTGCAATGTTCATCGCCATGGGGTCGTTGGGAGAGGCGCTCGCAGAGAGCCCCGATATCGAGTTGAAGGTTGCCATTGCATTGTCCGTTATCGCTTCATTGGGTCGGATGCGCGGGTGAGATCAGCGACGCACGAGCGCACCTGACAACGGTCGCAAGGCTCGAGCCGACCGGTGCGGCTGGAGAGGGCTGCGGCTGGGCGCGGAGGGAGGACGGATCGCGTGCCGCTTGTCGATGCGCAGCTTTGGGAATTGCGCGCAGGATGGAAGCAGCGCTGGTCGGGTTGTGTTGATTTTAGTATCTTTGTTGGAGAGCAAGCGCGGTTGGAAAAAGCGGAGGAGAGGCGGAGGTGGAGGAGGCGCCGCGGAGACGACCCACGGCGGCTGGGCCGACCTACCCTATCAATAGCTCCGCTGCCTCAATTGGCTGGATGATCTCGCTGAGCACTGCGCGACAAGGCTAGAGGCGTTGCAGTCCCCCCACTGTACGAGTAAATTTAGCATCAGCTAGCTACCGCGTGTTCGCGAATAGTTTTGGAAGCTACACACTGGTTGATCGGCGCTGCAATGTCATCGTATTTAGTCCTGAGCCACGCGGCGCAGAAGAAAGGAGCTGAAGGGAGACTGAGCACTAAACGCCTTGATCCATTCGCATGCATGTCATCCCATCTACCCGCATATCATCTAAATTTTTTAGAGTCATCCTTCATCTAAGACCCGTTACTTCGTCTCCCTTTTCACATGATCAAGGTCGGCCCGACGGACGTGCTGTCCAAACTTCCACACATCGTCTAGCACCAACTGGCGCAAGCCTCCCGCGCTCTGTTCGGAGAGCACTACCAGATCAGCATCTGCCCCCGCCTCCAACGTGCCCTTGACGCCCTGGAGCCCAAGCATGGCCGCTGGCGTCGACGTCACAGCCCTGAGCGCCTGGGGAATTGTGGCGCCCGTCCACTGGATGAAGTTGTTGACGCACTCGAGCAGCGTAATGGAGCTAGCGGCCGTTAGCTAGGTTTCACACAGCCTCTGTTCTGAATAGCTGCCTACCTTCCAGCAATTGTCTCAGAGTCCTCCAAGAGCAGAGTGTTGCCTTTTTTGACAATGTTACACGTTTGGTTGCCGTTGACCCAAGGATACGCCCCATCTGGGAGGCCGACTAAGTGCATCGCGTCCGTGACCAGGATGAAGCCTTCGGGATGCGAATTGTAGGCAATTTTAACCGTTGTAGGATGTAGATGAATTCCGTCGCAGATGATGCCAAAGTATGGCCGGCGCAGGCTTTCGGCCTTACCGAGAACGCCAAATATGCCGGGATTTCTGTGATGAAGGGGTCGCATCGCGTTGAAAAGGTGAGTAATCATGGTCGCTCCCTTGCCAACAGCTTGGGACGCTTCTTCGTACGTCGCGTCCGAGTGTCCAGTCGAGTAGATTATTCCCCTTGAGGTTATCTCTGGGATGAGGTCCATCATCCGACCGCGCTCCGGAGCTGCTGTAATCATTTTAATGGAAACTGGTCTACCGCTGGATGGCCTCATGTTTTCGGCTCCGTAACATTGTTCGAGATCCTTAATCGATTGGGCTTGGATCAAAACACCGACGTTGTGCACTCCGTTCCTGGTGGGGCTAAGGAACGGGCCTTCACAATGTGCGCCGAGAGATTCGGCCCCGTCGCGGGCCTTCCGCAGCTCCCCAGACGGCCCCAGGAACGGGAGTGCCTGGGATGGCGTTAGCTTCATGTACAATGCCCCACTGGATCGAGAGGGCTAGGGCATCTCACTTTTTGATACACCTCCGGTCGCTGGCTTGTGATTGTCGGAATGTACGATGTGACCCCAGTCTGGACCAGCAGGCGGTTGGCTTGCTGCAGCTCCTTGCCATAGTCGCTCATGTCATCTAACAGAGTTGAAAAGTTGAAGCCGAAGGCCCCGTTGAGCTGGCAATCAATCAAACCAGGAGCAATGATCCGGCCACCCAGATCAACCGTTGTGTCCGGCAAGGCCAGCTCATCGTAGAACGAGGCCTGGCTGTCAATGATCTTACCGGTGATGGAGCTGACCCAAAGGTCAGCCTCAACAAGAGCATCGCCCCTGAGGAGGCGACAGTTGGTGAACTTGGTCAGCCCACTGGTGGAGAGGACGGCGCTTGGCATATTTCTTTCCTCTCGAGGAATGGAAGCTTCGGAAGAAGAGCGCAGCGCTTGTTTCGGCTAGAGGGCTCCGTGTATTGCTTCAGGTCTTCCTCTCTGACCGAAGCGAATAATAACGCACCCATGGGAGAGACTTGGCGACTACTTAGTAGTCGGAGGGTGTTTCACCGCGCCGGAATCAACTGATTCATTGTGACGCTATCAAGGCGCTATCTCGGGATTGGCGAAGAAAAACTCCGTCACCGAGCAAGATCGCCACGCCTATCTCATGTTACCAGAAAGCAATGTAGTTGAAGTTTGCCTTGGACCAAAGGTTACCATCTGGTGGATGGTTTCTTGGCTTTGGACTGGGTCACAATGGGGCCACCTGCGAATACAAGAGGCTGGCATTCGTCCATCTGCGTTTTGACCCAACATCCGTCCTTCCCTCCACTCGCCATACGCTACATCCACTCATCGGGGTTTTTGGCATTTCAAAGTTTCAAGCGAGATACCACAGTGCCCTTCCATGCCGGCCCATGTAACGTTAACTCGGCTGCCATCCATCAACGAACTCGGGTCCACAGGCTACTTGCCCGTTGGCGCACAGCCAATCACGCGCCGCCAAAGCCGCTTAGCCGAAGTTTAGACGCTGGCATCCCACAGAATGGCCCCTCACAGCCCAGCCCGGTCAGATTCATTGTCGTCGTCGTCGTCGTTGTCGCCGCCCCCCGACAAGCCATCTCATCGTTACCTCAAGTCCAAGTCCAGGACTGGCCGGCACCTGCACGCCAAACGCTCCCACTCTGCCGGGTACGGGTACCATGTCACTGGGCGTCGCCAACGCCACCATCGTCAAGCCATGGCCCTCGCAGACGACAGCACCCTAGATCCACTATGGCAGAACCTCGATTGGTACGTACCGCGTCGCTTCCGCGCCCTCCGCCATCGCCATGAGTCCCGCTCTGCACCAGCGCTCCGGCTTCGCGGCCTGCCTTCTCCGCTCTTGATGGGGCATGATTCATTGTGCTCGCTTGCTAACATGGCACTTCCTCCAGGGCCATAGGCCAGATCCTGATTATGGGATGGGATGGCACCGAGGTCACCCCACAAATCAGGAGTCTCATTGAGGACCACCACCTTGGATCCATTATCCTCACTGCCAAGAACTTGAAATGTAAGTTACATGCGGTTAGGCCATCTAGAGTTTTTTGTCATGGTTCGATGTTTTAAACCCCAATTTACACATGCACTCTTTTACCCAGTATATCGTGGCGGTGCTTGACGCTAACAACATGCAGCCGCCCAACAAACCGCTGAACTTGTCCAAGAGCTCCAGAGCATTGCCAAACAAGCTGGCCATCCTCAACCACTGTTAATTGCTCTTGACCAAGAAAATGGCGGAGTCAACAGTCTCTTTGATGAGGACTATGTCTGTCAATTTCCCAGTGCCATGGGCATCGCCGCCACTGGTCGAGCTGACCTCGCCTATGAAGTCACCAAGGCCACGGCATCCGAGATATCCGCATGTGGCGTGAATCTCATGCTTGGTCCAGTCCTTGATGTATTGAATAACGCTCGCTATCAACCGCTGGGAGTTCGTGCCATGGGAGACGACCCACAAGAAGTATCTCAGTATAGTCTTGCTGCTCTGAAAGGTATTCGTGATGCCGGAATGGCATCGTGCGGGAAACATTTCCCCTCCTATGGAAATCTAGACTTTCTTGGATCCAACCTCGACGTGCCAATTATCACCCAAACGCTTGAAGAACTCAGCCTAAGTGCCTTGATCCCATTCCGAAATGCCATTGCTTCCGGAAAGTTAGACGCCATGTTCATTGGAGGCTGCGGCATTTCCAACCCATCTATGAATGTGAGCCACGCTTGTTTATCCGACCAGGTTGTGGATGATTTATTGCGCAACGACCTGGGCTTTAACGGAGTTGCTATTTCAGAGTGTCTGGAGATGGAGGCCCTGAGCCAAGAACTTGGTGTCCAAAATGGAGTTGTCATGGCCGTGGAAGCAGGCTGTGATCTGGTTCTTCTCTGCCGAGCATACGACGTCCAGCTTGAGGCCATCAAGGGCATGAAGCTGGGCTATGAGAGTGGTATCATTTCAAAGGAAAGGATATTCACATCGTTGAAGCGTGTTCTCCGGCTCAAGGCAACATGCACGTCATGGGAGAAGGCTCTCAACCCTCCGGGCATTTCAAGACTTTCCCAACTCCATCCTAGCCACCTTGCACTTTCGCGCCGGGCGTATGACGATTCAATCACTGTCATTAGGGATAAGGAGAAACTCCTCCCACTTTCCGCATCAATGCATCCGGGAGAGGAGCTGCTTCTTCTTACACCTTTGGTCAAACCACTGCCAGCGTCTTCACTCACCAAGAAGTTACTGGAATCTAAGGAATCTCAACATTTAGCCAACACAACACATGACAAGTGGGTTCATGCTGACCGAGAGCGCGGTGCTATTATGAGCGGCGAAGGAGTCTTTAGAGAGTTTGGCAAATCTCTTGCTCGAGCTCGCAACGAGAAACTCTTGCATACTAGCTACACTGCCAATGGAGTCCGACCAGGTAAGGCTAATGCGCATCGAAAGAAGAATAAGCTAATTTGAGATAGTCCACGAAAACTTGATCAACAGAGCGTCTTGCATCATCATTGTCACGGCCGATGCTAACCGAAACTTGTACCAAGCCGGTTTCACAAAGCATGTTGATATGATGTGTTCCATGCTCCGAAGCCGTGGCCAGAAAAAGCAACTCATTGTCGTCGCAGTCAGTTCGCCATACGACTTTGCCATGGATAAATCAATTGGCACATATCTATGCACATTCGATTTTACAGAGAACGCCCTGCACGCTCTCGCAAGGGCCCTTGTCGGCGAAACTACCCCTAAGGGATCGCTCCCCGGAACTCTTAGAAAGAGCAAGAAGGTCCTAAAATCAAGACAGCACTGGCTTGTAGAAGAATACAAGGCGGAGCGTGATGGCTCGGGGCTAAAGGAGTTGTTGCGATCCATCTACCGAGCAAGCGCACCCGATCTTCCGTTCCTCCAAACCACGACTGCAGCAACCTTTAGCCTTAAGAACCCACACATTCAAGAGAGCCATTTCGTTGTGAGAAATTCTAGCACCCAAGCTCTTTACGGATTTGCAGCTACGTACCGTATCAACGGTGTCGGCATTCTGGGCGCAATTTTCGTCGAACCTTCAAAACGTGACGTGTCAATTGGCAGGTCTCTCCATCGCCGTGCTATGAGGAGCCTTACTCAACAACGGGGTATTAAAAAGATTCAGATCGGAGCGGGCTTCCCCGGCGTCTTTCCCGGGATTCCCGTCGATGTCGAGGTGAATACGGTCAGAGACTGGTTTGGAAATAGTGGTTGGGATACGCAGTTCCCCCGCCGAGTCACCAACATGATTATCGATGACCTTGCCAACTGGACCGCCCCAGAAGGTCTGCTTGGAAGCATCCAGAGAGCCAACATCAGCTTTGATCTGATCCATGGACTAGACAATGCCGAGGCGGTCCTGAATCATGTCGGGGCTCACGCAAATCCCGAGATTCTAGAACTGTATCGTTTCGCTTTGTCAGAAACCAAGACTTGCGGTATTGTACGAGCGAAAGATACCACCGGCAACCTATTGGGAACAATCATCATCTGTCGCCAAAACAGCCCCCTGGCCACTTACGTTCCAGCGCTGCTTTCGCACACGGGAGAAGTCGGCGGCATCCTGGCACCAATCACTCAATCTATGCAAAATTCGTCCCTCGTCCTCCAGGGCTTGGCATTGATGGGTGTTCGTCAAAACAAGAGCCATAAGGCATCAAAATCCGTTCTGAGCTGGGTAAGTTCCAGGACCAAGAAGTATCCTGAGCGCTATGCTAACAAAAACCCAGGTGGTTGATGATGGCACCGAGCCGCTGGCAGCAATGGGTTTCGAGACGCTACAAGCATTCGATGAGATAACTAATTCCCCTGAGAATGTGAGTCACCTTTTCAAGAATGAAAAGACAGGTGCTAACTTTGAAAGCTTTCGGACCTATAATATTAGTACAGGTGCCACACGGACTTGGCGCAAGATTGAAGCACTGTAGTATAGTTGTCATTGAGAACAGTTATGGGAGACATGACGATTACTGGATTTGACTTTTAGCATCTCTTTAGTTTTATTATAGATTTATGTATGCAAAGCGCCTGTAACTTGCGTTCCGGCATTCTTCAGACACAACTGAACCACTTGCTCGCCCATCAGCTTCTCCTCCTTACGGGCGTTATAACACAGCGAAGATCAGCATTCCCATGAACTCGCGTCATTTCAAAACCATGCGTCTAGCTTAAGTTGGCAGGTAGAGTAGGTTCCCCGGCAGTCATCACAGGGTACCGAATTTGTCACAATCCGACATGGCAGCCTGGTGGGCTTTGCGAAATGAGACTTGACCAAGTCTCGATACTTTACATTAAGCAACAATCTTGCATACAAGTACTAGCTCTTCACATTAACCCGCCGGCTTCCTTTCTCCACGTTTATTCACTCCTCCTGGGCTCCTCCTCGTGTGCAGCGGCGCTGGTCTCTATGGCCGCATTCTTCCGTTTCTCGAGGTCCGATGGGAAATTGCCCGGAGCATGTTCACCGAATAACAAGTCAATTTCCTCGAGAGACAAACCCTTTGTCTCCTTGAAAAGGAAGATCAGGATGGGCAAAGTCACCACAATGTTCCAGGCTGTATATTTCGTTAGCTGTGAGCAAGTAAGAAGAGAGAGAGAGAAAAAGAATTGCATCTACTTACCGACGAACAAAAAGTAAAACTTCCATCCGAGTTCCTTCAGTCCGTAGGGGCTAACCTGGGCCCAAAAGGTAGCGACGAGCCAGTTGCCAATTCCGGTCGCAAATGCGCAACCCTTTGCTCGGATCTGGTACGGCATCACCTCGGACATGTACGTCCAGCTGATGGGGCCATATGAGAAGGAGAATATGATGCTCACGGCAAACAGAAACGCCACCCCGGCGATGCTGAGGCCACGGTTGTCGCCGCTCGCGTTCTGGCTGTTGAGGGCGCCCTCGCAGATCAAGGCAATGGTGATGCCGATGATGCCATAAATGAGCGGCTTCTTGCGGCCAATCCGATCCAGCATGGTAGTGATGAAGATTAAATCTGCCCAAAGTCAGCGCTTCCGTCTTGGCACCGAGCACGCACAGCCCGCAACTCACTCGCAATGGGACCGACACAGTTGTAAAGGCCAGCCACCAGCAGCTTTGTCTTTCCAGTGAACCCCAAAGCCTCGTACATGACTGTTTGGTAGTAGTTTATCACGTTGATGCCGGTGAGCTGCGTAAAGACCTGCACCAGCACCCCGAGGGCAAGTCGGTTTCGCCACTGCGGCACCTTGAACATGATCAGCCAGCCCGGCGCCGTGGACGCCTTCTCGGCATCGATGGTCATCTTGATTTCCTGGAACTCGGCCTGGATCCAGTCTTGGTTGCTCCCGTCGAAGTGGAGCCTCTGGAGGATTTCCATTGCCTCCTCCAGCCTGTCGGTTGCGATGAGGTGCCGCGGCGACTCGGGGAGCCACAGCATGCCGCCGCAGAGCAGCACGGATGGGAGAGCCTGAAACGCGAGCGGGAACCTCCACTGGAAGGAAGACGAGTCCGGCATGTGGTGGCTCCCGTAGCCAACCCACGTGGACACGATGAATCCGACGCCAATCATTTGCTGCGCGATGCCGACGATGAGGCCTCTGATCTTGGGGTTGGCGCACTCGGATTGGTACACGGGAACTTGAACCAGTCAGCTCGGGGATCGTGCTGCGCTTGGAGTAAAGCCACAACATACCACTCATGGAAAGCAACCCGACGGCAAACCCAGCAATGATTCGGCCAATAAGCATCATGGACAAACTTCAAGCCTGTCAGCTGTGTTCTGGCTCCTCGTCCCAGAGTCTGACACTCACTGGTAGGCCGCCGCCTGCAGCACTGCGCCAACGGTGCAAATAAGAGCGCCGATGCCGATGGTCCTGCGCCGGCCGTACTTGTCCATGATGACGCCTCCGAACAGTGCGCCAAACACTGCGCCGCCGTTGAAGGTGGAATTGATGGCCCCGACAATGGAGGACGTGTCAGTCGTGTTAAATTCGTTTAGAAAGTTTTGCGAGGCGATGACATCAGTCATGACACCTGAGTCGTAACCAAACAGGAACGAGCTAGATGCGCTGCCATCAGAACCAATGTTGAGAACCGGGAGATTAACGGATTGCTGCGCACCCGATGGCTGCAAAGCAGGCCAGGCCGATGCTGTAGGCCTTTCCCATGTTGAAGGCCCAGTGCCCAACGAGCGGACTGGAGAGTAGGGGGTTATAATTGGCGAATAAGAAATGTCGTCGGACGCGCGCAAGTCACAGCGAAACAGGCTTCAGACAAGCACAGGGCATCTGTGGGATGAGAGACCCAACTATTTGTATGCACATGAACCGCTTCTTGAGATTTTCAAATTCGTCTACATACATGCGTGGCTGGTATTCACTCTTTCTCTGCTTGACCCACCAATGCTACTCCCACGGGGGAGGGGACCCCATGGGCATCTCCGCATAGTCGTGTTACTTCCAAGCAGGGTAGGAGACGATCACGCAACGCTGCTTTTTCTCTTTTTTCCTCGCTTGGCTCACAGCCGAATCAAAAACCTGAGAAGGCACATGATTAGCAAGAAAACGGGCCGTCTCGCAGACTGCATCCCAATTCTTCACCTTGGCAAACCACCACCAGCCGGGTTGGCGGGAGAGCCAGGGCTGTTGCACGAGCAACCCATCTTGTGTTCCTGAGACTCCCCTCGGGATTCGTGTAAAAGAGAAGAACCAGATATCTGGTATGGCCTTCTCCTCCTCCACGCGTGGTCGGCGGCCATGCCCGTCACCGCTGGCGGCTAAACAGACAGAGGCATTCACCCGGCCTATGGGAGCACCCATTGTGGACTGAAGCAGACAGGTCAACGCTGCTGCGATTTGGTGGCCTGGGGATCTGTTACCGGGCCGTTTGCAGGGGTTTATGCGAGAGCCGACCACGATGGCGAGCCGACAGGGCCGCTTACAAGCACTCCTCTCCTCGGGGGAGCTGGTGCCGCAGATGACAGCTGCCACCGGCTAAATGCGACGACTCCCTGGTCCGTGTTGGTCGATTGACACACAGCGAAGCAAGACATGAAGCGATTTATTTGCTCAATGCCCAGTTTTTACATCTGCAGTCGTGAAAAAGATGGGCCACTCGATGCGGAGGAGAGAAAGCAAGAACCGTGGCGAAGCAATGTAGGAGGGCACTTTTGATAGGAAGACCGGCCCGCTCCAGCCATCTACTCGAGGGGTTCGTCTATCAGTTAGTCAGATGATTTCGTGAAGTGTTTTTTTTTTCGGACCAAAAGAACCCTTGCCACTCGGTTCTGTATCAGATCATGGCTTGTTCTCGAAACCAAATCATGGCATCGCGTCTTGCTCCATCACACCCGCTCAATCCCTGCCTCGGTACCAGAATTATTATGTGAGGAAGGGGCTCTGGCTATTACACCATTGACTTTATGAAAGAAAAAAAAAGGATAAAAAGAAAGAAAGAAAAAAAAGTAAATGGCTTCTTGATTTTGAAATGAACTCTACAACCACGGCTTCTCAGTTGCATATGTTGAAGCTTGATGAATAGATTTGAATAGATTTCTGTATGATGTTTCCCAGGATTCTGTGAATGCTTGCGAGAACGACCGGAAAACACCATGATAACAAGTTCCCAAAGAACCTTGAAAGCCCTTGGCCATAATCCATAAAATGATCCACCGCCTTTCCTAAAATCACGTAGATAAAATGCTTCGAGGGGTTGCTCGAAAACCAGCATTCCCTTCTTCTCAGACCGACACGTTCCCATGAGCCGATCAAACCCACAAGGGTTTCTCGAGGAGCGGTAGCCAATACTTTCTTTTTCCGAGTCAGAAAAATAAAATAAAAAAGACCCGGGACAGTGGGCTCCCGGTCAACCTTGGTAGCCTATTCACGTGCTCCCTCCGGTCTGCCTACCACCAGAGGTCATAAACCAGGATGACCTGGACCCCATCAGCGAAGTAGCTCAAGAGTTAACATTTACAAATAATTCTGTCCCGGAGTTTAAGAGGGATTTTCGCTGCGGAAAGGGCTGGGGTCGAGTACCGCGCATGTTTTTTTTTTCCTTCTATGTCTCTTCCTATTTTCTCTCACATACAACTCTAGTCATCAACCACTCCCATAACAGCTCTCTCCTAAAGCCATCACATGTTCCATTAGAACGATACGCATAGCCTCGGTCGAGAACCACGAAGGCCACTTTTCAACAAAATAATCAATTATAACAATTAGTGCCGATATTTCGTCTCATCGTCAACCGCCACGTCCTTCGCCCCTTGAGCACAATTTACAATGACTCAATCGATACGGGTGCATCGCCCTCAAGTTCTCGGCCGCTCTCAGCGACCTTGAAATCACCTGCCAAACCATCCGTTCCTCGAACTTTTCCATCTTCACCGACAGTAAGCTCAGTAACAGTTTTGCCCTCGCCATTGACTACAACTGTCTTTGCGCCAGGGACAGTCTGGTACAGCGCGACTTCAACGTCCTTTGCGTAATCATATGCAGCCCCGGTCTGTTTACGGTTACCCAGGACAAGAATGGTGTTTTCGCGCACATAGAGTGGCAGGGTGCCAAATGCGTGCCTCTCCTTGAACCAGCCAGGCCCGGTTTTGATCTCATTTGTAAAGTACGAGGTCCACTTGCCCTTGGGCAAATAAAACTCGACTTCGCCCGACTCCTCGAAAACGGGGGCGGCAATCAGCTGGGATCCCACCATGAATTGACGGTCAAGATACCACGCTGTAGGGTCTTCGGGGAACTCGAGGGCAACGGAACGCAGAGACATTGGAATACCCCCCTCAATGGATTCCAGAGCTTGGGCGTAAATGTATGGCATTAATCTAGTCTTGAGCGCGGTCCACTTTGCAAGAGTTTTTGAGCACCCCTCCTCAGTCTCATCGTCGTCATCCACTGTCCATGGAACGCGGTACGAGTTACTGCCGTGCAAACGGCTATGGCTGCATAAAAGACCCATAGCCACCCATCGCTTGTAGATCCACGGCGGAGGGCGTCCCTCAAAACCACCGATATCGCAACTCCAAAATGAGTAACCACTGAGTCCCATGGACAGGCCGCCACGGACAGACTCAGCTAAGGCCTCAGGGGTCGACTCGCAATCACCGCCCCACACCAAAGGGAATCGCTGGGTTCCAGCACAGGCAGCACGGGCGTACAGCACAGCTTCATCCTTTCCGTACCGTTTCTGGACAGCTTCGTAGACAATCTTGTTGTACCAAAAAGCGTAGTAGTTGTGCATTTTGTGAGGGTCGACGGTGGGATCGTGCCATTGAACATCGAGGGTGGGGATACGCTCGCCAAAGTCGGTTTTGAGGGCATCGACGCCTTTGTCGAAGAGGCCGTTTAGACACTCAACGTACCAGGCTACGGCCTCGGGATTGGTAATATCCACAAGGCCCATGCCTGCTTGCCACAAGTCCCACTGCCAGACATCGCCATTCTTGCGCTTTAGCAGATAACCTTGATCGGCCGCGTGTTTGAACGCAGCACCATGCTGCCCGATATATGGGTTGATCCAGACGCAAACCTTCTTGCAAAGACCACTTTCCTTGAGACGCGCAATCTGTGCCTTGGGGTCGGGGAATCGTTCGGAATCGAAGACAAAGTCGGTCCAGGTAAAGGCCTTCATCCAAAAGCAGTCGTAGTGGAATACGTCGACGGGTGAGCCGCGAGCCTTCATGCCCTCGAGGAACGAGTTCACAGTGGCTTCGTCATAATTGGTTGTGAAACTTGTCGTCAGCCAAAGCCCAAAGCTCCAGCTTGGGACCTTGTTGGCTTTGCCGGTCAAAGTGGTGTATCTATGAAGAACTTCCTTGGGTCCAGTGCCGTAGATGATGTACATCTTGAGACGCTGGCCCTCGACAGCTGACTGGACGCGGGTAGTCCGTTCACTGCCAATTTCCATTTCCACTCTACCAGGATTGTCAATGAAGACACCATATCCTCGATTGCTCATCCAGAAGGAGATATTCTTGTAAGCTTGGTCGCTAGACGTACCGCCGTCGGCATTCCACAGAGTGACCTGCTGGCCAACCTTGTTCCAGGCGCCGAAGCGCTCGCCGAGGCCATGAACCGACTCACCAACAGAGAGCGTCGTCTGAAAAAATATGTAGTGCTTGAAGTCGCGAATATCGCCCAGCTGCATGGGCGAGCTGGGTGCTGGCGAATAAGCAAAGCCAGTGCTCCGATTCCCCAGCGTGGTAAGGTGTTTGGTGCCATCAGTGCTGTGAAACTTGATTTCGAAGTTGTGAGAATCTGGATGGATTGTAGCTGACAGGGAGCCCGACTGCAGCGTTGTACCCTTGTCGCTCTTGACGATCTGACCCTGGACGGTCGGCTTGCCATCCGGGAAGAGGTCAAAGTGAGGGCCCTTGTTCTGGGCGCCAGCCCAGTGGGTTGACTCGATGGAAATAATGCCGTCCGCCTCGGCCTTGATGTCGAGGGTCAGCGTCGGTTGGTTGAGGGTGTCGCCGCGGGAGCGGATGTGCTTGACCGGGCACAGCAAGCTCAGGGCCTGCTGATCTGCGGAGGGAGTAATCTCATAAATATCCTCAGCATACTCTGTGCGGATGCCCTCAGCGGGCAGCCACATGCCATCGCGAAACCGCACCATGCTGATTGCTGGGTATTGCAAGCAATAGACACAGGTTAGTTGGTGACTCAATTGGCCTGGCTGTGAGGAATAGAAGGAGTAGCGACCTGATGGAAGCTGCCGGTCTTTGAATGCCAGCAGCAGGTTGTAATCATGATGGATAGCTCCACCACATCATGGAGCATCATTCACAGTCTGCCACGAAGCCCAGCTCAGGTCAGGTCATGACAAGCAGAGGCATTCACCCGGCAAGCTTCCCCTCCTCACCCCACCTCGACCTCCCCCATCTCATGACACTCCCACCTGCACAATGCCATGACGAGCAGCAGCGTCATTCGCCCAGCGGGAACCTGGCTCGCGCAACCGCACTGATCGAAGTGCTGCGGCAAGGATCCCAGGACGATCACGACCTCGATTGGCGCGTTAATAGCAGCGCATCCGGTTAAATGCACACGGTGAAGTCTATTTGTGGGCCGGGGTCCACTGTGGGAAGCGGCATGGCGATGGCCTCCCAGTCAAGCTCCACGGCCCCACGAACACCCGCATATCACGACCCGCTTCATCGACTTACACCAACTACGTCCACTGCGACGCCTCTCGGTGCATCTGCAGCTTGTCTTTCTTGGGCTGCCGACTGCCTCTCGTACTAGGAACTTCGGCGCGATATTCCAGGCCCAGGCGAGTCTACTCCTCCTGCTCATCTCCGGCGCCCAGGAACCCACACCATCGCCTCACCCTCTTGTTACCCCTCTGGGCTGGTCTAATTTCTCAGAGTTCCCCCAATTGGTGGCCTCCCCGCACTTCCCCGGAGGAACAGATACACCCCGGCTGCCCATGACGTGACGAACCGTGGTGATGGTCTCGGCATCATCTCAGAAAGCCAAAGGCAGGCCACAAGCCACGGGGCCTAATGTCTCTCTCCGTCGCGTATGTCTCGGATCGTGGTTGGAGAATCCGATGAGGGGCCACGGTTAATTTTATTGCCCCTTGGCTATCAGTATAATTGTCACCATCAGAGACGCTCGCTCAGGTTCAGCACAGGATCGGTCCTCTTGATAGCTCCGGGGTATCCAGGTTTTCCACCATGAAGCTATTGTCGGTCCTTTGCGCTGCCGCCTTGGCAGGCGCAGGTCAAGCAGCTACTCCTGTGTACAAGGACAAGAATGCCTCAATTGATGATCGTGTCGCCGATCTTCTCAAGCGCATGTCGGTCAAAGAGAAAATGGCCCAGTTGATACAAGGAGATATGCAAAATTATCTCAATATCACTGACGGCACCTTCAACAAGACAGGGCTAGAGTGGAACATGGAATACCGCGGCAACTCTGTTTGGACCGGGCTTTATACCAAGAAGGAGACCATCCAGAAGGCAGCAAAGTTAGCTCAGGATTATCTGGTGAATAGCACCGACCTTGGTAAGTCTCAGTCATATGTCTCCAAGTTTGCACGGCTGATATACTGCAGGTATCCCTGCTTTCATCCAAAGCGAGGGTCTCCATGGTTTTCTTGCCTTGAACGCCACTGTCTTTAATTCCCCTATCGGAATGGGCTGTTCTTTTAACCCGGAACTTGTTGAGGAGATGGGCAACATTATCGCCACAGAAGCCTTGGCACTTGGTGTCAATCAACTCTTCGCTCCTCAGGCAGATCTTGCTCGAGAGCAAAGGTTCGGACGAGTTGAGGAATGCTTTGGCGAGGACCCCTATTTGTGAGTTGATCGGCGTCATAGCTCAGCCAACATCTCTGACAAGCACAGAGTTGGAGAAATGGCGTATTCTTTTGCAAAGGGCCTTGAAGATAAAGGCGTTTCAGCCATGGTGAAGCATTATGTGAGTCCTTTTTTTATTCGGAGATTGACGTTCGAGGCTAATCTTGCAGGCGGCATTTGCTTCCCCTGAACAAGGAATCAACACTGCCCCAGTCCATGGTGGTGAGCGCGAGTTGAGGTCTTTGTACCTTCCGCCATTTAAGCGAGCCATTATTGACAGCGGTGCCACCTCCATCATGTCATCTTACAACTCTTATGATGGCATTCCTGTCGTTTCTGACTCTCATCTACTCCAAGATATCCTGCGGGATGAATGGGGCTACGAATATTACGTCATTTCTGACGCCGGTGGCACTGCTCGCCTCGCTAATAGCTTCTACGTTTGCGGGATCGAGGACAACGAGTGTATCACTCTTGAAGTATGATTTATCCTCTCTAGGAGATTTAAAAGCTAACCAAGTCACAGACTCTACCCAATGGCAACGATGTTGAGATGGGCGGTGGATACTACAGCTTTGAGTCTATTCCTGACTTGATCAAGTCGGGCAAACTTGAGGAAAAAGCTTTGGATACCGCCGTATCCCGCGTCCTCCGCGCAAAGTTCAAGATTGGTCTTTTTGAGAAACCGTACTCCGGTGTCCCAGAGAAGAAGATTTATGATTACCTCAACACCAAGAAACATAAGCAGGTAGCTCGCCAACTTGACACTGAGAGTATTGTTCTCCTCGAAAACCACGACAACACCCTTCCCCTGAAGAAAAACGCAAATGTTGCCGTCATTGGCCCCATGGCGCACGGTTACGTAAATGTAAGTCTCCCCGTCGGCTGTCGATTGCATGGTTGCTGACGCTTGTCAAAGTACGGAGACTATGTGATTCACACTGCAATGTCTCGTGGTGTAACCCCCCTGGACGGCATCAAGGCGGTTAGCAAAGGAAAAGTCACTTACGCCCAGGGCTGCGAACGATGGTCCAACGACGAATCCGGGTTTGACGAGGCCGTTGCCGCTGCTGAGGCTGCGGATGTCGCCGTTGTTGTTGTAGGAACTTGGTCTCGAGATCAGAACGAGCTGTGGGGCGGTCTTAACGCGACCACCGGGGAGCACATTGATGTGAGCAACCTAAATCTTGTTGGAGCTATGCCCAAGCTTGTCAAAGCCATTATCGACACTGGAAAGCCCACCGTCGTGGTTTACAGCTCTGGAAAACCGGTCACGGAGCCCTGGATCTCAGGTGAAGCCGCCGCCCTTGTGCAGCAATTCTACCAGTCGGAAGAGGGAGGAAATGCCTTGGCTGACATTCTATACGGAAACGAGAACCCATCTGGAAAACTCTCCATCAGCTTCCCATACGACGTCGGTACCCTTCCGATTTACTATGATCACCTCAACTCCGCACGCATGTGGCCCAACCCTGGTCGTGAGTATGAGAACGGCACTCTTGTCTTTGGGAACAACTACGTGCTTGAAACGCCAACCGCCCTGTACGGCTTCGGATACGGCCTCTCGTACAGCAAATTCGAGTTTGACAATATTTCCGTCTCCAAAAAGAACGCCACCGCATCTGATACCATTACGGTTTCCGTCGACGTGACCAACAAGTCCAAGCGCGACGGCTCCGAAGTGGTGCAGCTCTACGTCAAGGATATGCTCGCCTCCGTCGAGGTGCCACGATATCAACTGAAGGGCTTCAATAAGGTCGAGGTCAAGGCTGGAAAAACACAGACGGTTAAAATTGACCTTGCTGTCTCAGAGTGGGGAGTGTGGAACCGCAAGATGCAGTACGTGGTCGAGCCGGGCGAGTTCGCCGTCATGGTGGGCTATTCAAGCGAAGACTTTGCCGGCAATGTTACTGTTACGGTTGCATGAGTCTAGATTCGTCACTGTTGCATATTCAAGTAGTTTAATTTTTATTGTCTTCTTTACTCGAATTCTCCGAGGACGTGCTGTGAGCCCAAAATGGCGTTTTGTTTCTCCCCTTCCACCATGATTCGCCAATGAAACAAATGGTACATGCCGCGCAAGCAATGCAACATTCCCATCAGTTGGGTTATGTTCTCATATTCCCTTGTCCGTAATTGATAAATCGGTAAAATTTCGGCCGCTGCTAGACTCTCGGCCATCAACAACAAAGCTGCTGGTTCGGGCACCGACCAACGCAACCTCGTTCAAGCTACACATATATATATAGATCGGGCTACTACTGCCAACTATATATCGCCACCACATCCGCAATGCACGTCTTTGACCTGCCCTCGGAGCTGCTCCTCCACATCCTTGGCTACCTGGGCGCAGAATTCTTTTCTCAGGATGTCGGGCGCCTCCTCGTGTCCAAGCAGTGGTATTTCCTGGCCTGGCAAATCCCCCTCCGAGACCTTCGCCTCTCGTTTACATCGCTGCGGCTGCTTCTGGCCAGCTTCCGGGACCGCCAGGCCGCCTCGCCCGTCCGGAGCTACACCAGGTCGGTCGCGCTCAGGTTCCCGTCCGTGGAGGAGTGGCCGCCGCCCCCTCTGCTGCAGGCCGGCCCCTCGCGGAGAGACACCGTGGCCAGCTGGACGGACCCCGAGGTCATCGAGCAGCGCAGCACCCAGGTCGACGCGGCCCTGGCCGACCTGGCCGGGATGCTCAACAAGTGCCCCCGGATGCGCTCGCTGCGGCTCGAGGCCCATCAGGTGCACTTTAGCGTCTCGCTGGAGCCGCCGCCGCGGTACTTTCTGCGGGCGCGGTCGCTCCTGAGCCTCCTGTCCATCAACCACCTGACGGCGCTGGACTTTGACATCACCAACATGCCCTCCATGCACAGGGTCGACGGCTCGCGGAGCATCCACTACTGCAGCCACGTCAACGCTCTGCTGCCGAGCCTGCGCCGCCTCCGCTGCCGCATGGGGAGCGTGTGTGAGCGCCTCTTACACCCGCCGCCGGGCGAGGCCAAGCTGGACCTGAGCGTCATCCTCATCAACCTGAGCATATCCAACTTCTCGCCCACGAGCAAGTGCTTTCACTACGCCGCCTCGTGCCGGCCCGCCACCAATTACTTCTTCCCGCAGCTGAATTCTGATGTGGAAGACCAGGCGACCAGGCTGGTCGCTCGGCTGTCAAACCCAACAAAGGTGCGGGTGCTGGCTCACACGTTCCCGCCGACAGAGGTCCATTCGTTTGATCCTTTGACGGGAGTCCGTATGCGGCTAGGACTCGACTCTCTTTGGGACGATGATGGAGAGGTGATAGAGGATGATAATGATGTGGTAGACGAGGACAACGATGATGAAGCGAATAATGATGATGACCATGATTGACTTGCATCCCAATTATCTAAGCTAAAAAATAGTCATAAAGGGATTGAAAAAAATTTTAATGTTTAGATAAACATAAGTATTTTGGTATTATTTTATTTAATTTATTTTAGCTAAGAATTCTAAGACCTGTATCCTTTCCGCAAGGCTCTATGCAAATTAGAATTTACGAAAGGTAATCTTGAGCACAGCAAGCACAGCAAGCACAGTAGTTGAAAGTAGCTTAATGTTACAAATACCGCCAAGGCAAAAGCTGAAGTACCCCTTGGCAAACTACAGCTAAGTACAGTGGTTACATTCTCTCTCCAACACTTAACGAGCTAAATTCCGTCGCCCTCAATAAGAATATAATGAAAAACATCTCACTCAAATATTTTTATCTAGTCCGTTCTAAATTCCTGGTTTCCAAATTATACACGCTTGGTTCCAAACATCCAAGCCCAGTCCCAAGCAAGATCCGATAAACAAAATCCAGATCTACTGGATATGTTCCAACCACCCAATACCCGATAAATCTCTTCAGTTACTCAAGTCTGAAGAGTCTATGTTGTTGTCAACAGATGCCCGGCCCCTTCAGCCGCTCAAGGCCAAAGAGCAAGTTACATCTCCAAGCCTTGGTGCAATGAAAGTTGGTCTTGTTGATTGAGCGAATTCTTGGCCTCGCCGTGCGATGATAAGCTGTCGTGATCTATAATTTGTGAGTCAACCAGTTGCGGTGGCTCTGCATCGTAATCGCCATCTTCCTCCGGCAGAGATTCGTCACAAATGTCTGCCGCGCTACAGGTGGCAGCAACACGCATGGGATTGAAATGCATCTCTAGAAGACCGAAATCAGAGGGGGTAATTTTTGGGATCCATTGACTTGGTGACGAATATTTGGCCCGTTTTGATTTGCAACGCACTGGGACGGAAGGAAAATTCACGACCATAGCTCCATCCAGGCTCACCAATGCCAGCCCGAAAAAGTGCATCGGCATTAAAAATCACCATATCTGGCTTTAATTTAGATTTCTTAAGCTAATGACACTTGACTGTAATTGAGTCTTCATCGCGCTCAATTGGTTCAATCCCCCAACAGCTTTCTTCTCGAAATCATGGTCAAGCTAATGATGAGGCGACAGGCGATTTTCCGTCGTCTCGGCGATATCAAGGAGGTCCCGAATCCATTCTTCTGTCCTTTCTGGGCCCCAGAAGGCGCCAAGGGTTGATTGTGCTCTTTGGCGAGATGGCTGTGCGATAGCGATAAAGGCTCGAATTTGATGGGTTGTAGCTGTATACCCATCCCAACTTCTTCGATCGGGATGTTGTAGAACAGAGGCGGGTATTTTATATTAGTAGGGGTTCCCCGTTAGTCGTAGGCGGAGGCAGCATATGGCATGTGCTTGCGCGTTTGCGTGCATGGATCGACCGGTGGCAATACGTTTTTTTAGCAGGCATTGCGGTTGATGGATACGATTGATCGACGCTGTGCGTTGGTCTTGGATGATGAATGCCATGCGTTGGAGCTGACCAGTCTTAGCAAGGCAAAGCATCTTAAATAGTGTGTGGCTGATTTTATCTCCGATTTACAAAAGCAATGTTTGTTTTGCGAGGATATTAGTCATTGGTTTTTGGTTAGGGCGAGAATATTTTCATGACCGTCGACATAGTCGAGGACAGGTCGTTTCTTTGGGAGCAAATCCTCTGGGATCATCCGACTCTCAGCTTGGAGTTCGAGTTCGAATTATGCCTATTTTTTTCTGGTAGAACACCATCAACTTCTTAAGTTTCTTATCCATCTTGATCAAGATATGGTGACGAGAAGTTGGAAATGCAGATATTAGAAAAACATGAAAGAAGTGGGATGCGGGTTCTCGGGTGTTATAGGTGACTTTGCAATAAAGTGTTGGGTGAGTGGCAAGTATGTGCAGGTATGGAAGAGCAAGGAAACCAAGCGCTGTGAAAAGGAGGAGGGAAAAAAAGGGAAGAATTCCGAAGAGTGCAAAAAAGGTTTCTGCTGTGCAACGCGCAGGCAAACCAGCTGGCCAGCTGGCCAGCACTTTCAACTACTGTGCTTTCCATGTTCAAACTTGCCCTTTTTGTGTAAATCCTCTCCAAGTTGCATATGGCAGGTCTTGGCACATTTAGCTAAAGTAAATACATACATAAATAATTAGATTTATCTTGAGATTGTTTCCTAAATCTTTTTAAAAATCTTTTTTGTTTACTATGGTGCAGCAGCCATGCTGGGCAGGCACCTCTGTTACAATCATTTCAAGATTGGATTGTATTTAGGGCAGTTGCCAAGTGGGCTCGAGGTGTGACAAACAAAGTTTAGCAATGCAGATCAAGGGCGTTTGAACCAAATTTGTGTCAACCTAGGAATCATCAAACTGCACAGGCGTGCAGTTTGGGCTCTGTTATATCCCCCTTATCTGATAATGATTAGATATGAAATCAAATAACTTGGGGGAGGGTTTGGAAATTTGAAAATAAGCCGGTAACAATAACAAACTGCGAATCCTTCAAATGTAAATACATTGTATAATTACACTTTTTTAGATTTGCTTTTGCATACAATCCGAGCTTAATTGTTGATTGTTGTTCCCCGTATCTGTCGTTAATAACGGCGAAAGGGATTCGGTGGATGTCCAATTCCGCACCCTGGGCTGTACCAATCAATATTTGCCGAACGCAGTGGGGATGTGCCAAAATGAAACGTTCCACCCCTGTGGCCAAAAAGGGCACGCACCACATCCTTGTCAACGGATCGGCACAATTTATTGCCGATATGTGGCCTCCTGATTGGACAGGCGCCAGAAATGTGGTCATGGGCCATGGGAAGGCGGGCAGCCTTGCTCAGCAGTCTCCCCGTCGTCACAGCACACTCGCGCAAAATTGCAGTTGGCTCCTCTCCCCAGGCCGACTCGTCCCTCGACAATACCCACAACACGCCGTGATCCATCTGGCACGTCCAGATCCAAAAACGACCCTTTTGCCTCCCAAACGAACCACCGACGTCCCCCGGGCCACAGCCCGCAGCGGCCTGCCGCGATCCTCGCCTCTCCACCCACAATTGTCACCCTTCGGTCGGTCGACGATCCCACCTCGTGCCCAACATGGCGACGCAGCAGATTCTCTTCGCCGAGACCATAGCTGGCATGAAAAAGGCATTCAAGAGGAAGGCCTACGGTATGTCGCCCTCCGATGCGACGTTGTCGCATGACTGGCCACTGACCCCGACCGCGCTCCAGAGTCCGACTCCGATTCCGAGATCGAAAGCTACAGCAATCGAGGAAACAAGCTCAAGAAGCGTGCCCGATTTGCACACAAGGGGCAATTGGTGCCGACTGACGGCCCAAGCTGCTATAGAAATGTAAATTTGGAGCCTCAGCTCTCACCCTTCCGAGGCTGTCCAAGCTGACAAGCACACAGTACGTCGAGTACGGTGGGCTCCGGCGCCCCATCATCTACCGCAACCCCCCGTTGGTCGACGATGAGGGCTATGAAATCGAAAGCAGTGACGACGAAGAGCGCATCGAAGAGGCCGAAGCTCTCGCGTCAGAGCTGAACCCCTACACCAACATCCAGCTAGAGCGTACGTGACCCAGAAAGCACTCGGTGAAATCCCAACCTGACAACAGCAGATATCCTCGCTCCGTTGACCTCAGCGACGGGTCTACCGTCCCACCCAACCCTTTCGAAGCCGTTTACATCCAAGACCTTAACCCGACTCGTCGATCAGAGCTGCGACATCATGCGCAAAGAAAACCGGTCGCTGTGGCAGGTCCGACATCTCCTGACATCGCTGTGCGGTGATCATACCTGGGCCCCGTGTGAAATGATGGTCAGGCCGTCAGACGTTGAGCTGTACAGGGATGACCACGTCGCCCGACATCTGTTAAGTCTGTCCAAAAGTCACATTGACGCAATAAAGGACGCGCTGCCTTCCACCTCCCTCAACGGCATCCACAACACAAACGGGCTTGAGCCTATGGCTATTTCCGATGCAACGGGCGACTCCCTTGGATCCGATAAGAGCACGGCGGAAGACGCAGACATTTCAATGATGGATGCAGATGCAGTCAATCAAAACGGCATCCGGTCAGTTAGCGAGAAGAGTCCGAAGCACAATGGAGACACCAACGGTTCTGCGTCAACCCCTACTCTAAAACAGGAGGATGTCGAAATGAGGACCCAGGTTCCAGGTGATGAGAAGCCCAGTGATGATGCCGAAAACACTGTGGGTCGGAACAAGGGTGGAGACGACGGCCCTGATGTTAACGGCGAAGGAGAAGCCGGTGACGATGCTCATTCAGCCAGCAAAATCGGCCCCGGGGCCCATGATGACTCAAGGATAGAAGAGGCACTGGGGCCGGAGTTCGTCCATCCCATCTTCCTTGCACCTGCTCACACCACGGCGGACCGAAATGTGGGGCTACCGGAGCAGGAGGCGGAAGACATTCGACGACTACTTGCCTTGTATGTGCAAAAGCAGGAAGAGGTGTGTCGTGGCGCCAAGAAACTGTTCCTAGGGCTTCTTCGAGCAGAGAAGCTCCGAAAGGACGTGTGGCACTGGTCCAAGGCAGAAGCACACTCGGGGCCCAACCGAGACATGTCTGACGGAGAAGACTGGTACGACAAAGAAGAATGGGGGTTGACAGAGGATCTGAAGAAGGGGCAGGATGAGGAAGAGGAAGATACCCAGACCACGGGGAAGAAGACGAGAAACCGTCGGACCTGAGGTTGTCTTTGTTTTGTGCGAATTTGTATAGAGATGGTAATGTATCACGGCGCCATCATTGTGAGGGAGCGCCTGGGGGGACATACATGATACGAGTACATAGCTTGTTTGGCGCACGGCGTTAGGGCCAGGTTCAGGTTCAGGATTGGGTTGAGCATCCGACCAAGAGCGACACTTGTAAGTTGCAGGGGGCTAATTATGTCCCATGAGAGATCGATAGACGAAAAATATTGAACGGTTTGGCTCGAAAGGCAAGGCACAATATAGCATAGGACGAGGGCTTTGATGTGGGGTGTTGTTGAAAGTGAATAACGAAATAATGAATGATGACTGGGTGATTGTGGGAATTAGGATCTCAACCCGAGACCAGTGCCAGGCCAGAATCCAAGGCCCCACCCAGGCCGAATGGGGCCTGAAGCCTGGAACCCAGAGCCTGTGGCTGCCTCACTTTGCCTACTCACTTAGTACATGTACGGGAGTGGACAGGAGGCCAGTACTTAGGTCAGCAGGTACCCAAGTACCCCGTACCCTCCGCTGCTGTTATCCGCGTCTTTCCGCACTTCTGGGCAATTTGCGGGGGCGGGAGCCTTCGGAGGCATTGCCGACCATCCCCAGAACAGCGCAGACGCTGGTCCGGCATTGCACAACACAGAACTAGGTACCTCTGCAGCAGCTCTGCCAGCTGTAGCTTGGACCTTAGGTCGCGGGCCTGGGACCTTGGACCCATGCCTCCCCCAATGACGCACAAGTGGGCTCCTGGGCTTCCGTCCTCTTCCATTCCTGATGTGTGCACATGGTGGAATAACATGTGACAGTGGGCTCCAGCTCCAGCTACAGCTCTGCCTCCAACCATTTCCCCAACAAACATTTCCCTTTCTCTTCTTCCACAGTTCCGTGGTCGCGAGTGAATCCTTTGTCAAATTTTAGTGGCTCAAGCCTTTTCTGCTCTTCCTCCCCTCCTCCCCGGCCAACCAATCCGCCCATCCATCCTCTCCTGTCCGCCATGGCGTCCTTTGTAAACGACCTAGTCAATTACGTTGACTTTGGCAAGACGAGCTTACTAGGTGAGCAGCCTTCTAGCCACCCCCGCCTTTGCAACGTTCGCCAACGAAAGCTTGCTCCCATGTGAAACGTGCGTGTGTGTTCTGACCTGAGCTTTGTTCCTCCCTCTTAGTGTCTGCGTGCTCAATTGCCTTCAATCCTCTATTCTGGAAGTGAGTCGCAGCTGCCCATCTCCCCGCATTCCATTACCTGCCGTGCTAACCCGCACTGAAGCATCGCCGCCCGCCAAGGTAAACACTCAGCCTCTTCCCTCGCCCGGGTTCCATTGACAATTGAGTTCTAATGCGTTCAAAAAAGAGTACCACAACAAGGTCATCACGAAGCTCTTTAGCGGCAACCCGCGTACTGGCTGCTATGCCCTAGCTGGCACCATCTTCTCCCTCGGCATCGCGCGCGATCTCATTTTCAAGGCTGCCATTTCCGAACAGCCCACACACCCGCTCCTGTTGGCACCCGCCGTCAAGGGCGCTGCCGTTGCTCTCTTCGCCGCTGGCAACATTTTGGTTGTCACATCGACCTGGGCCCTCGGTATTACGGGTACCTTCCTCGGTGATTACTTTGGCATTCTCATGGACAAGATGGTGACTGGCTTCCCCTTCAATGTGACTGGAGCTCCCATGTACTGGGGCTCTACCATGAGCTTCCTTGCCACCTCCCTCTTCTACGGAAAGCCTGCTGGCATCCTATTGACCGTCTGGGTCTACATTGTCTACGTTTTGGCCCTTCGCTTTGAGGACCCATTCACGGCTGGCATTTACGCCAAGCGTGAGCAGGAGCGAGCTGCTGGCAAGAAGTCAAACTAAGTCTGCTTGCCTTGGTTCCGACATGAGCGTGCGTCGTGAGAATATTTGCATATTTTTGATGCTTTTAACAAGCGAATTGGTGGAAACCAGGTCTGGATAAGAATCTAATGAGCATGCATACATCAACAAGAAGTTCAAACGAGAAATCACGCCTTTCAACAGGCTCGGTATTATTCAGGGACACAATGAACGAGACAACCGGTGTCGACTACACGGGGAGGCTCGGGCATTTTCAGCGTCAGGTATCCAGATTCTTACACTACATGACTGTATTCTTACAATAAAACCACATCATGAGCGAAATCCCATCATATGCACTTCTCACAACTCACCACTACAGCAGCAGACACCAAACGTCCGCCGTCAACCTACCAGACCCCGCATTTCGTAAACCGTTCCTTCGATATCGGTTCGATGATTCCGAGAACCAAAAAAGCATTATTTGTGGCAAAAAAGGAAGAAAAAAGGAAAAAAGAAGAAACCAAAAATGGTCATGCCATATTGATGAATCATACAGTCATGAGACTTCGTGTTCTTAAATGCAATATGGCATGGACAGAGAAGAGTCCCATGCCTCCTTTGCGTTGTAAATTGTAAGTCCCCAAAAATAGACGTTTGTGGGAGGAAGGTTCCCTATCCCCCCCTCGGTCGACTGCGCCAGCCAATGTCAAATCGGTCTACTTGGGTACATTGAAGAACTACCTCCACCGCCGCCGCAAAAAACTTGAAACAATTCGGCTGCACAATATCGGTAATAGTACCCCTTTTCAGGATTGTTTGCAGCAAGGTCACACACGTATTTTCATAAAGCAAATCTCATCACCTCGTTGCATTGTACATAATTCTAGAGTCTCTTCTAGTTCATCTAGTTCTCGTCAGTTGATTCGAGAATCAAACCACTTTTACACTTCAACTCCTTCCAAATCCTAAATAAAACTCCCTGGAATCCCTGTTGGTTTTTCGTATCGCCCCCTTACTGGTGGGAAAGTCTATTTATTTCTTCTCCTCGGCAGGAGCAGAAGCCTCAGCGGGAGCAGATTCCTCAGCGGGCTTCTCAGCCTGGCGGAGAGCAAGTTTCTTTTGCTTCTTCTTCTCCTTGGCGGCCTTCTTAGCGGCAGCCTTTTCGGCTTCGAGAGCCTTCTGCTTTCGAATCTCCTCTCCGCCAAAGGCCTCGCGCCACTCATCAATCTGCGAGGCGGGAATCTGTGTGAACAGTAGCTTTGGCTCACCAATAGACTGACCAGGCTTGACTAGATCACCAGTCCAGGTCTCGGGGACAGAGAGAAGACCTGGGCTTCCGATCTGGGTGAGGATTTCCTCGGAGGTGGAAGGCATGTAAGGGTGAAGGATGCTGGCCAAGAGCTGAAGGTGGTTGATACCAAGACCAATTACAGCAGCGCAGCGGTCAGGCTCGTCAGCCAACAGTTGGTTGTTGAGCTTGCTGTCTTGGAGGAGCTTGTTTCCGAGGCCGGAGATGTGCATGACAGTGGCGAGACCAGCACGCAGCTTGATGTTCTCAAGGTTGGAGACATAGTTCTTAAGGGCCTCGTTGGTCTCCTTCTTGTGCTCCTCGAGACGCTCGTCAGTGTACTTGGTGTAGTCGGGGACCTTGCCATCCATCTTGGCGGCGCAGAACTTGAGGATTCTCTGGTTCAAGTTGCCCAGGTTCTTAAGGAGGTCGTTGTTGTTGGCGTCAATGAATTCCTGCCACTTGAACTCGGAGTCGGCCGACTCGGGACGTCGGGACAGAAGGTAGTATCGCCAGACATCAGCATCAACACCAGTGTCTCGGGCTGTGTTTCCGAAAACGCCAACGCCCTTGGACTTGCTGAACTTGCCACCCTCGTAGTTGAGGTATTCGGTAGTCGACAGCTTGTGAACCTTGGTCCAGGTGCCCTTAGTTCCAAGTTGCGAGGCAGGGAAGATGATGGTGTGGAATCTTGATCGGGAATGTCAGCAACCGAATCTGGTAGGCTCCATGGCGCTGACGCCAGTGCCATTGATTAGCATTTCCACTTACGGAATATTGTCCTTGCCCATGAACTGGTAGAGCTTTACGTTCTCAGGGTTCCTCCACCACTTCTCCCAGTTGTTGCCAGACAAATTATCTCCATCGGTGTAAGTCTTGGTAATCGAGACGTATCCAATGCAAGCGTCGAACCAAACATAAAAGACCTTGTTGGCGTATTCCTCGTCGCTGAGGCCCTCGAGGCCCTTGGGAATGGGCACACCCCACTTGAGATCTCGAGAAATACCACGAGGAAGCAGACCCTTGTCAATCCAGGCCTGGGTAACGGCTGTACAGTTTGGACTCCACTCTCCCTCCTGGCTGCTTTTCTTGAACCAAGCCACGAGCTCTTCCTTAAGAGCATCTAACTTTAGGTAGAGGTGTTTCGTCCTTCGCTTCTCGGGAGTCGCGCCGTCGAGCTTGCAGCGGGGGTTGATCAACCAGCCAGTAGCCTTGGCCTCGACATCATCGTCGCCGCTAGCATTAGGGTCCTTCTCAGGCTCGAAAGCATCGAGGAGACTACCGCAGGCATCGCACTGGTCTCCACGGGCACCGTTGTCGTGGCAGATACTGCACTCTCCCTCAACGAATCGATCGGCAAGAAACTTAGAGTGACCGGGAGTAGGGCAGAAAGGCTGGGTGGTCTCTCGCTCCTCAATGTATTCATTCTTCCATAGGTCGGTAAAGATCTGCTGGACAATCTCGGTCTGTTGGGCAGTAGGGGTTCGGCCGAAAACGTCAAAGTCAATGCGGAACCAGTCGTAGATCTCCTTGTGGATGGTATGATACTTAGCGCAGAGGTCAGCAGGCTCAAGTCCCTCCTCGAGAGCCTTGGTCTCTGTGGCGGTTCCGTACTCGTCAGAACCACAGACGTAAAGGGTCGGGTGGCCGCTGGCCTTGCAGAAACGGGCAAAGACGTCGGCAGAAAGAACACTGCCGATGATGTTACCCAAGTGGGGGACGTTGTTCACATAGGGCAGAGCGCTGGTGACCAGGATATTGCGTTTTCCCTCCTCGGGGAGTATGGGTCCGGAAGAACCCATGGTAGGCAGTGTTTGGTCGCGTGTGTGTATGGGGAATAATTCGGTAACGTCAACAGGATTTGGACGGGTTTAATATGTGCTGGTGCTTTGGTGAGTCACAGAACGATGTCGCCTTCGACACTCAAATTTGGTGGTGGAAGGCGGGGGCGGGGGAGGGGGAGGGGCTGTTTCGGCGGGCCCGTGGTCTAGGGTAGGTCAGTTTGCTTCCAGAATGAAACATCAACTTCGTTGTCTGACCTTGATACGGGTTATGGGAAGGTACCTTGGGTAGGTGATGGCTAACTTTATCTCCAATTCACAAGGGCCAGGCTTGGTTTTCTCCGGTGTTTCTTTTAGAGCGATAAGGTTTTCACGACCGACCCTATTGTTCAACTTCAAATATTTCTGTGGTTTAGTTTCCAGATCACCCAGTTGAGCCTGTACCTTGTTTTTTCTCTCCGCTACCTCTTCTTTTCACTAAAAACAAGCAATAGGTTTTTATTTTGAACTTGTGATCTGCGATATAAATGCTGCGCGTTGGTTCAAGTACGAGGCCGCATTGGGTCTTGGAAACAAAGTCAGGCTTTTTTATTGCTATGCGGATTGAGATGTTGTCAGGGCTCAGTCTCACCATGTTCATGATGACATCTTACCGATTAAAACACCAAAATTACCGGCAATGCCCCGAATCGGAAACTTCCACTTAGAACCAGGATTTTGAAGCCTGCATATGACCAGTTGTAGCAACAAGGGCGCAATGGGGTGCAACAGGGGGCGACATCTGATATGTCCTCACGTGACTGTCCACATGAGGCCGCGTGCATCTCGCGTTCCTTGCATCGCTGAATCCATGCATTGGGACAGATATCGTTCAGAATAATATCTATTCAGTGATTTTATTGTTATACACCATAACAATACAGTCGAGGCCCATTTATCGCGGGTACGAATAAATGAATAGCAGACTGGTATATGGCGGACTGCATAACTTTTATACTTCCATATCCAGGTTAAGATGGTGTACTTGGGTATACTGAACAGAAGATGAATTGCGATCGACATGAACATCCGCACTCACCCCGCTCCAGCACCCAATAGACCCTCTTTCATACCTCGCGTCTGTTTGAGAGCCCAAGTCACCTGCCCGTGGGTGGCCGGCTTGGCCCTTTGCTACCCAGTTATCTTAGCCCAATGTCGCACCCGGCTGACCTCTGACGAGCAGCGCAGCTCCACACTGCGCCTTGCATGCGCCTTGGTTCCAGAGCCAAAGCAAAACAGCCCCGCGTCACAGCTGTGCTCCAACCCCACTACAGCCTATCTGCCTTTGCGCAGAGGACACCAGAGTCAGGCATCGCATCGTCACAATATCGATTCGACAGTGTCGCTTGTTTTGCAGTATCTCCGTCCGCATCGTACGTTATCGCGACGACTCTCCTGGCCTCCATCTTGCCCCGCCATCATCCGCCGCTCCGGGTGCGCCTGGGAGACCCCCACTCGCTCATTCGTAGGCGAGATAGCATCATCCCGAAAACCAACCGCTGCTGCTGCGACTGGTCCCCGCGAAAGCTCGTATTCATCGCGAGGGCTGACAACGTATTGCCAACATGTTCCAGCAGGTGAGTCGTTCCGCTCCAACCACATATGAAGTATATGCGGTAGACTATCTAGATAGGCCCTGTCTGAGCCATTTAGTCTGGCCTATGCTCATGCCTCTTAATCATTTTACCCTAGGAGTTCGTCTCTCTAACACCTTTAATAGAAGAAGCCGTACTCGGCGGTCACTGTAACCGTCGAGAATCTCACTTCGGAGTCGTACGAGGAAGAGGACCTCAGTGGAATCCCCGATCTCGTCGAAGTCATCAAACTCCAAGCGTCGGGTCCCGCTGAAGCTGCGCGAGCCCTTCGAAAGAAGCTGAAGTATGGCAATGTGCACCGCCAGCTCCGAGCTCTTGTTCTCTTGGATGGCCTGATCCAGAATGCCGGAGAGCGCTTTCAGCGCACGTTCGTTGATGAGCCGCTCCTGGAACGACTGCGTGTTTGCGGCACCGACGCTCTGTCGGACCCTGCGGTCAAGAACAAATGTAGGGTCCTGTTTCGAAGCTGGACCCAGTATGCCGGGACGCCAGGTCTGAGCCAGCTTGCCAAGCTTCACAAGGTGGGTGGGTTGCCATCCCGAGTGATGAACAGTAGCTGATTTTGCAGGAACTCCCCCGGAGGAAAGTCGCTGTCACTCAGGAACGATCCAAGGTCATTAGGGAGACTGAAGAGAATCCCTTTGTAGACGATGAAGACGAAGCGGCAAAGAAAGCGGCTGCCCAGAATGCAGCAGGTCCTTCGGGAGGATCGCATCCTCCCACCCACAGCAAGACATCCTCCGTATCCAGTTCGTTCTTTGGCGGGTCTTCGAAGGACAAGAAGAAGGATGGCAAGCAGAAGGGTCAGCGAAAGCAGTTTAATCTTGAGGCTGAAAAGGAGCAGATGAAGTCGGTCATTGCCGACTCCTCCATTTCAGCCACCAACTTAGTGAATGCCGTTCAGAGCATTAATCGTGAGAGGGAGCGAATCTCTGAGAACCAAGCCGCCCTGCAGCACTTCGAAGCCTGTAAACTTCTCCGTCGAAAGGTGTTGCGATATGTACGTACACGTGCCAGTCCGCTGGGTTTCCGGTATGAGTGCGACTAACATGTGTCAGATCCATCATGTTGAGCACGAGCAGTGGCTGGGTGGCCTACTCCATGCCAACGACGAACTCGTGCACGCGCTCATGACTTTTGAGCAACTCGACCGTTCGATTGACGCTGATAGCGATTCTGACGATGAACTCGCTGAGCAAGCCCACCTATATCGGAGTAAGTTATGATGGCCCGGGCTTAGCAAGGGAGGTTATAATACTGACTTGATATAGTGGTTGCCGCAAAAGGCAAAGAGGCCATGGCCAACACCCAGTCGCCTACATCTTCGCAGCCTCCTGATATCTCTGAGCTGAGCATCGCAACTTCTCCCAAGCCTGCTGCTCCTCCACGACCTCCGCCCACGTCCAAGCCGAGTCACGCAACTCCTCCTCGGCCAGCTCCTCCCCCTGCCAAGGATGAAGATGAAGATGATGACGACGATCCGTTTGGAGATGAGCATACAATTGATTAAAGCGCCGAAGGGTGTGTGGAGCCGGTCTGTGTGGTGGGATTTTTACAGCGATGGGACAAGCAGGCTGTTTCAAGTGTTGGGTTGTATGGTGACTGAGTCCAAGGCACGGTTGGTCCCTGATACAGCAGCGTTACTCTCTGAACAAGCAACACAATCCAAATTTTGACATGTTCTTTTTTTCCCTCTCGTTTCGTTTCGTTTCTTTTTTGTCGGGGCATCTTGCTGACCCCCAACACCGTAGCAATCCTCACCCCTCTCTCCCTATCCAAGCAACACAAAGTGCAAGTGGCAGACCGCAACTTGTCGCTATGATGTTCTTCACTCCGCTTTCTCCAACCCAACCCCCCTTCGCCCTTCGCCCTTCGGGGGCCGTACGCAAGCGTATAGGGTAGCGGTCTGAGCCCAAGACTGTAAATCGCCAGAGCGCGCACGTCACCCACTTTACACGGCGCAAGGCCCATCCCAACACGCAGACCGCAACACGAGGGCGAAAAGTTTCGCGAAACTAGCGATATGCGCATAAAGTCCACCGTCTACCGGATGCAATCGCCAGCGTTCCGACTGAGCGGGCGCGGGCGGCGGCGCGCTGTCCTTGTCGCCCACCGTCTTTTTCGGACCGGTCCTCACCTTGGCCTTCCCCTAGTTTCCTTACACTTCAACTCTTCCCGGCCAACTATCTCGACGACCCGGGCGGCCGGCGGTTGAAGAAAAAAAAAAAGACCAACACACGCCCGGGCTGAACCCAATCGGCAGAACAACCAGGGATCCGAGATGGGGTTGAGACAGCCATACTCTTTTCCCGCATCGCTGTCATGCCTACGTGCATTAGCTACATGTACAAGATCAATTAAACACGCCCAATTGATGCATGTTAGCCTTGCAGTGTTGAAATGGGCGGTGTCAAAACGCGCGCTTTCCGTCGGAAATATTACTCTACTTGACAACTCTTTCGAGGGGAACACCTCCAGACCGCCCTCCCCCTACCCCTCCACCGCTGGTTTTAGTTACTATTTTTTCTTTCTCTTTATACACACCCAACTCCAAATTGCCCCCAAATATGTAGCTAGGAGGGACGGACAATGGACCCGAAGTCAAAGTAAAAAACGACAACAAAAGAGTCCTAGCGATAAGCGGGGTGTCTGAAGCAAAAAATGCATCAATTAAAAATAATCACCACGTCAGTTGTCTTGGGCGCTCGAGCATGGCGGACCATCGTTCGCCTAATCTCCACGACTGCATGCAAGCAAGGCAAGGCTTGCTGCACCGCATTCCCGTGGCGATTTGACACACCCCCAGTTTTTTTCCTTTTAACCCTTTGCTTGCGTCTGGGTGCGCGGGAAGCGGGTTCCTGAAGAAGCGGGCACCGGGGCTGGGGAAAAAAAGAGGGAAGGGGGTTAGTTAGGGGAGGGGGGCGGCGTTTGGTACTGGCGTTTGGGTGGTTTAACGGGCGGCTTGTGCGCCGAGCACGCGAGCAAAAAAGCAATCCGCCCGGGAATCTCCTACTTTCCCCAATCTTCGTTTGACAGCCAGTCCTTCTTTCCCCAACGTGTTCAACAGCGGCACGGGAAGAAAGACTCGAACTGGTGAAAAAGAAAGGAAATTGGAAATTGTGACGCTCGAGGCTGAAATTTTTGGGCAATTTGTCACGACAAACTCAAAACGACTAGTTGGAGCCTGGCCCCCTGACCTCATCTCCATCCACGCCTGTCGGGTACAGGCTAGGCTGCTGAAGTGTACGAAATAGTCAACGTAATGCGTTTAATTACCAGCGCGAAACTTGGTTATGCTGCTGGGCCTTGGGATCACCGCCATGGACTGCCCACCCGGCGAGCGTGACTAGAGCCAGCGACGATATGCAGCTGCAAAACAAGGACTTGACAGGAGGAACAATTTTTTCCTTCTCCTCAACCAAGATGCCGGTGTGCAAACGCAGGTTAGATCGGGAGCCCTGAAGATCAATGGGGAAAAAAGGGCGGGTCTCTTCATGATAGGCTGGTGCTGGCCATGCGTTCACCGACACGTTCCTGCTGGACGTGCTCATCCCGTCCATCCCCAAGAGGATCGCCCGCGAGTTTATGGCGAATCCAGCAGAAAGAACGAATGGAGTGGATGCTATGGTTGCAGCGGCGACAATTCGCCCATCTCCCGCACCGCGACTGTGGGTGGCCAACGCTCTCTGACCAGCATATGCACCTCGCTCGGCTGCCGTCCGCACCACACACGCACACACGCACACACGCAGCGTACATACTTGACATTGACAGCAAGGTGCGAATGGCCATGGGGCGGTACCGACGCAGATCCCGCCGGCGGCCGGCATGGCCAAGGAGATTCCGCACTCGAATCGCCCCAAATCAATCAATCAATCAATCCATCAACCAAGCAAGCATAGCAACGCCAGGACCAGGTTCTACAGCGTTTCGTATAGGTGCCGCCGCCGCGCGACCGTGCCTCCACTCCGCTTTGCCTTCAGCTGTCAGGGCCCCGGGCGCAACACAACGGTCAGAGGCTGAGACATGCAGTCTACGCTAGTCTTGTCCCCTCAAACGGCATCGACGGTAATCTCAGCCCAGATGGCTGAGTGCAGCACACCACATGGTCCTCTAGAACGACTCAACAACCACGATCGACTATCCTCTTTTATCGCCTTGGTGAAATTGCCCTCTGTCGTCCGCCCTGGATCGGCCCCCACCTCACCTGAGGATAGCGCCGTGAGGCCCGAAAGGAGGGTGTGCTGTCCGGCGTCATGGTTGCCAGCGCAGCGTGTCGTCGGCAGGGAGGTCCTTTTTTTGCCTTTTTTTTAACAGAGTCTCCCGACCCTGCAAAAAGCATGAATGATATGGCCCGTCATAGGGCCGTCACCCGACCGTTCACTGACAAAGAGAGGGGATCTACTCCCGTTTTGAATCTGGGTTGCTCTTAGCGTCACATCCGGGGAACCCAAGCGACGAGGTTATCGCAGCAGAAGCAAAGGTGCATGCCGGCATCGAACGGTCCTCGTGGCAGCCACTGGCCCAGGACATCCCTGCCGGCACACCCAGGCACAGTGCAGCCCTGAGGGCCTTCTGAGGCGGGCCCTCTCCCTCCCTGCCAGCCCCCCACTGCTTCTGGAAGCCTTCCAAATTCTGTTTCACGCTGCGCGGAAATGCCCGTGATTGATTCGGAGCCTGGTTGCTCGCTTCCTGGGGGCCCCTGGGGGAGCGGTGGGATCTTTTGGGGATTGGGCTTGCATGATGGCGGTCGCGATCCCGGTTGGTCGAAGCGTCTCGAGTTGAGTTTCCCGGCGGGCAAAACGGATCAAGGGGTGGAGGAGTGTGCCTTGCAAGGTGCAAGGTGGTGTAGGGAGGCTCGCATGAACAAACAAAGGCGGTAGGAAATACGGATTGCAATGGTATGCTTGATCAGCGCCCGGCTGAGTCTTGTTCGGCTGCATGTTGGCTCAGGGTGTCAGACCATTGTGCCACCCCATCTCATCCGCTGCCAGACAGATAGTCTGACTCAATAGGCTGGGGCTGAGGATCAATGGATTGACCTATTCTTTGTCTTGCGCAATCCTTCACCCAGCTGGGGGGAAAACCATGTCGCGTCGATCATGTGAGATGCGGTTGGCCGCAAGCGCCCACTCCACGATCGGGATGCCTGTTTGTTTCGACAAAGCTTTGGGCAACGCAGAAATCGATTTCCCAGCCATCGGGCTCGCAAGGTAGAGGGGAGCTCGGATAGGATCGACGCGCGACGTTGCAACAGTGTCGCAACAGCCGGAAAGCCATGGCCAACTTGGCTGCCCGTGGCTATCTGTTCCTGGACCACCCGCTCGCTGGATCCTACCGTCTCTGCTTGACCCAAGCTCCCTGGACCATCTATTATTATTACAACCCCAGCCTTTTCCCCCTCCCGCCTAATTTCGCAACCTTTCTTATTTTATTTTATTTTTTCTCTCCCGAAAAAATGGTCCGACTCCACGGACGAAGCTTGGTGTTGTAGACGGCGCGCCGCAGATTGCCCTTGCGCCCATGTTCGTTTGTTGCGGCCGTTTCTGGTCATAGCGTGCCGCGTGCTGCCAGCCAAAATGGCGGCTGGGCGCTGGGATGCGTCTGACTGTATCTTGGCCTAGCACCAGTTGGAGACGATTGGGGGATGAGAACGAGCTAGGGCGAAGGCCTAATGTTAATCGTTTCATCCATGACCCCAAAAGCCGCCACCCTATTGGAACAAAAATAGCCGCTACGGCGGATTTGCATTGTTGTTGGCTGTATTCTCATTTGATTTCGGAGGGACCCAAAGTCCAAGTCCTGCTAGGCGCGTTGGCGCATCGCCCTGACCGAAGTTTGTGTGCGGGACGACGGAGCCCAAAGAGCAAAGGGATCTACTGAGACGTTGGTCGGTTCTCAATAGTCTCCTCCCCTCATCCTCTAATGCGTTCTGGTAAGACAGCGGGGGTGGAAGGGCCTTGGCTACATCCATGTTCCTGATGACATCTCTGAATGGGAGGACGTGCATCATCTACTCACGCCTTGATGACGGGAGACGGGAGGTACGTGCGTCAGATTTCTAGAAGGTGGCTTGCGCAAAGGGCTGGTGCCAAGTCGCAAGTCGCACTAGTTGGCCAAATGGTGGTGGAAGGGGCGCTCGAGTCGTTCGACGGCCTCCAGCCACATGTCTCAAGGGCGTTCGCAAGATCCATGACAATAGATAGCCACTCGGCTTGGGCGTATTGAGCCATATGCAACATATGCAGTGGCGTAGATCATGACCAACAGCATGGCAGGAGTGGTGGATGTGCGCAAAGAGCCGTGAATGGATGCGGGCAGCTGCACGGCAAACCTGCGGATCGCAGCGGCGAGACGTGACGGGATGCGATGCCATGCAGTGTGATGAATGGTACGTGACAGGCATACGTCTGAAAGGCGGTGGCCTGTTTGTGTGGTTTCTAGACCATTTGTCGCCCCTTGGCTGTCACCATCTTAGCTCGCTACTCTTGAGTCGTAAGATGGCGGTATCGAGAGGCATAATGCCTGCAGCTTCGGGAGCGGTGGCCCTGGTCTCCCGCGCCGGCACGGCAGCACTTCCCCAGCTGGTAAGGACCAGCTGCTGGGCGTTGACGGGCGGAATTGAACGTCTTCCTGGCGCATCGCGCATCGCGCATCGCGCATCGCATCGTAGGAGAAGCAACAACTGTCAAGGGAGTGCCAGTGGGAGCCGTCCCGGAGCCGCAGCCGCACGACGGGATGGGCATGCATGGCATGGATGCGAAGAAGGGATCACCACTCCAACTCCATGGTGGTGAGGTTGGGTTTTTCGGATGACCGACACACACCAAGAGATGGTCAGATCCGACGCCTCATCCCACTTCAGAAGGCCTCGGCCACAACGTCCGTCGTGCCATTTTCCAAATCTCGTAACACGCCGCCGATCTAGCATCGGAGGTCATTAGAGGCTACGGAGTGCTCGAGACATGTTGAGACAAAGAGGCTGCCGCTACCGTTTCTCGAAGCCCGTCAGAACAATGACAATAGGTGCGACCGAGGGCCGTGCGGTGCTGGGGGACGGTGGACGCTGTCGCGCTGTCGCGCTGTGAGCCCATGAGCGCTCGGCCATGGCGCTGAGCGACAGAAGGGGAGGGGAGGGGAGGTGTGAGGCTGCCGAGGCGTGCGTTTAGGGGTAAAACGGACGAGGTCCCCAAGCAAAAGGATAGCAGGGTTCATGGGAGATGGGGAAGCAGGAAGACACATTTGCATGGGCAGGGGAGATTGGAAACACGGGGCGAGCTGGAGTCTGCGCAGGGCGGTGCGCCAAGTTCCAGCGAGAGCCCGGGCATGGGTCGGGTTGAGGTTGAGTGTGAGCGTTGCTAGCGACCTACTAGGGAGTCCTGCGACGTACAACCTGCGACGTGCCTGCGGCAAGCACGGAGGGTCGATGGGACGAGACTATTCCCAAGCAGGCGTCCTGGTCGTTCCCAATTTCTAGAAGTCTTCGAGAAGCCTTCCGTGGCCAGCTAGCTTAATTTCCCAGTCGCAATGCATTGGCCACCGGACTCTCCACACAGCCAACCACAAGCCGGATGGAGGGTCACCACCCCTGCAGCACTATTCCTCGGGTGCCCTTTTGGGCTGCTGTTTGGTTGGTGAAGCCCCCCCGTTGCATCGCACTAGTGGGCTTTAGGACTGTTATTGGGGATGATTGCCATTGTGATGACAGCTAATGCTGTCCCATGTATTTTTGGTGACATTAATTATTGTGATTGTGATTGCGAGCCCGTCATGTGCGCGCTTGCCAATGAATGATGTGGGGACAAATAGAGGGTTGGTTTGCGAAGTGGCTGCGGGAAAGCCACGAATATGCAAGGCTAGATTGGCCATTGAGCTTTCTTAGACGATCGTGATGTGCCACACACGCGCGCTCTCCATGACAGCACGTTTGTTCCTCGAATGGGGGGGGTGGCCAGCAGGGGGGGAGAGGAGGAGAGGGGAGGATACTTGCACGGCTATTCAAGTACCGACGAATGTACATGTATCGCGCACAGTGCACAGCGGCTCCAGGTCCCACTGCTCTACCCTCCCAAGCGGACTCGACAGCGACTCGATGCGCACTTGCTGGGTGACCGCGGCAGTGCCCAGGCCATCCGCTCCAGATCCGATTGGGCGTGTGTCCAAACCTTCTGGGGCAGAGGGCCTGATCAATGTGTGAGGTGAGCCACAGTCGACAAACATCCCACAAACGGAAGACGTGTGCGTGTTGAGCGCATTAAAATTCACGACCCCGTTTAGTAAACGCTCACCCGTCCCAGGGCTTCCGACACCCTGATCCATGGCCAAGGGTTTCTGGATTTGGATGTACCCAGTCGCATCTGCCCAGTGGAATGAGCATCCCACCCCAAGAAAAAAAAATTACCACACCCAGGTCCCCAAAACCAGGGGGCCGTGTTGCCAGCCTGGTCAAGCGAGCGATGCATTGCCCGAGTGCTTGGGACGATGTCCCGTACGACACGGGTAATTGATGGACAATCAGATGACCCGTCAGAGCGACTGCCGCTCGTAGTTTGATTGCATCATAGCCTTTTCTGGAAGCTGTGCTAATTACCCTCTACGCTTTACGGGGGAATCAGGGATTTGAGAGGGGTGGTTGGGCATTAGTGGTTCCCTCGTTCGCAATCGCCGAGATTTCAAGTACACCAGCCGCAGGTGGTCGCGATGGGAGATGAAAACTAGCAGCGATCGATAGCATCACGCAGGCCGTTGCAGGCCTGTCAAGCCGCCAAAACCTGGAGAGAGAGCTGAAGATTTGGGCCGTGCTGCGAGGCCAGGTGGGCACTCAGGTGAGGCAAGCCACAGCAGGCGACGCGACACCGCCGGCGCTATGGAAGATGGACGGCCAGGGATCGAGGGAGAAACGGCTTCTGGAAGCCACCTCAGATCTGCCACCCGCAATGGAGTGTACGCAGGCCCGTGGCCCTGGCCTGACAGCCCAGCTCCGCCGTGCGCTCAAAATGTCGGCCCCCCGTTGATTGCCCAGGGCATTTTGGGCTTGGGGGGGGCGCACACGCCATCACCTCGGCCCTACAGGGGGTCCGAGGGTGTCATGACGTCGGCGACGGACGAGCAGGGGCTCGGCCTGGGGTTCACCGTGTCGTTTGGGGGTGTTCGTTGACAGCGACGAAGCAGAAGAAGAAGAAAAAAAAGAAAAAAAAAGAGGCTTCGGTGGGAGAGGGTCAGAGAGAGGCCTGTTCACCATCCCGAGGAAGAGGGAGAGCGTATCACAGGGGCCAGAGGGGTCCTCTTCCTGAACACTTGCATGCATCGGTATGGCATCTCATACAATCGCATCGGTATCGGCGACAACCCACTTCCCATGGGCATGGATGGCATGGATACGGCATGGCCATCTCTAACGAGAGAGCAGTAGTCAGGAGCAGCAGCAGCAGGACTATGGAGCAGGACTAAGGAGGAGCAATAAGGAGCTGGTACGCAGGAGCAGGAGCAGGAGAAGGAGGAGGAAGAGGAGGAGCAGCAGTTGGACGAGACCCCGTTCCGTTCTGCCTTACCACTTGGGATGTGACGGTTGGTGACGGATCGCGTCCGGCCACTGATTAAATTAATTCTCCTAGACAATCATGGTTCAAGATGCGACGGCCAAGCATAGTGCATCGTATTGTATTATTCCGAGGCCGCATTAAATCAACCTGGAACCAACCGTTAGGCCATGGCAGGTCCAAGAGTCATCCCCCTAGCTAAGAGCAGAGTGTCTGCGGATGAGAGGCGTCCACTCGCATCATCAGCATAATATCGCCGACCCAACCTTCTCAAAGGTACGACGGCCGACGTACCAGGCTGACAGGGACAGGCCTGTTTCGCGTTTGCCTCGCAGGCTCTGACCGGGGTGGCTCCTGATGCCATCAACTTACCAGGTCAGGTTAAGGCACCATGGCATGGATGGTTTCTCTGTCCAAGTCCAAGGCTTTGTGCCCGGGTAGATGAGCAGGACCACCCGCTGGTCCCCGCCCTGCGCTCTCCGACGGTGCCCTTTCTAGCCAAAGGCCAGCCCCCCGCGGGACCCCTAATGGAGGAGAGGGCTTCCCCTTGAGGTACCGTCTGCCTCCGCCCATTGCTCGATGGGGCGCCGCCGCGGCGACCGGGATGAGGGGAGAGGGCACCTGGGATGGGTAGGATGACGCTGGGCTCTGGGCGCAATGCTATGCTGGGACGCTGGACTGGACCGCACTGTCCGTCGGCACTGTGCAGGGATACCTTGCTCGCGGGACGCTTGAGTGCATCTTCTAGCCTCATCCACAACGTCTCCATTCTCCAACTTCCCCGTTGGCCACAGCGCTGTCGATTCGCTCGGTCGGTAGCCACCCGTTCGTTTCAATTCGTAGCGTCATTTCCCCTTCTGCTTGGGCTCGAGGTAAAAAAAAAAAAAATCCACATACGCCTGTGTCCAGAGAAGGGAAGGGGTGGAGGGTCCCTCATCTTGGGAGGTGCTATTTTGATGCTGCTTAGTCTATCTTATTGAGTCCACCAGTCTTTCTGCATGCCTGCACGCCCTCTCCGGCGCCCAACTGCCACGCCCCCGGGGGGGCGGGGGGCGCTTCTCCTCTCCTCTCCCCTCAATCTATGTACCTAAAATTTCTGGTTCTAAGTCCAATTCACACCCCCATCTCGCTATGCCCACCTTTGGCTCATCCACACCCACGCCCTTTCCCTTTCGCACTCCAGATTCGAGAATAGTACCGCGCAGTGTTGCGCTCGCTCGCTGAGCTGGCTGTCGCCTCTTGTTTGTCCTCTGGAGTTATAATAGTGCCCGGGAACCCCCCATGCCGCGTTTTGTCCCAAGCTCCTGCCCGTGATCAACAGCTTCCTCATCCTCCACCATCATTCCTTTTTCGCCTCGACTCTGCGGGTTCATCCAACAATCCATCAACGTTTCTTTATTCCTTTGCCCTGCCTTGCCACTGCCACCCCCCGTCCCGTGCTTGGTCCAAGTCACCGCCCTTCCACACAGATCTGCCGCATCGAACGAAAAACAAGAAAAAAAAGATTCTCTCCCCCTCCAAACCCTTTCAGCGTCATCCAACAATACAATCAATACAACCAACACCAACGCCGCTTGCATCCTCCGCCACATTCTAATCCGCTCTTGCAAACCCCGACGACCGGTGAGTTCAGCCAATTTCCTTTTCCAGTACTGGTGCACTTCGCCCTTGCGTTACGCTCTTCCTGGATTCCTTGTTCACTTGCTACTCTCTTTCATTGCCGTTGTTTGATCCCTGCTCCATCGCGCCGCTGTTGGTTTGCACGGCGCGTGTTGGGGGAGTCCCGCTATTCAAGCCCTTCACCCCCCATCCCTGCCCCGAGAAAAAAAAAAACTCCCAAGCCAGGGCCTCCACTCCACGGCCACGGCTTTGCCTTGCCTTGTCACGTCCCGCCTAGAGGACCCGAACCTGACATAAAGGCTTGGCCCCTACCTGGCCTCGATCGAGCAGCAACTCCTTGACCTCCCCTCTCCCCGTTCTCCTCGATCACATTCCTTGGTTTACATCTCGGTCCGATCTTCTTGCGTCTTATTTGCACTCGGCTGCCGCTGGAGATCGTCCGTTTGTTCACTCTCTTTGCCCTCCCGTCACCTTCCCTCAGCACGTGTTCGACGTTCACGGTTCCTGCATTTGGAGCGAACAGACCACCCTGAGATCCCTTGCTCGCCTTACAACGCCTACTGCACATCCCACTTCGCAACGACAAAAAAAACGTCACCGCGTGAATCACTGTTGACTAAACCTTCCGCGCCACTCAGGTCACAATCTCACATACCACACATCATCTCGCCCGCTAGCCGGCCTGCAAATTTCTTCCAACGCTCTTGATCCCCTTTCCGCCGCTGCCTGCAATAAGCTTTTTTGCTTTGCGAATTTCGCGTCGCCCGAAACACAACCTCTCACTTGTCGCGGGTCGACCTCTTTGTCTCCCTTGCCTCCCATCCTCCCTGCAAAACAAAGCATCGCCGGCTCTTGCAACGTGTGGTACATCGAAAAGGTACGTCGCTTGGCTTGTTCTGTTTGTTACATCATCCATTTGGATCAAGGAGCCGGCACTCGTCTCCCTTGAGCAGCCTCCTCCCCCCTGCCTCGTCCCTTGAGCAGCCATGCCAATGCAAGGGGGCAAACTGTCTTGACTTTGGCACTTTTGGTCCTTTCCAATACCAGTTCTTCGCTATGAAACATTTGAATTTGAAGCTGACCTCGCAGTCTTAGCCACCAACCGCTTGACCGCCCTCTCTTTCTTTCGTTCGAACGCGCTTAGCTCCCCAAATGTCAGTAATGAACGGCATGCGATCACCGGCTCCTACGGAGGTCATGGGCATTACGAATATGCTGAACCAAAAAGCTGGACAAATGCAACTTCAGAACTCTCTCCTCGACCAACACCACCTCGTCAAGACCGACCCCGGAATGGAGCGATCGGTTTCTCCTCACGGCTCCGAGCACTCCCAATACTCAACTCCTCACAGCATCGCCCGCGCTTACCCTTCACCATCCGCCATGCAGGCACCTATGCACATTCCCAACCCTATGCCTGGCGCCATGCAGCTTCCTGGCTACCCCGAGATGCCCAATATGGGCATGCCAATGCAGCACATGCAACATATGGCTCCCCAGCCCCAGCAAGCTCCTCCTCAGCAGCCCGTCAAGGCCTACCCTTGCAGCACCTGCGGAAAGGGCTTCGCCCGACGAAGCGATCTGGCTCGTCATGGTACGCGGAACCAGAAACCCGAACAACGACTGAATTTTTGCTAACATGGACACAGAGCGCATCCACAGCGGTGTCCGACCTCACGTTTGCGACTGGCCCAACTGTGGAAAGCAGTTCATTCAGCGATCTGCTCTGACCGTGCACCAGCGTGTGCACACCGGCGAGAAGCCTCATCACTGCGAGACTTGCGCCAAGGTACGTCGCACACTCAAACAACGCAAGCCTCAAAAGCTAACTCATTGGCAGCCCTTCAGCGACAGCAGTTCTCTCGCCCGCCACCGACGAACCCACTCTGGCAAGCGCCCCTACAAGTGCCCCTACGCCGACTGCCAGAAGACCTTCACCCGCCGAACTACCCTCACCCGCCACCAGAACCACCACAGTGGAACCATCGAGGAGGCCGCAGCTGCCACCGCCGCCGCGCTTGCCGCGTCCAAGTCCAAGGGTCTGACGCAGGCTCGATCTGATAGCGACCACATGTCCAACCATGGCTCTCCTCTCACCACTCCCTCGCCTGGCCAGCGCCACATGTCCATGTCACCCAGCGTGGACCTCTCCGGCGCCAACGGCATGCCCCGCCACAACGACTTCCAGTACCTCCAGCAGAACGGCCCGCTTCCGGTGCACCTTCGCGTTGGTAGCCCTACTTCCACCTCATCCGGTGGATACAACCCCATGCGACCTACTTCTCACCCCAACGGCTACGGTCCTCCTCCCATCCTGGAGCCCAGCCTGGAGCAGCACCAGTCGAACGGTACTGGAAGCGCTGGCGGCAGCCCCCACATGGCCAACGTTGGCTGGCAATCCCCCTCCAACGTGGCCTCGCCAACTCAGCAGCCCGGCAGCTACGTCTACCCCGATCCCGAGGCTTATCCCTCCAACCCTGCGATGAACCAGATGTACTACGGTGCTCCCCACATGCGCCGCCCCCAGAGCACCGAGCCTGGACTGGTCAACATGGCTTAGATGGCCTACCAACCGTTTGCAGAGGCTGCGGAACAGACCGGTGACGCTCTCGGGTCCGTGGCCTAAACACCTTGATACCCTGTATTTTGACAACAATGTGCCCTGCTTTCTGGGCTTGGATGTTTTCCACTGTGGCGTTTTTTCTTTTCGGACTGGATCCCCCTCTACACACCGCTCAAAACTGCGTGGACTCGGATTTACATGCTCGCGGTCACCTAATAATATCACGCCGACACTGGGAGTGGGCTCACTCCTTGAAGGAGCATGTTTGAAACGCTCTTTGCGTTGGTCATTTTCTTAATCTCCTTGGGGATTCCTCATCAACCACGTCGATTCATATTTTTTTTTCCTTTTTGTTCAAGCTCGAAATAGACTGGCGGCCGGTTACCTTACGATGATGGACATTGTCTTCACGATATTCAAAGGGAAGGGAGTTAACTGGAACGCCGCTATGGCTTTCAAAGGCAGAAAGCAAAACAACAGGCATTATGGGAACGCATAAGAGGTTTGACCTGTTGGCATGTATTTAGTACTTTATAGAGACTTGGACTTGGGACTTGGGAAAGCATTATAGACCTGTGAATTTTGTACGACAATGACAAGATTTGGAACCTTTGCATACAGTGACGCGATGTTTAACAGCCATGGGAAAGCTTGTGATTGACAGAGGATTGAGCTTGGACAGCCGCTAATGCAACGACTAGGTTGGCGGTGGACCGTTGGAGGGTCGTTGGAGGGTTGTTGGATCGGGAAGTGATCTGTGCCAACTGCACGGGACTCTTCCCGTTCCCCAGATTCGCGACTAGCCAACGGCGCCTAGATATCGATCTGGTTGTGGTTGCGACGGGTGGGCGTCTGGACTGGGGGTGCAACCAACTGTGACGGCAGCCGAGAGCTGCGGGCGGCCAGTCAGGCGGCCAGGCGGATTGGGTCGTGTTGTTAGTTTGATGGGCGTTGCATGAGCCTCGCGGGCCAGGAGGGCAATGATGGGCATGCGCAAACAGCAGCAGTACCGAGGTGGGCGGAGAATGCAAGGTGAGCGGCAAGCAGGGCAGACAGAGCAAGGGGGAGGAGACGGAGTCAAGTAAGGTCCAAGGTTGTGTCGAGGAAAGCGAGGAGGATCAGGCCATCCAGCGCCCTCAGCCGCCCCCCCGATCTGATTCCCCCGTCGGGGACAAGAGGGGAAATGGCCGATGGGCTTGAGCTGTCCCTGGCTTATTGCTTCCCTCTGGCGTCGTTTTATTTTTAGTTTTAATTCGATTTTTGCTCTTTTTATTTCCTCACTGCCTGGCCCGCGAGTGGACGGGCAGCCTGTGGTCCTTCTTTTTTTTTTTTTCCATTCCTTTTCTTTCCGGTTTTTTTTGCTTTTTATTTCTGAATCGGGCGAGCTCTGTCTTTTTTGATTGTGTTTTACGTGAACCCCCTCCTTCCCCGGTCGGACTTTTTACGTGGTGCGCTGCTTGCTTGGCTTTGGGTTTCTGGGTATTTTTCTGATTTGTAATCGACGACATATCAAAAAATCAACATGCTCAGCAACGCGACGGCATTCGACGACGCCGGTGGGGCAGGGCTGTCATCTTGGTCCGACAGGCGGGTTCCCTCATGCATGGCGCGCGAGGACATACATGGCTGAATGAAAGAGAGAGAGAAAAAAAAAGGGTACAGCCATGATGCGCGAGCTTGCGGGTTGGTAGCTTGGCCTTGTTTTGTTTGCTGGTTGTGCTGGAGGGGGTGGGGGCGATTCGTTCCATGTACGCGGCTGAGAAGAGGAATGGGACGGGACACAAGACGAGACGGGAAGGACAAGGTGCGAGGACGAGAGGTTCATCATCTTGGCTTCTCTGGCTTCTCTGGCCTTCTTTTCTTTCTCTCTCTCTCTCTCTCTCTCTGCATATTAATAGCCTCTGCACACCAGTGCCCGTGTATATGTCTCCTCCCTACTTCGACGTTGCCTGACAGTCATCATAAGCGTACTTGTTGCACTTTGTGCTTCTTCTTCCCCTCTGCCTCGCCCCCCTCAACTAATTCCTCTGACTTCCTCTCTTCCATCGCACGGCCGAGTGCTCTCCATACCACCCGCTATGCTCGTCAATATAATTGTCTACGCTGACCTCCTCTGCGCGTGGTGCTACCTGGAGAAGCGCAGCCTCGAAGCGGCCATCTATCGCTACAGAGCTAGCCACCCAGACGTCGACTTTCGTGTTGTTTGGAAACCATATCTGCTCTATCCTACGGTCCGAAAAGGTAATATAAGCACTCAATCCCACGTCCGCTCCCTCCCCCCAAAACAAAACAAAGAGAACGCTCCAAACGTTTTCCCCTTTACCACTCGTCGACTATGTCATTCTATTCTAGTTTTGATCATATTCTATGTCCCCCCTCCCTCCCAAAATACCACTTCCATGAAGAACACATAAAAAAAGGGCAAAAACCACGATACACCAGACTAACTGGAGCTCCTCGTCTCTCTTGTTCGGCTGCACAGGTGACAAACGATCCCTCTACACAAACATCATGAGCTCGGAGCGGCTCCTCACCTTCACCCGGGGCGTCCACGCCGCCGGCACTCGCTACGGCATCAACTTTGCCGTCCAGGGCACCACGGGCCCGTCGCAGCGCGCCCACCGGGTCATCGCCCTGGCCCTGGCCCGCCTGGGCCCCGAGGCCCAGTCCGCCGTCGTCGAGGCCTTCTTCCGCGGCCACTTTGAGGAGGGCAAGGACCTCACCAGTGAGGCCTGGCTCATCAGCGTCGGCCGCAGCGTCGGCCTCCTCGCCGCCGAGGTCCAGGAGGCCCTCCGGAGCGACGACATTGGCCGCACCCTCGAGGCCGAGGTCCGGGCCGCCATGGCCGGCGGCGTCATCGCCGTCCCGACCGTCCTCATCGGCGGCAGGTACAACGTCGGGGGCTTCCAGGAGTCGTCACTGTTCGAGGGGGCCTTTGAAAGATATGTTGGGGATGAGAGACGGGCCATGCTGGCGAGGTCGGCTGTTGAGCAATCACCCAGGTCAGCAATGGCGACAACACCAAGACTGGAAGCGACTCTGGAACCAGAAGCAGCAGCAGCAGCAGCAGCATCACCATCACCAGTGTCATCGCTACCATCACGATATCCACCAATACTACCGATGGAACCCGTAATAACAGACCCATCAATCGACCCAATGCTGCCGACAATTGTAACAATAGGGGACCACAAGAATTCAGGTTTCTCCGACGTCGGCAGGACCGACGTGTACGCTGACGAAGGAACAGACGAGCACTCGCGCAGGAAGAGAAGAAAAGGGGAATAAATGTGTCTCTAGTTGAACCATGATGCTGATTCGAAACATATACTTGACGCTTAATCTGTGCGCGTCTCTCTTTGTCTACCGTTGCCTCCTCATGCTGATTGACTTACTGATACCTTGCGCTTTTGGGTTCAATAATAAACCGAAACCTACCTAACCCTCCCCCTCAACGCCACTTATATATATATATATATATATATAATAATAAGGAAAAAAAAAGAGTAAACACCCCGTCTCCGTGTCCATTAAAGGAGACAAGGGAAATGATCAAAAACAATAAACGCACAAGTACAAGCGCTCCTCGATATCCTGTGTAAAGAGCGAGGACTCCGCCTACAATCTCTCCCTGCCCCTCCACACGTGTTCTTCTCGTCCACGAAAGAAAGAATAAAAATACACGCGGGTCGAGCTCACCGTCGCATGCCACTGTAGTCCTGCATCAGATGGGCCATGTGCACGTTGGTCGCCTTGCCGATGCGCTTTCCGGCACGCTTGCGCGGGGCCTTTGACTTTGCACCTTGGCCCTGGTTGGCCTTGTTGGGGTCCTCGCTTGTGGGCTTCTGGCCGACACTGACGAGCTTGCGGTGCATGTCCTCAACGCTGGGGATGGGCACGCGGTGCCACATAGCGCGGAACTCGTCTTGCACCTTGAAGTGCAGCGAGGCGTCGTCAGGCCAGACGTAGCGGGGCAGGTTGTCCTTCTTGGTGCGCACCACGAGGATCTTGTGCTGCGTCTCGAGCTGGGCCAGCGTGTCTTCGCAGTCGGGCCAGCCGTCCTTGAGGTCCTTGACCGAGACGCCAGAGGCGTCTGTCTTGCGCTGCAGGTGGGCGAGCAGCGACGTCGCATCCTTGACACCGGGGATAATGGGTCGGTGTGAGTACTTGCCCGTCTCCCACGTCTGCTCGCTTAGGCTAGCGTCGGGCTTCCAGTCGATGCGTGGGTGGCCTCGAAGACCCTCGGCCAGCTCCCGCTTGTGCTCCTCGGTGTAGTTTTGGAGACTGAGGTGGTCGATGATTTCCTGGATCGTCTTGGCCTCGCCCTTTTTCTTGAGCAGATCGACCGCAAAGGTCATCTGCGTCTTGACCTCGGCACCATAGCCCGTCAGCTGTGGCTGAGAGTAGGGGACATCAGGGACTGTCTCGCGCTTGCGCTTGGCGCTCGGGGTGTTCGGGTCCGAGGTGGCGGAGGGCGAAGGGGAAGGAGGCGCAAGGGAAGGCACCGCGAGCGACACTTTTGCCGTCGACGGGTTGGAGATTTTGGTCGCCGCCGAGGCGAGGGTGCTCTTGAAGGCGTTTGCCTGCTTGTCGAGGTAGGACATGACGGGCGAGGGATGCAGCGAGCCGCAGCTGGCCTCACGGGAAACGGTTCCTGCAGAGGGTTGCCGAAAGCTGGAGATGGACGAGCGTAGGGGCGGATGGCGCGAGGGAGGGACAAAGGAGACAGGGAGAAAGGGACGTTGAGGTCGAGGCGAGTTGAGGCTCAAGTTAAGATTGACGTTGATCCGTGAGCAAGGCGAGGCTGAATAGGGCCAAGTGTGGCGCTGCCCCCGAAAGTGTGGCGTCGCTGCCTGGTTTGGCAGGACTTACCCGCTGACAAAGGACCCCAGAACTGAAGGCATTGATACGTCTGTGCTGGGTGGAGAGAACATCCCTCACTCCGAGGAATGATTAGATGGATAACTTCTGTATCAGATAAGCTGTGTCTTGTGAATGTGTTAGTATGCCACCCATCTCTCAATGTTCAGGAGCACCGCACTTCTCCACGTCACTCCTTGAGGCGTCAGGGTGACATGACCAGGGTCCTGAATCACTGGATGAATGAGAAGTAAGAGGCGCGGCCCTCTTTAATTACATTAATAAATACTTGCTTTGCCCCATGGTCTGTCATTATTCTGGCCCCATGTATGAAAGGGGGATTGGATTCTTTATTTTTTCTTTGAGCAAAACACCGATGATAGCCCAGGGTCTGGTTTTATTACCCTTGGTTTGGGTGCTAACCAACAAGACCCCACCATAGCCAGCCCGTGTGTTGTTTAAACGGACCATCCACTAACGCAGGTTTGACAAATTTTCTCATATTTTATACTTTTGTAATTATAACTAAATCTAAAACATTCATTCATCACAGATAAAAGGTAAAATCTAGACAACAAGATTAATACAGTCCGAATAAGGTGGGCCAGTGAACATGTGGCTAAATTTCCCGAAGTCCCTTAGCGGGGCTGCTCGGTGCGTTTTCCAGCCTTGTGCAGACGTAATGGCCTGTTTCCAGTTTGAGAGCAAGGGTCTGGGAAATCATGTCAAAGTCGCATTGTATCGTGATCAATCGTTTTACATCGATTAAAAAAAAGAGGATATACATCTACAGTCCAAATATTCCTCCCCTTGGTTCAGAAATGTCCCATTGCAACACCATGCTCCAAAGCCGTGACTTGCGCGCGGCAGAAATTGTGCCCCTCGACAAGGATGAGATTTGACCACTCTGGCCCCCCCAACAAAAAAAAAAAAAGTCGGGATGCAGGGGATATTAGAACCGCCCGCTAAAATCGTCATGTCCAAGTCAGGATAGTGATGCGCGCGCCGTCTAATATGCCCTATCCCGAGGTCCAAAGGTCAATTGCATTGACATGTGCCGGCCGAATTGTTGTTGGCCAAGCTGCGCTAGATCCGCTAGAAATCATTGCGATGTGCGATACATGCGATACCTGGCCGGGTTGTTTTCTTTTAATTTCGGGGGTGCGCTTAAGCGCTCTGGGTCTCGGCAGCAGCCTGCTGCTGAAGGTACTGGTAAGCCAGGTAGGCGATGAATCCACCGGCAACGACGATGGAGTAAGTGCCTAGGCTGAGGCCACCGCCCTCGTTCTTGCCGGGGGCGTTGATGGGGGCAGGAGCGCTCTTGGGGCCAGGGTCGCCGGGCTGCAGCAAACACATGTCAGCATTAACTTTGGTTCAAGGCAATTGGGCTTTTCTTACCGATCGCTTGAGCTCGCCAACGAAGAGCTTGTCGAGAACCTCACGGGCCTCGTCACTGTGGCCGACGTCCTCGAAAGCCTCGGTGGCATCCTGGCCAGCAACGTCCAGCATGACCTCCTCACCACCACTAATACAGTTGTTAGTCAGACGAACGTTGCGCCGAGACAATGTGGCCTCTCGCGGGAAGTGCTATGGGACGTACGGGTGCTCGTCAAGGAACTTGGTGCAGTCGTAGACCTTGTCGTGGATAACGACGAACATGTCGTTCTTGGTGTTGTGCTCAGCAACATCCACGTAGGAGTAGACCTTCTCGTCCGACATGGTTGCGGTATTGGTTGTGTTTGCGGGGAGGTGGTTTCGAAGAGCAAGGCGACGGGCGCAATGGGATGGTGAGGCTGGTCGGTTCCGGGCGAGGGAAGCAACGGGAGAGTTGAGTTGAAGAGGGAGAAGTCGACTGCAGAAGATGGAAGAGGGAAGAAGGCAGTGGAGGAAGACGGGCTTAATGGATAACGGGGACGAGAGAGAGAGTGCTGGGCCCCTGTCACGGCAGACAAGGACAGGTACCTCCCGACACAGTGAGCGCAGCCGGGACGGGGGGCAGTTGGGGGACTGGGACGAAGGAGGGTACAAGCTCGAGTACCACGGTGGTACCGCCCAAAGTTAGCCCAGACAGACGGAATGACCAGCTCTTGCCAACCCCAACGGCCTTATTAAGCGGGCGTTGTGGCTCCAACAGCGGTCAACGGTGGCTACCTGTCCTCGATCGCCAAAGGGCCCACGTTGCAGGCGAGGTACCCAGAAAGTATCTTGGGACGGCACACACACACACACACGCCCAGAATCAATGCCTGTGATGCGCAAGGGCCGACACTCTGGGATGGTAAACGCAAACGCAAAGCACCTGCTTGGCTGCCACGGTACGATAGATACTGTACGACTCGGTATACTCTAAGCCGCAGGAGTGACAGCCCAGGTTTATAACCCGGCGCACCCACTGGCACTACTACGAAGAGAATGAGCAAAAAGCTCGACGCCATGGGGACCGCGTGCTCTTGCTGGTTCTGGGTAGAGAGTCATGTACTGGTTGGTGTGCTGGTACGATTCGGTGAGCACCAGTTCCGACCCAAGCTCGGCCACCCAAGTTTCGACCCATACGGCCCATGAGTCCGCCGTCAGCGCCGCCCAATCAGCGAGTCAGCGCGGTAATATCGGCGCATGCCATTGGGCCGTTGCGCCTGATGCTGCGTCAAGGTTCCAGGGGCTAGCTCCCTGGCCCTTTCGAGGTGGGAGATTTCGCTTTTTTCGTTGACAATCCTTTTTTTCTCGCCGGCAGGTTAACAGCCCGGTACCCTTATCGGATTCCCAGGTACGAATACGCTGCCTGCGTGTGTGCGTGGATGCGCTCCGCCCCGGCTTTTTTTTCCCACGCTGAACGAGTAGTACGGCAACGATAATGGTTCGTCACCGTCATTTCACCCTTTTCGCTCCCTCTCTCTGCGCATCCGTCTCTCTTCCCCCCTCCCTGCGAGAGCGAAAGCGAAAGGTAATGGACGGATGCTGTCGCATATTCTTTCTTCATTAACCCCCCCGGAACCCGGAACCCGGAATTACACCCGAGGATATTTTTGCCTTGTGTCCCAATTCCGCTGCTTATTCTGACATGTTATTTCCGCTCGGCTTCGTTTTTTTTCTGGGTATGGTTTTGCTATCTTATCGTCGGGGGCCCCTCTATCGTAGATTAAACAAAGCATCGAGAAAAAAAGTCGGGGCATTGATATCCAGGACAACTGGCGATGCGGCGCCCCCCCCTTTGAGCACCACCGCCATCTAAGGTGCAATTCTTTCCTTTATGGCCTATGCGGATTTTCCCCCCGACTTTCCGCCCCAAGATGGAAATTTCCCCATTGAGAAGAACCTCGGGCCCGGCGAGAGAGAACAGAGAAGAAGAACATGCGTTGCGCCGAATCGTTCGGTATCCCGGACACCATGCCGACTCGCTGATGGCGCCTCGGTCACTCATAGGCAGAGAGCAGCTCTCTCCCTCTCCCTCTCTCGTCCCTCTCTGCCCTCCGAGGAAGCGACTTGCCGCCCACTCCCGCCCACTCTTGCAAACATGCACTACCCCGCCTCCGCGGAATCCGCGAGGGTCACCTGGCTAACTAATTGGCCTGGCGATAGGTGCCGTGAGTGCGTTGTGTAGAAGAAAAAAACCGGGGAATTGGAGTTTGGGGCGAACCCATGGCCCTCCAACCCACTGTGGACAGCGTAGCCACTTTGGCTTGCTGTTCTTCTCCCCGGAGCCGGGAGAGGGGAGCGAGCGAGAGAGATAGAGAGAGAGCCTCAAACTAGCGCACTTGCCGACTCTGGCCAATCTCGCCCGTACACCTCTCCGATCGTGACGGACGGACATGCCGATTCCCGGATTCCCGAGGGTCTGCCCCGGGTGGAGGAAGGCGGGGTTTGGTTTCTTGGGTGGCAAGCGCATTTGTGCACGTAGCGCCACCTTGAGCTCTTTCCAGGCATGATATACGGATGTTTCCTTTGCGAGTGAATGTGCTCCTTCAATTGGTAGCATTGGCACAAAGGACACCAAAAACTAGCTTTCTTGCGCCATCCCTTCCCACCATCTTTTTGCTGCGGCTAGTTAGTTGTGCAGCATCGGCTATGGAGTTCGGATCGCTGAGCATAGCGATGATGAATACCTATTGCTTGATGTTCGCATTTGTCTACGAGCCTGGACGAGACCAACGGTCCCTTTGCACAATGTCTCGATCGGCCCGGTATGCCAACCGCTGTAGTGTGCATCGTAGTCGCAAAAGTGCGCTTGTGAACTCGTTCTCGGCCTCCCCATTGTCCGCGGCGTCGATGAAACCCCTAGATCGACGGCATGTTATGTTTCGTTCTGTCCAAAAAGCTTTCGGACAATTGCCATCGATAGTCTCCGCGAGTCCGACGTATCAACGTGCTCTATGAGAAACAATCTCCGTCCGTCGGACCCGGTGCCCGAGTGGACATCTAGCTCTTGGTACAAACGACATGGATACCCCGTTTCTTCTTCTTAAACTTCCCGGAGCGCCGCTTCCCCCCTCCCGCGTGCGCGCGTCTCGTCACAACTGCGTCGGTCGGCATTTGGCAACAAGTTATCCGCCGCATGGGTTGCAGCGAAGGCAGGCAAAACTGGTTCTGCCTGGCCGGCTGGGTTGGATAGAATGGCACCACCGGCACCACCACCACTCTTGATAAATTGCTCCGAGGTGAAATAGTTGCACCAGCCGGCTCGACTCTGTCATCATGTGCATACCTTGCATGTTTCAAAGTGGCAGCACCTGTGTGGAATCCTATCAGCTGTGCAGATGGGGAAATAGATTCGTCCGTGTGTGCTGCAATCGAGCGCGACTGCAACCTGCTGCCTCCTTCCCCACTTGAGTGTAATACATTTGGGCCTCCGGAGGAAAAGAAACAGGCAGATCCTGTTCAGGCAAGTCGCCTGAGATCTCAGTGGGATTTGTGGCTGTAAAATAAAATAAAAAGCAAACACCCTCAGCCAGAGTAAACTTGCTGCTCCGCAGGTCATGCTCGGCTGCTTGTAAGATGGGGTAACTCGGGTTGCATCTGCATATCCAAATAGCGCCCACTGATAGCCTCAAATTGCCCAGAACAGCAACTCCACCATTTCACAAGCTACCAGGCCCCACAGTCTTGACTTTCCAAATTGGCACGGTTGCTATTCTAATCATCATTTCAAGTGCTACTGTATCGTCATGCCGTTCGGCTGTCAAGCTGGGCGGTGGGGATTCCCGATCTAAGCATGCCCACATATCGATCCGCTTCCAGCTTTATTGGGACTGCACGGGATGAACCTGCACCAGTCACCCCTACGATCTTTTTTTGCTGGGTCCTGATCCAACTGCGCTGCTGCACCGTTCCTCATTAACTGTGGCCAATCTATCGCCTCGAGCTTCCGCCTCCAATGTCCTGGCCCAGTCTGTAGCTTGTCACACGATCCCACTCAATCTTCTGTCTCGTGACGGGCAGCTGTCGTCGCAGGGCCTTGAAGGCACCCTCGCTGAGTTCAATGAATCCGCGGTTAAGCTCGTCCTGGTACTTTCTCTCCGAAGCGGAGATCTCCTTGATGATGCCGGAGCCGGTGCCAGATGAGATGGAGGCGGTGGAGGGCTTGTTGGTCAGCAGTCGCACGTTGCCGTCCTCGTAGTAGTGGACATCGACCTTGACGGAACCGTCAAGGTTTCCTGTCGAAGGATCGAAGATGTACAGGGATCTCCAGCGGCCGTTCCTGCATGGTGCGTTAGCAAGTCGGGTGGTCATGTCAATTGATCGCCACGGAAGCACGCACCAGAAGTTGTTAGGGCTGTACTTGTTTGCAACAATAATAATGGCGATCTTGGAGTCCTTCTCGATGGGGTAGACACCATATGAAGCGCTGGTGAAGTGCTCCTCGACGTAGGAGCCAAGGCTCTTCAGGGTCGACTTCCTGTTGAGTCTAGTTAAGCATCATGTCGGCAGCTGCTCCGCCAAGGATGAAGACTCACACCAGGTCTGCTTGCGCACCCTCCAACACGTAGCTCTGCACAGCACTAGCTTTCTACTACAGGATTAGTACATTTTCACCTTGTAGTTTGTGTGGCACGGTTCGATACCGACCTGTGTTGTGTGGTCGAACTCGAAACTGGAGGAGCTCTCGACATCGAAGTATCGGCCGTCACCGAGCGAGTTGTGAGAGCTGATGATGACCTGTTTCAACCGACTCAGCGCTGCAATTCCATAGACTAACAGGATGTCCCTCGTCGGCCACGTACGGGTTCGCTGCTGCCGGGCAGCTTCACGGTGATGAACTGCTCCTCATTGTACTTTTCGAAGGCGGGGGCGAGCTCGTTGATGATGTTGGGCGACGAGAGGGTAAGGGCCTTGATGTCTAGCGATGGGAGGGTCAATTTCACGGGCTCCGGGCGTCTGGAAACGAGGGACGGGCAGTACCTGCGACAACATCTGCGAGCTTCAGACGAATGTTAGCTTCAGGCGATGGCCTCGCTCCCGGCGGAGGCGGGGGACGATGACGGGGGCGATGACGAAAGTACCTCTCCTGGGGGGGCGCCCTCGACAAAGGCCGAAACGGTCTCGAGGTCAGACATGGTATAAAGCAGGTAGTCCAGCTACACGGGCGAACAAGAATCTTTTCGCGAGGGAGGGCGGTCGGGCGATGGCGTATGAGGCTCAATGCATGCAAAGTCCGAGACCAAAGGGGGGAACGGGGGGAGGCGGGCGTGGCGGGGCAGCCAGGAGCTCCGAGCAAGCTGATGGTGAGAGTGGGGCGCCCGCCATGATCAGTGCGTTCGCGGCGGTTGAAGGGCTGAAGTGGGCAAGGAATAGTGTTGAAAAAGAATAGGACAAGAAAAGCGAAATTTTATTTGATTCCGTGGAGACCACCTACAGTTAATGCCTGGCGATGCATTCCTTCAAATAACACATCCTGACCTTTACACAGGGCTAATGTTATGGTCATGGTACTATGGTGGGACAAAACCCCGATTCGCGCAGGCATTTTAATAAGAGTTGGTTTATAATTGACAAGGGCTGTTTATAGCAATACAAATACATGAACTGTATGAGTCTGTTTACAGCCTATTTCATCTTGCCGAAGATGTGCAGTGTGTGTGTTTGGGGAGAGCATCACACTATATCGTCTTATCAAACTTTTGTCCTGGGATTATGAACGTACTCTTTCGCATTACATACCGGATTTTCAAATAAATAATGAATCTATGTGCATCAGAGGGATTGAAATTACAGTCAAATGAAGTGATCGTACCCACCCTCCCAACCCGACAGACAGCAGACCATGACGCCTCGTCGTACATATCTATAACATAAAGACTTCGGCTTATCCATAATCAAGGCTGTACCATGTAGATATATTTGAATTCAATGGTTGAATAATATCAGACATGTTATTAACGCCTTCGCAAACGAGGTTGTTGTGCTTGAGCAGTAGCGGACCTAGGTAGCCTGTCTTGACTGTAGGACTCCAATACATCAGCACACATATCCCTCTCTCCGGTTCTATATCTCGTAAACCAATAACGTGGCTTTCGGGACATTCTTTGTATTTCTATTAGCCAATTTGGCTGACGAGTGAAGGGATTTGCTTCCGCATTTCCATGTCGTGTAAGTGCAGGTGGCACAGTGGCCGGGGAGGCTACGGTGGGGTCGTCGACCATCCCAAGCCAATCAACCCCCCCGGAGAGTGCGTGGCCCGCCTGGGGAATAGTGCTGTCGCTCTGATCGAACTATCCAGAGGCCCCCGTCTCGATACGCTCTTGGTTTTCCCGTCCAACTCCCGCCTACTCTATTGTAACGCCGTACAGTACAGCGCGGCAAATTCACACATGGACATCACTCCCAGTCTCTATTTAATCGACAAGATGGGTTCACACAAAGTTCGATCCTTTTGTATTCCTCTAGGCCTAAAACATAATATTTTATTTGTTGTTTCGCTGTTTCATCTTTGAGTCTCTCATACTGTTGTTATTTGTTGCCGCTCCTCACATCCGACTTACACCTCGTCCCACCATGGAGCCCATGTTCAAGCAAGAGATACAGCAGGTACGTTGGCTCAATTTTTGTCAATTAGCTACGAATGAACCCGGTTAGATTGTTGGAGAATATATTTCATCTCCTTTCAAGACACTAGATTGATTCACGAGGCCCAATGTCTCCCACTACTTTGTATCCTGCCACCTCCTGCATTGATATCTTCCATCGAGTTTTGCATCATGATTCATGACTCGGCTCTCCCTATAGATGATGTACATTGCCGGTGAGCCGCTCGATGTCTCAACCCAAACCATCGCCTTCATCGAAAACATTGTCCATGCTCAAGTGGTTGAAATGGTTAGGCTGCTTTCCGCAAACCACCATCTGGGTTCTAATCTATGGTAGTTGACAGTAGCCAACGATCTGGCGAACCGTCGAGGCTCTCGCGCCTTTTCCAACGCCGATCTCGTTTTCCAAATACGCCACAACACGATCCAGCTCGAACGCCTGCGCACTGTCCTTGCTTGGAAGAACATTCGGAAAACCGTGAAGGACTCTGACGACAAGGACTCGTTCGGCGACGAGGCCTCTCTGGAGGCAGAAGCCAGCAGCATGTCAACCGAACCGCCACCAAAGAACACTCCAGCTTCCCCTACCCCTTCGTCCCTGTGTATGGAGTCGGTGTTTTCAATCCTCGAGAGCAGCCCCGGCCAAGACGACGCGGAAGGCCTCATCCGAAGCGAGATATCGTTCGAGGAGCTGCGCCAAAACGACGAGCGGACCCGAAACATGACGCCGGCCGAGTACGGCATGTGGACCGAGTACCGCCACGCATCCTTCACCTGGCGAAAGAAGAAGCGGTTCTGCGAGTGGTCGGGTCTCGGGAGAATTGCGCAGAACCGACCAAACGACGACGTCTTCGACATCCTGGGTTTCCTGACGGTGGAGATGGTCAAGTCCCTGACAGCGGCGGCGCTCGAGGCCCAGAGGCGAGAGCGCCCTCGTCGAAGCTCTTGCGCCGCGAACCAGCAGCGCAGCGACAAGACCACCGGCGTGTTTTCGCAAGCAGCAGAATCGAGAAAGCCCATAGACATCAGGCACGTTCGGTCAGCCTACCAGAGGATGCAAACCAGACCAAAGAAGTACCGAACCTTGGGGCAAAGGGGTAGAGTTTGCTAGATTCTTTCGCCGCCCGCTTTTTGGATGCGCAAACATCTCGTTCAAATGAGCATCTGCCACTTGGGAAGCAGTGGTATCCTTATCTGTAATAGGGAAATTCTCTTCAGGATCGGACTAGATAGCTTCAGCCAAGAAAATCTAGCCCGAATTTCATGAGATGATCCCCTCAAAGGCTTCAGGCCAAATGCGGCCTTGGTGCCTATCGTGAAATGCAAATTTAGGCTTCGCGAAAGGCGGTTTTTTGGTTGTTCTAAATTGCATACCGCTCTCGAGTGGTCCTACTGAAGGTTCAATGTAAGCGTACAAATCTCGCATTTTATTAAATTCTAGACATTTTCCCAGTCTAAGTCATTGATATAGTTCACCCAACAATCCTAATAACCAGACTACAGGATCTAACAGCCTTTTTAACACAACGAAGATAGCCAACCCTAATGCCCTTCCAGTTCTTATAAAATGCCTTCCCAGGCCAACTCTTCCTCTATCTTTCTTCTTCCAACAGCAGCAGCAACATCGTCACTACAACTGCCGCCTAATGCAACAAGCTATTAATCGCATCCAATCAACAGTGCACTTACTCTCTCGCATCCTCCTCTGCACGACAAGATGGCTGCCGGTCAACCCACAATCCAACGCCTCATCCTCTAAAGGACCCCAAACGCCCATCATCAACGAGATGCTACAACTAAATTCAAGCCCTCGAACTCCTAAAAGCAAAGCAACAGGAAAACTTTTCAAAGCTCTCTCCAACACAAATATATCTTAATAAAGCCATACCCTTCCAGGATTCGCGCATTCCAACATACATCCATCTCAAATAACAGTCGCAACTGTCACCCCGCAAACCACATCACAAACAAAATGTGCATTTACTTCTGAATAAAAAAAAACAAGTTGTGGGCTCAACCGGGTGATCCTGGAACCAGGCCACAAAAGTGGCATACAATTGGAGTTATACAGGAGGGTTGGTTGTGGAAGACTTATCGCCCTAATCAACAGAACAACTGCTTCAATGTCCTCTTCCAAAGCAAAATTTGCCCTTATGAATCGGAGATATGGTTAGCTTCTTACTATTTAAGATGCCTCTTGCCAAGACCGATCGGCTCAATGCACGGCATTCATCATCCAACACGAACGTTCGTTACAATCACATTCATCACCCAACACGAACGCTCATTGAACTCATCATTGAAAACGTCAATCACATCAATTGGAATGCCCCGACGTGTTGTTATTGGTGGATCCGTGCATCCAAGCAGGCACCCTCAGCACGCGACCAACCGCCTTTTCCATCCATGACCGCCTTACATTTTATCAACCAAAAATACCCTCCTGAGATTCGATGCAAAAGAGCTAGGCTTCTTAGCCTTCGCAACCGACTTATTCGGGAAACCTCCAAGGATCGGCATAATGTTTGGTTGAATGGGTTCTGGATAGGATGAAAAGGGTAATGAACAATGGGAGGCAACAACGCTGAAGGTAGTCGCAAGTATGGCACAGAAAGGCCTAAAAATAGGAGGCTAGCCAGCCAGATCACCAAATCAAAAGCGCGGTTAATACAAATGTGTGCGTTACAATTGAGGTGTTACAATTTGAGGAGGACATGAATATATTTGTTCTTTTGGTTAGGGCGATGAGATTCTCACAACCAACAACCCTCTTGTATAACTCTGATTGTATGCCACCTTTGTGGCCTGGTTCCTGGATCGGCTTGTTCTTTTTGTCAGAAGCAAAGCACCACGAAGAGCTATTGGAGCCACTATCCGACTCCAACTACCCAAAGAAGTAAATTTCGACAAAGTTTTGGTTTTGGATTAATTGGAACCCGGAAACTATGAAGAATTGTTTCAAAACTTGGAATAGTTCATTGGGAATATATGTTAAACCGAACCATGTACATGGGGGCATGTGCACACACGAAAACGCGCTTTATATGAAAGAAACGCACCTTGAATACACAGAACACTGCTCAGATGTCTATAACGCGTCGAGGTTGCGCGTGAGTGCATGGTTATGTTATGAATTGCATGTACTTAAGGCAGCTAGTAGAGTTTATTTATAGAAAATTAATTACGATAGTTTATATACTCTTAATTTGTTGTAACAAAGGTCATAGGTCATATAATATTATCACAACAGTTTAAGATGAAATAAAATATGCTTTAAATATAGTAGGGTTAGGGTTAGGGTTATATATTCAAGTTTGCAAAATTTAATTTAAAACCTCATCTATCTTTTTTTCATCTTTTTAATATTTAATTTTTTAATTTTTTATTGTATCTTTATTTTAGTATTTTAAAAGCAAAAGATACATGAATTTATATAATAATCACTATGTATTCGTATGTACCTGGTAATCTCTCCCTTTAAGGTTAGGCATTGCCTTTTTAGGTCTAAAGCACGATCCGATTGAAATTATCATGCGGTCCGAGTAGGGAACGCCTTTGTACCTCCCTGGTACTGACCGGGGGGCAGGATATTAGTCATCATCGCAAGGGACAAAACTTTTGAGAGCCACCTCCGTAGTCACAGAATCAATGCAATATCATGATACCCATGTGCCTTATAGACCTCTGACAATTTCACCTAACAGCTTTACTTTCAAGAACCGTGAAGACCGCAGGTTCGCTCGCGCATTAGCTGTCGTCGGGCCTTGTCCTTTTCTGCAATCAACCACCGTTAGCAAATAGCCATATCATCGCGTTGCAGTCCCAGGAACTATAGCTTACCTCTATCATAAACCAAGAACTCGTGGAGGCCAGCACCTGCCGGTACCATAGGCAGGACAGGCACCTTCTTATCGGTAATAACCTCGAGAAGAGCTGGACCGTCTGTGTTGATGAGCCACTCGAGGCTGGCCCGAACGTCCTCTGGCTTGGAGACCTTCCTCGCCTGCACACCCATTGCGTCGGCTAACTTGACAAAGTCCGGATTCCACTGGTGGGTGTGTGCATAGCGGTCCTCATAGAACAGGTTCTGCCATTGGGTAACCATGCCTTGCTCCTCGTTATTCAGAATAATGACCTTGACGCCAACATTAAATTGAGCAGCGGTGGAGAGCTCTGTTAGGGTCATATTAAAGGACGCATCGCCGTCAATGTCGATCACGAGGGCGTCTGGTCTCGCTACTTTAACTCCAATCGCACTTGGCAACCCAAAGCCCATCGTGCCTGCATCCCAGGGTCAGAATTAGGGTCGTTACAAACATCAATGACTAGGAACCAAGAAAACATGACAAGATTTGGGTTTGGGGCTGGGAAAAGCCGGAGAGAAACGGCCAAGGTGCTGCAAAATATCACGTACCTAGTCCACCGCTCGTGACGAACGATCGAGGCTCTCTCCACGAGTAGTGCTGTGCTACCCACATTTGCTACTTCAGGTTAGTTGGTGTTCGTAATAGTGTTGGCTGCTCATGAGGAACTCACATGCTGGCCTACTCCAGTCGAGATGATTGTTTTCTTGTCAATTTTAGAGGTGAGATCGCTCAGCTCCTCAATTAGGGACTGGGGTTTAATGAGACCGTTGCCTCCAGGAGAGTCAGCGCGCTCATAGTTGGATAGAGGCCACTTGGCCTTCCATTCGAATATCTTCTTAAACCATTCGCTTCGTTGCTCCATGCTTGTAGGTGTGAGCATAGGCATAAGCATCTTGAGGTTAGTGGCAACATCGCCCTCAATAGCCTCAGTTGCTTGAATGACCTTGTTAATATTCTTAGGCAATATATCAAAATGAATAATGCCGCCTCGCTTCTGAGCTGCAGCAGCTTTAGCATTAGGAGCAAATTTTGAAGTATTCAGGACAACACGGTCGTCAAAGCGAGCACCAAGAGCAATAATAAGGTCGGCCTCCTGCATAGACATATTGGCATATGCCATGCCATGCATACCCAACATGTGTAATGACTTCTCGTCACGCTCATCAAATGCACCAAGGCCCTGGAGAGTTGTTGTAACAGGAATAGAACACTTATCAGCTAGCTCGCGAAGAACCTCAGTTCCACCCTCAGACTGGATGATGCCTTGGCCAGCGTAAATGATAGGCTGCTTAGCTACTTTAATAAGCTCAGCAGCACGACGAAGGGAGGTATTAAGCTCCTTCTCCATTAGTCGTTTGGCAGCCTGAGAAGCGATGCTTGGAAAAGAGGGCAGGCAAGTTTGTGTTGGTATAGCCTTTCGAAGAATCCCAGCTGTAATATCCTTAGGAAGGTCGATGAGAACAGGGCCAGGACGACCACTGGTAGCAATCTTGAAAGCCTCGTTAATTCGACGCGGGAGCTCAGCAATGCTTGTAACCATGCAATTCCACTTGCACGCAGGCCTGCTAATGCCCACAGTATCGCACTCTTGAAACGCGTCCAGTCCGATTGCACTTGTTACGACCTGTCCAGTGAAGACGACTAGTGGAGTGCCATCTGAGAGAGCATCTTGCATGGGTGTGATGACATTGGTCGCTCCCGGACCCGATGTAACGAGTACAACGCCAGGTTTTCCGGAGGCACGTGCGTACCCTATGATATATTAATATAAACCTTGTTCAATCAAGCAAATCTTACCTTGTGCCATGTGGCCGGCGCCTTGTTCGTGTCGAGGCAAGATAAAATCGAAGTGTTCCGAGTTGTAGATGGCGTCAAAAACGGGAAGGATGGCGCCTCCAGGGTAGCCGACTAGGACTAGTTAGCACATGGGTTCTCATTTGACCCTGCCGACGAAGACAAGTTCGGTTGGAGAAGGGAGACAAACAAATATGCTTCACATCGTGTCTGAGCATCATCTCATGAAAGATCTCGCCGCCGGTCTTTCCAATGAACCTGAAAGCACATGAGCAAGGGCTCATCGTGGTTTAAGAGAGAATTCTTACGACTCATCCATCTCGGGTTCCGATCGGTTGACAAGAGGCTGAACATGAGGGCGAGGTTCAGGTTCCAAGTTGAAGGCGGGGCTGGGCACAGGGCGAGTCTGGCTGTAAAGCAGGTCAGCAACATGATTGAGATGAGATTAACAATGAAACATCGATTGACTTGGTGGAGTGAGCGTTGGGGCACTCCTCGGCGTCTTTCGAGTCAGGAACACGGATAGTTGTTGGGCGCTGAAGCGTGACACTACGAATGACGTTGCGAGGGTGCAAAGAACCAAGAAAAACAGCCATAAACTTACGGCGCGGCAGAAGTGGTAGCAGTGGCCTTTGTTCTTTGCGTCGCGGGCAGCTTTGACTGCGCAAGAGTGGCTGTGGGCGGCGTCGTCCAGGCCCTCGCCTGGCCAAGGGCGCGGATAGCCTTTCTCGTAGGGCGATTTCGGAGCATCGTGGAGGAGTAGATGGATTCGGAGGGGAGGAAAGTCAGGGTGGGATGGGAAAGGAAAGATCTCAATTGCGCGAGAGATCTCAATTGCGTGAGAGATCTCAATTGCGTGAGAAATCTCAATTGCGTGAGTGATCACAAGCGCTCAGTGAAGAGAAAGAGAATCCGAATATGCCAGTCTTTGCTTCAAGATCGAGAATAATGAAAAAAAAAGTTGTTGCAGAAAGAGGCGGGGGAGGCGCTGGCGCTGGCGCTACTAGGTACAGTGAAACAGGTCTATAACGATCCCTGACATAGCGATAACCTGCTTTTAGTGATAGAATTGCCCAGACCGACCGGTTTTCCCACCAAAAGTGAAAAAGTCTCGATGTCAACAATATCGTTAAAATATTGCTTAGTCGTATACAAATTATCGCTACAGGCCCCTTTTCTTCTTCTGAATTAGGGAATTACTAGACCTTATCTTATTTAAATTTATATAAAGGTAGAGCATTCTCCTCTGAAGGTTCTTACAAGTACCTCTACATATAAATAGAAAGAAAAGATACTTACTCACTCGCCTTAACAATATTCTCTTTATTAGGCAAAACTGTAAAAAGGGGCAGGAGACGGAGGTCAAGTGCATCCTTCCAGCTTTGCCTCTTTGAAATGAGACCATGTAGGTTTACGCTAAAAAAATCCAGGTTAATGAATGGTCAAAAAATGCTCTTTGTTTGGCCATTGGTTAACTCTAAATGTCGGTATGTACCGGGGATGAATACGGAGGAAGAGCCAAGCACAGCAAAAAGGTCGCCAACCCCGGTAGGGTCGCCGGAGGCAAAAGCCGGCTGTAGGACTGCTCTCCCGCGGAGGGGGAATAGTTAAGTCTTACTCTGAAAATCGAATAAAATATAAATATTAATAATACTTAAAGAGAAGAAGAAGAAGAAGAAGAAGGAAGAGGAAAAGGGATTCCTAGGTCGACGCGTCAGCGTCGACATCAAGGTCTTGTTACAATAGCAACCCTCCGTACCCTGCTATCGTTATAGACCGTTTTACTGCAGTGCAGCACAGCGCAGGCGAGGGAGATGGGAGAGGCTAGCCAAAAAAGGTTTGGCTCTGGATCGGAGCGAAGCCGGACACAAACCTGGGGCAAAACTCAATAAAAAAAATAGCACCACAGTCACCGTCGAGTCAAGACATTCACAGCCACGCTCCGACGTCGTCCGGCAAAAAATGCAGGGGCTCTGTTCGTGCCAGGTGGCCAATCACGCGTGCGTTTCGACGCTATCAGAAGAGCGGTGGCGCCTTTTTGAGTTTGTTATAATTACCAGGGTATTAACTGTAATTAAGTCAACGGTTATTGGCGTGCGGGGCGACATCGGAGTAAATGACCCATGACGACCTCCAACTCTTCTCCCTCGCCCCATCCCGCCTCCGGTACACGGAGCTAGCCAACTTCTGCGAATCGGTCTGGGGCTGGAACAGACAGATCTACATACATCAGCGGGGAAGAAGAGCAAGGCGGCGTCCACCACGCTTGTAGTATTGCGTCAAGAACAATCTGGAACCTTTCCTCTTCTTATTTTCTGGTAGTCGCGCGGCATACACGAATGGACTTTGTCTTCTCAAAGTGGTTGTTTTGTCAGGCACTACAGGTTACCGTGTCTTGCTAAGTTGGTGAAATAATTATCCAAATACATAGCATAGTAACACAAACCTGCCCCGATCCCAGCCTAGCAACCTCGCAAACACCTGGCTTGTCTCACAGTCCTTGTCCAGAGAGCTGTTAGGCTTCGCTTCAGCTCGAGTTTCGCTGAGTATGTACTCAGCTGGCGAATAAATATCCGCCGAAAACAGGACATGGTAACAAATCACATAGCATTCTCGTGTTCCTCTATCTCCTCGTCCAAAGAGCCGCTGGTCTCGGTTTCGGCTTCGGCTGCAGCTTATCGTAGATGTACCCGTCTAGCACGAAGCGCATTTGGGGTTCGCCCCATATCAAACTTATCCACAAACGCCATGTGGACTGATTGCTAATCCTTATCATCTACTTCCTCCTTCGTCACTGCCAGCAACCAAGCGTCTTCCGGTGGGGACCACCCGCCGCATCGCTCCATGCTTTCCGACGCGTCTGATAGAGGGTACAGCCTATGCTGGATGGCACTTGCAGTGCGCGGATGTCCGAATGCTTCTTCCCACGTCAAGGTGAGCTTCTTGGCGAGCCTCCATCTTTTGCTCAGGTCAGGATAGGAGCGCAGGTAATTGTTTTCTTTCGGTGTCCATCTATGAAGCTTTCCACGGGGATTTTTAGACAGACGAACAAGTCTAGTTTTTGGACTCGTCAGAGTCCTAGTAGGGCCAAACTCTTTCTTCCAAACCTGATACCTGCTCTCGTCGTTGTATCCATCCCGGAGGGTCTCGAGAAATTCGTCTTCCTTAGAAGTCCAACGTTTCTGTGAACCTTGGAAAGATGAAGAGGAGTGATTTTTGCATTCGGGGTCAGGCTCGTGACCGAGATTGAGGCCGAGGTATTCAATTCTCTGGATAATGTCCTTATCGGTTCGCTTTGTCTCGGTCGCCGACTTGAAGGCCTCAGTCATCGGCCGCGTTTTATCAAAGCCCTCGCATGCGGTCGTCAGCGCTGCGTCCTCCTCGCCAGTCCAAGGAACAGCTGCCTCTGCTGCAATAAGCTTGAGGCGAGCAACCACCACATCCGGAGTTCTTTTGGAACCAGTCTGCTCCACCCACGATTTCACAGCGGTATGTGCTCCCCGGAACTCACAACAGTCCGGAGGTGACTGAGCTCTGAGGGACTCCATTCCGGGTGCCCAGACTCGAAATTGGGCCCCATCAGAATCTTTCTCTGTCTCGATATCACATTAGTGGACCGATCGTTGTGGAATTCCTTGTTCACTTCGGCTGCAATCTCACTGGCCGATTTCCCAAGCTGCGCACCCGATATGATCATCGCTTGTTCTGCCTCGGTATATGGCGCGGCCTTTTTAACAAGCCTCAATTCTTCGATCCTTTCTCGAACTTGATCGGCTTTGACTTGACTGGTGCTGGGTGCTTGGTTCAGTTCGGCCGCGATTTGCGCGTTTTCCGCAACTCCAAACCCAGTTTGATGTTTTCGTCCTTGGGGGTCCAGTCCCGGCACTTGCTTACGTGCACCGGTTTACCATCCTCGTGGGTTGTCGTATTCGTGGTACGATCGGTGTCAAATTCCTGGTTCACTTCGGTCGTCATCTGTTCCTCCATTGCGCCCAGCTCCGCATCTGACTGCATCATGTCGTCCTCGGCGTCACAGCAATATCGTTTCTTGCGTTTGTGCTTCGGCCTGGGTAGAGGCGAGATTTCATCGGCCGGTCGTTTTTTCGCCGACGAGGTAGAAGTCGAATGCTGTTTGAGTTCAGCATCCCCTTCCGCATCCTGGCTAGCAGTTCCGTGTGAGGGCACCGAAGCGCTGCTTTGTTGAATAGGTAACTCGCTCTTGTCAGCAGAGCCATCAGGTTGGGCATCGTCTTTCTGAGCTTCTTGAATAGCCAGGGTCATGCCGCATACCAATTCTTCCTAAAGAGGTGCGATCAGAACACTATCACGATCGCGCAGCCCAATAATTCCTAGGGTTGTGTTGTGCTTTCCCAGAGCAGCTTCAATGACACCCTATGCGCCTTGCTTCTCCGAGAACTCCTGAACCCAACGCGACGATAGGTCGGGGTTCAGCTTTTTGCCGCCATCACGGCCCACGAAAGAGTATAGGTGTTTTTTTGACTGTAGGAAAGAGTCGCGCAAAGTTTCTCGCAAGAGACACTGTCCTAGCTTCGCATCGGCCGGAAGTTCGCCGGTCCGAATGTAAGTCAGAACCCATTCGAAACGGGATTTCGCAGTCTCCCGCTGATTGAAGCCCCAGATGTTTCCATAGTCTTCCAGGAACAAATTTTCCCAGTATTTTTTATCCTTTTCCTCAGGTGTTTCTGATCCATCACTGTCACCGAATACGGATCGATAGACATCCTGCATACGGCGAGCCAAGACTGCAAGAGTAGACGTTTTGTACTGACCCATTATTAATGGTGCGCCAGCCCAAACATTGATGCGCATCAAAGTCTTACGTGTCATGAAGGCAGAGGGCAGCCGCTGCTGAAAGCCCCGGTCGAGAGGCCATCAGCCCCCCGGGTCGATCTGCGTCAGACTGGAATAGAGATTCGTCCCATTCTTCTTCCTTTCCACACTCCGCGTCTTCCATCGCTTCATCGTCTGACAAAACAAAGCTAAATGGCTGTGGGGCTACGGGCTCCATGAATTTGGAATTTTCTCTTGCTGGGCCGCCATCCATGGTTGCGTCGTATTTCCATGCAGGAAGAGTGTCGTTCACTGGACACTGAGCAATTGAGATTTCGGACAAGACTTGCCTGAGGTTCTTTCCCAGACGCTTCTTTCAAGCAGATATTGGAGAAAGCCCAAAATTCCAAAACGTAATTCTTGATCAATCTTTTGGTCGAAGCCCCGTTCGGCAAGGAAGTTGACAAGATGGTAAGACGTCATAGGCTGGTCTTCCATTTTTGGAATATGGTAGTAGAGATCATGGCTACCCTGCGGAGACTCGACCAGTTTTTCTCGTTCAAGAAAGCTCTTCAGTTCGTGGATTCGGCCGAAGCGACGCTGCTAATAGCGAGTCCTCTTTGTCATCATCCCCGAATCGCACTGGGCGGACAACCTCCGATGAAGTCTCTTGACGGTTCGTTCATCCCTTTGAATCCCTTGCTCGCTCAACCGAGAGATCAAAAAGGCCCAATCAATGTCACGTCCTGTGGGATAAACTCGATCCGCATTGTCATTAACAGTCTTGATGAATCTAAGACACTCGGCGAGTGTCAAATTAGCGGTCAGCGATATTTCGAAACGCCGATGATTCTGCTTGACAGGGAGTGCTTGATTCAGACCATAGAAAGGCGAGCACGGCATCTCTTTGGGCCTGAGATCAGATACGAAGTTCGCTCCCCATGCTTGGGCAGTTTGGACAGATTGGGGATTCAGCATTTCAAGATAGATTATGTCGATTGCCTCCATCAATGTCAAAAGAAAGGGTAGGTGCAATGATGCCTCCTGCGTGCAGTCTCCGGGGAAAGGGAGCGTAGATAATACGCAGCGGGAAACGTCCTCAGTGTCCTCGTGCGAAAGTTTCGTGTACATCCAACTACGGCGTTCCTTGACCTGAGAATGTTGAAGTCGCTTATGCCGATCGATTTCGTTGAGGTGTCCCCTGGCTCTCAGTTGAATCCCCCAACGAGTAGGGTCGAAACCTGATAACGAGCAGGCTTGGCCAACATAGGCCATTTCGCCATGAGCAGACTCGGCCTTGCAAGGGGCGTGAAGAGCGTAGACACCAATCAGGTTAGGTATCTGGCCAATCTCGTCCGTTGGCGACTTGCTCTCAAGTCTACCGAACAGGTATTTCCAGTCCCTTTGGCCCAAAGCGGCTCGGTTTCGAAAGGACCGCACATGTGAATGGAGCAGAACCATCAAAATGGCATCTCGTGCAGCACCCGTGTTATTGCTTTGCAGCCATCGAAAAAAAAGCAGGATCAAATTGCGACAATTTGAGCGTTTCCCACCCACAGCTGGCCGCTGCGTTGAGAATATTGTTGAAGATGGCCGTGTACCAATAATCATGGTGCCGATGTTTTGTTGGACACGCTCAGGGTCTACAGAGATGAAAGGAGCAGCTGTAACATTTACACAAGGCTATTCAACTGAGCTTGGCAAGAAGAGATGCCAACAGGGCTCTTTTATCGCTTCTTGATATTGCAGCTCCGGGGCTTCAGGGGCTCGAATCATTCACTCCTCGATGGGAGATTGAGGATAACGAGATACAAGACATCCTACAGGAATCAGCAATTAAATCCAAGCCTGGAAATATGGTGCTCACGCTTTGCAGCAAGTGCATTGATTGACCAGCCGATTCTCGACAGTGGCGGCCTTCCGAAACCGTCGCCTTGCCCTTTGGTTCTTCGGACTTGCGCGTTTCGACATCTGCGTCTTGCTTAGCATCAGGCCTCTGGCCGCTGCTTTCACAGTCCGTGGGCATTGCGTGCCCGTACTGCCAACGCCCCCCTGTAATAAACGCAACGACATCACCGCTCGAGGCTGGGTGGCTTGGGTCAGCATAACGTGACCGAAAAGTTGGCTTCGGCAGCAAGTTGGTCATTGACGGTTCGCGGTTCTTTTCTATCCACTTTGCTTGGGCGTGTTTGTCGGAATATTCATTGATCCATGCTTCCGTTCTGTCGATTGCATTCTTCTTTTCCTTCCCGCTGTCACCTTGGCTACTTCTTTCGGCCCGCTCGTTGAGCGACGGGAAGATCAGCGGCGCCGGCTCTGTCCATCCGAAAGGACCGTTGGAGGGCCTCACCATCTCGCGTATTCTCTCTCGGGCCTTTTGCAGCGCCTCCTCGCTTGACTTCACTCGTGCCATCGCGCCACCTCCCTTTGGCGTGACCCTCTTTGTGGAATCGCGCTCAGCCAAGCCTCCTTCAAAGTCGGCCGCAGTGATGAGCTCCTTGTCGTGGGCTGAGGGCTTCCAAGTTGCAACAAGACATATCAGGCCCCGCGGGGCAAAGAATTCGGAATTGACACGGTCCAGGAACTTGTTGGATCGGACTCGGCTCTGCAGCTCCATGATGACATCCGTGGCTACTTCGGTTCCGGTCCCGATCAGCATCGAGAAGGGGTCAGGCGCTGCCATGCCCGCAAGGCCCGCCAAGTTTATGGCGAATAGCCACGGGTTGGGCTCGAGGGCCTTGTTGAAGGTGTCGATGAAATCAAGAAACATCTCCTGGCCAATCCCCACGTCGGCCAAAACAGGTGCGTACGCTCGCACAAATCCCCGCGCCCGCGTCTTGGGCCGCCGTTGGACTAGTATCACTGGCAGCCCCAGCTTTCTTTCCGGATTCTCGCTTTCTTGGTGTGGATGTCTGCCAAGGAAAGCCTCGGCGAGGTCGCTTGGCTCCTCTGGCGACTCTGAACCTGAAGCTCGTGACGCTGCCTCCTGTTCTGCCTCATCCAATTCCCAGATGGTTTCATTTATTTGTTGAGCAGTGTTCCCTTGGTTCAACTTCTTAGTCTTTTTCACAGACTCTTCTGCTTTTCGTTTCTTCTTCTCTTGGCGATAGTGGGAAGCCTCCGAGATGAATCCAACGCCCGCCGCTGCCACTCTGATGAGCGAATCGACAGGATCGTCCTTTTTCTTGACAGCCCCGGCAGGCCTGCTAAAAGTTTTGTCCCGTTCACGGATGACATCCTGGACGAGTTTTGATGCTGACCTACTCACTGATTCTTTAGCGTCTTTCACGAGGCTTGAAGGATTCGCCATTGGTACTCGAAGTATTGAAGAAAGTGGCTCAAGTTGTACTTGTTATTTTACACCTTTTTTTCCCCCCAAGAAACAATCGCGCTTGATTGAGATTCAAAGTAAACTTGGAATTAAGAATGTTAAATATGGTGCGAGATTCATCTTCAAGACCCCCATTTAAAATAGAAGGCATTGGTCCTCCGCCATCTGCATCCCGCTAGAGGCCTCCGCTAAATTACGTCGTAAGATCCAAGAGGAATCTGCCTACAAATCAAACCCCAGAGTTGCTGGCATCCGCGGGCAGCAAAAATGCTTGGCGTAAGCGCGGCGCATCATTGCCATGGCATCGCCATACGCTAATGAGTGAAAGGTAGCCCGCGGAGAGCGAGGTCTTGGCGCAGGATCCAAGTCAATAACAGAGCTTATGGGAATTGGTAAACATCAGTCATTTAAACTAAATCGAGAGGGAAAAAAATACAAATCCCGGCCACATACGCCTTCATTGCACCAACCAATGGTTTCATCCGAACTGCATCTCATGAATTTTGCATTCACTACATGCTGTTCCGTACTGTCTCGCCAAAAGCATGCAGCGAGTCGCCAATATAATGGAAAAGCATCTAGTTTACCAAGAATATGGCTTAGTTAATAATCAAGCACTTTTTTGATACCGTCATATATTCCTGAATTAAATGTAAGCAACCGTCCGCACGCTTGAATTCTTGTGGATACTTACTTGCGACGTCTGGGAGATGAAATTTCTCGTACAACAGTGGGTTATGAATGCTCCATCCCGCAACCCGTGAAACTGGTGCTTCCAGTCGTAGAAACGTCTCTGGGTCTTCTTGAATGACTGCTGCGACCTCTGCGCCAACGCCAGCGTTGACCATGGCCTCATGAACTACCATGACTCGTCCAGTCTTTCGAACGCTCTCGAGGACCGTCTTTTTGTCCCAGGGATATATTGTCCGCAGATCAATGAGCTCTACAGAGATGCCCAGATCTTGCTCGGCCTGTTTGATGGCCGACATGCACAGGTACAGAGGCTGCCCATATGAAACGATAGTCACGTTGCTGCCCTCCTTCAACACTTCTGCCTTTGACAATGGAAGTTCGTAGGATGCAGTTGGCACTTGCTCAACGGCAGCTCGGTAGAGAATCTTGGGTTCCAAAAAGACACAGGGGTCGTTGCTGCGAATCGCCGCGAGGAGAAGTCCCTTGGCTTGCGATGGGGAGCGCGGCATGATCACTCTCAGGCCCGGAATGTGCGTAAACAGACTTTCGGGTGACTGCGAATGGTACAGGCCGCCGTGGCCAACACCTCCGCACGGCATCCGTACCGTCAGGCCCCCGACGCTGCGACCGCATGTTCCATCGCGATACCTAAACTTGGCTGCTTCGTTGACGAGCTGGTCAAATGCTGGGTACACGTAGTCGGCGAATTGAATCTCAGCAATCGGCCGCATGCCCTCTGCAGCGAGACCAATACCGAAGCCCATGATACCCTGCTCCGTCAGCGGCGTGTTGAAGACTCTGTCGGCGCCATGGGTATCGGCAAGCTTCATCGTGCATCGGAAGACGCCGCCAAAAGCAACGTCTTCGCCAAAGACAACCACCGACTCGTCCTCGGCGAGGGCGGCGCTCATCGCATCGTTGACGGCCTGAAACACGTTCATCTTTTGTGTCGTTCCATTGCGGACTTCTTCGGAGAGCTCCTTGTTGCTCAGAGCAGCCTGGGAGCTGTGAGCGAGGAGAGGTGTCGTGGCATAGTCAATTGGGATGTTGAGCCTGGCGTTGGGAGGATGTGTCGAGTAAGAGCGAGCCAAAGGGACCGAGAATCTAGTAGCAGGCTGACGCAAGAGCGCCCTACCAAGCTGGTGCACTGTGCAACGCTTCATGTCGGGTCTTTGCAGAGAAATGGGCGGTGAATTGGAGAGATTGGGGATGGAAATGAGGTCAGGAGCGGCATGACGGGAGCGGTACACATACCTTAATGCCCGGCTGATTCAGATTAGCTTGGTGCTGGTTGCCCTCGGCGCTGGTGATGTCAAGCTCGGTTTGTCACGGCCTCAGCGGGGTGTGGCGGCAATCGTCGCCTCGGTCGCAAGCTACAGCCACTCTGCGCTCCCGATAAGATTGTTGCCCCGTCGACAAGCGGATTCGCCCAAAGAGGAAATAGGACGCAAAATCTTGGCAGGGGAGTCGTCATCTCGATCGACGTGCCAGATTGCCGTTCTGTGTTTTCCGGCTCGATGCATTCGGATATTGAGACCTTGACCTAACCACACGGCCGAAGCAAACTCAGTGCAACAATGGCCCCACGAGAATCCTCCCGGGCGGCACACGGCCATCGACACCGGGACCGAGACCGAGATCGAGAACGACAACGAAATGGCCAATCAACCAGGAAAAGCGGACACAAAAAGAAGGCGTCAGGGAGCCGGCGACCAGTTTCTGGTGAGGATGAAACCAGAGCTGGGGGGAGCTCGAAATCTCTGTCTGCTGGAGCGTTGGCAAATTTGAACAAGGCAAACGAGCGAGACAAACGACGCAGAGAGCGGGCGGAACGAGTCGCAGACAAGTCAAGGCGGGGAGAACGTTCAGAGCGCGCAGAGCGGGCGGAGCGCAAACGAAAGCAAGCCCGAGCCGATGAAAGAGACTACGAGGAATCGAGGCCGCTGAGGAACAAGAGAGACAAGAAACGGAGAGTGGTCAGCGGCGCTCTCATGGAGGAGGGAGCCGCGTCTGGAATTAGAGGCGGGCACAATAGATGGAGCGACGACAGTCTTCCGGAAAAGGACTATTACCACGAACGAAAGCCGAAAAAGAGCAAAAAGAAGCTTTGTAGGTTGTGCGCTGCCTGCTAACATGTTGGAGAGGCTAACAGGGAAACCTAGGGATCATCATCGGCGTTTGTGCTGTCATCCTCCTCATCATCATCATTGTGGTCGCAGTTGTTGTCAGCAATAAGAACAAGAAAAAGAGTTCCGATGGCACAACCTCGACCTCGTCAGACTTGGATGGGATGAGCCACAGCGATATTCCCACCAAGTGGCAAAACACATACCTCGACCCTTGGACCTGGAAATCGACGACCGACTTCAACGTCACCTTTACCGATCAAATGGTGGGCGATCTCCCCGTTATGGGTCTTTACACGGATTGGGACGACTCGACACAGGCCAACGACAACGTCGCTGCGCTCAACAAAGATTGGGGTTCGTACGGCAAGACGCCAGCCCGCGGTGTGTGCATAGGAGGATGGCTGTACTTGGAGCCGTTCATCACGCCGTCCTTGTTCAACTACGACACAGACCTGGGCATCGTTGACGAGTATACCCTAATGCAGCATCTTGGATCTGACGGCGCAAGCGTTCTTGAGAACCACTATGCCACATTCATTACCGAGGACGACTTCAAAAACATAGCCGCGGCAGGAATCGATCATGTTCGAATCGGCTTCTCATACTGGGCAGTGCAGACTTACGATCAAGACCCTTATCTATTCCGAACATCGTGGCGATACCTGCTCAGAGGCATTGAATGGGCTCGAAAATACGGCCTTCGAGTTAACTTGGATCTCCACGGCATTCCGGGAAGTCAAAACGGTTGGAACCACAGCGGACGTTGGGGAACCATCGGCTGGCTCAACGGCACAAACGGCGCCACCAACGCCAACCGTTCCCTCGAGATCCACGACCGCATGTCCCAGTTCTTCGCGCAGGACCGGTACAAGAACGTCGTTTCGCACTACGGCGTCGCCAATGAACCGCGCATGACATTTCTCTCGGTCAGCGAGGTCATCAGCTGGACCGAGGAGGTGTACGCCAAGGTGCGCAAGAACGGCATGAATGCGCTCGTCGTCTTTGGCGACGGCTTCATGGGTCTCGACAACTGGCAGGGCAAAATGACGGGCTACGACGACATGGTGCTTGACGTGCATCAGTACGTCGTCTTCAACGAGAATCAGATCGACTTCACGCACAAGGAGAAGATCGAGTACGCGTGCGATGGCTGGACCGAGCAGGCCCAGCAGAGCATGAACACCAGCACGGGCTACGGCCCAACCATCTTTGCCGAGTGGTCCCAGGCCGACACAGACTGCGCCAAGTTCTTGACGGGCGTGGGTTGGGGCAACCGGTGGGAGGGCACGTACGATACGGGCAACACGAGCACCTCCATCCTGACGCCGCGCTGCCCGGCCAAGAACTCGACGTGCTCGTGCGACGGGGCCAACGCGTCCCCGAGCTCCTGGAGCAGCGACTACAAGAAGTTCCTCAAGGTCTTTGCCGAGGCCCAGATGCACAGCTTCGAAAAGGGCTGGGGCTGGTGGTATTGGACCTGGAAGACCGAGTCGGCCTACCAGTGGAGCTACCAAGCCGGCCTCAAGGCTGGCGTACTGCCGTCAAAGGCCTACAGTCGGGACTTTAGCTGCGCCTCCTCTGACATTCCAGACTTTTCGAGCCTCTCGGAAACGTACTGAGGGCAATCACCTGTTTGATATCATTTTGGGGGAGAGGGGAGGTGGGGAGGAGAAATCAGTGGGCTTGTATATAACCGGTGAGTGGTGCTTACTCGTTGGTCCAGTGCAGGGCGAGATGTATTGTCTTTTTATTTGATCGCATGGCTTCTGGCGTTTGGATTTGATGGCCTGAGGGATTCAGGGTTATAGGAGCGATACTGGGAGCGATATTTAGAAAGCCGGGTGTACGAGGTGCTTTGTGGTTTTGGTTGGGGTTACTTGATATCACGTATGCATGAGCCGGCCAATTTGGCCAACAGAGTACACGACCGAGATGGACGAGATAAGCTTTTGCGCTTGCTTTGTTAGATAGAGACCGGAGATGGTATATATATACATGTGCGAAATGTTTACATAGGAACAGTGAAGAGACATTATCTAGCCTACCCTGACCTGTGCTTTTGTCTCTTTTTTTTCCATGAGGTGCTTTTAAGCTTTTCGCGATCTTTGCGACGGCGAAGCACACAGACCAATGATTACCGCCACCATCTGCCGGTCCGAATTATTCGCAGCCGGAACTAAAATAAAAAAAAAGCGAATCAAAATAAAATAAAAAAGCCCCCGCTTCCGCCTCTGGCAATCAATATGCGTCTATATATCTAGTTTCCCAACGGCTTCCGGAATCTCTCGCCTCCTAACGCCGCGCCGTATGCCCGCTGAAGAGAGTTCTTGGCCAACAACAGGGCCTGATGCACCTTCAAACTCAAGTGCTGCGTACATGATAACACCCACGGGTGCTCATGAGCCCGAGTGTGCCGGCTGGGGTGTGGTTAGAGGGGAGGGGGAGAATCGTCATTCTGCTCGCAACGCCGGGCTGGCTCGTTCCAGGCTCTATCCTCGATGACTCACTATTTCTCCGCTTCGCCATGCAGAAGAAGCGCCTGCCCTACCCTGCTACTGCCATGGTGTTGCTTCGAATGAATTAGAACCTGGTCCGATTATTCTTGGACAAGACACCCTTGGACCTGGCTAGTGTTTTGTATACCGCAGGCATATCCTACTTTGCCCTTGCGAGTATTTTCCGTTGTTGACACTAGGCACTTAATGGTATGGACTTCACAATTCCCAATATGGAATATGAAGAAACAGATATGAATCCCAACCCAATCAAGCACGCGATTGGTTCGCTTGTTTGCGTATGCACTTTACAAATAAAAAATGCGAAAGGAGTGTTGGTCAAATTTGCCTGACCAAGTTGGCTGCTCATCCAAGTGCACCTACAAACCGTTCTCAAATACGTTGAAATCATGAATTAGCCGGCTTCCAAGAAATTCTTTAGGATTTCCAACGCATTTCGTAAGCCATATTATGAAAGCCCTCGTAAAGCACTGACAACCCCGGATTTTTGAACGAATTTAATAATCCCCACAGTACAAACAATGTCGCGATAACACTGTACAGTTCCCTCCATCCGTCTATCCGTCTCCGGACGGGTAAGATTGCTCAAAAAAGAGTGATAGGGAAACATGGGGTCGGGTGACATCAGTGCGTTGCATCCACAGCAAAGCGAAAAGAAAGAAGAAAAAAAAGTTCTTAGTCCATCCCAAGGTTTAGCGGGAGCCCCAGCGGCTGCTCGTCCCGTCTCAACTAGCGCTTCGGAGCACCGACAGTGGTGATTTTTGTTGACGGCTTGGCGTTGCGCCGTTGTGGCATAGTCGCGGCTGTAGGCTCGAATGTACGAGGGAAAGGGTCCAACCGTGTCTTTTACGGGGACGGTTCGCTCGCAGGGTCGTTATTAAACAAGGCGTCTTCGGCGACGGGAGCGAGCAGGCGTTGTCAAAAGGCCGTAGCGCTATCGGCAACCTTTTGGGGCTTGTCCTCTAACGCCGAGCCAGCTCCGTTACGGTGTTTGCGTGGGCGCGAGCGCGAGCAACGGCCGGCATCACGGCGCCCCTTCTCCGCTCAATATCCGAGCAGACGTGCCGGTATGGGATGCCATAGGCCTTTCGTGGTTCCATGGGCTCCACCACTCGCGGGACGTGAATGGATAACGATGGCGTCGAGTGTCAATGAGTAATGTGACCCCAATTATCAACTCCAGTTGCTCCACGGGGTTTGAGGAGGTGTTTCTCTCTGGCTGCAATTGCCTCGAAGGTGACCAGCGTAGCTCACCATGAGTCCATGTATTTGAGATTGAGATCCCGCCGTTGTTTGTGACCCCGATTTGCTGCTTGGCATCAAAACCATCATCATCCCTTGTTTCCGGTCCCCGTCTAATTCCCTTGGGGCCCGCCTGTCCAAATTAATCAACGAATCCATCCCTAGCTGGAGGTGAGCTGGAGCAACCAGATAAGGAGAGAGAGGTAGGGTCAAAAAAAAAAACCAAGCAAAACCAGAAATACACCAGCAAGAACGATAAACCATGGAGCGAGACCTGGAGAAATCCTCGTCGCATTCAGACGACGCTGGCGACGACGCGGCAACCATCTTTGCGCCAATTCAGTCTGGTGCTCGACGAAACTCGACGACTCGAAATTCCATCTCTGAAAGCCTGAGCCGAACTCGCTCTCAGAACGGCTACAGCTGCGATGATGCCAATAGCAATTCCGACGACCCAGCCGAGGCCGCGGCCCCAGAGAAGGACCCCTTCGAGGTTAGTTGGGACAACGGCGATCAAGACCCCCTGTGCCCGCGCAGCTTCAGCAAGTTGAGGAAGTGGGTGATTGTTTCCATTGTTTCCATGGCCAGTTTCTGCGTGTAAGTATTGTCGCTTCCTCTTGTTGCCCCGCGTGTCTTCATCATGTCTTGGCGAGATGCATCGCGCCGCGCTACGCCGCAGATCTCTCCGAAGCTCAGGGTCCAAGACAGCCTTAGACATGCAAAAAAAAAAAAAAGAGAGCCTAACAACCGTCAAATCAAACAGAACTAGCGCCAGCTCCATCTATGGATCGACATATGACCGCATGGAAGCGGAGTTTGGTAACTCGAGAATTGTCTCGACCCTGGGCCTCTCATTTTTTGTTCTGGGCATTAGCTTGGGACCCATGCTGATGAGCCCGCTGAGCGAGTTTTATGGTCGCCGACCTATTTACCTCGTCTCTTGGTCATTTTATGTCATCTGGGTCATCCCGCAGGCTGTTTCCAAGAATATCGAGACCATGATCATCTGCAGATTTCTTGACGGCTTCTCCGGGAGCGCGTTCCTAGCCGTGTCAGGTGGCACCGTAGGAGACCTCTTCGCTCGCCATGAGCTCCAGGGGCCAATGCTCATGTTCTCCATGGCACCCTTCATCGGTCCCTCAATTGGACCTGTTATTGGTGGTTTCATCAACTACAACACTGACTGGCGATGGACGTATTACATACTGCTTATGTGGGCGTTTGCCGTTTTGGCGGGCATCGTTTTCTTAGTGCCTGAGACATATCGTAAGTCGCGAAATCAATATCAAGTCCAGGCATGGAGAGGCTACTAACAGGAGTTTACCAGACCCTATCTTGCTCAGGAACAAGGCGAGAGAGCTTCGAAAGAGCACTAGCGATGACAGATGGCAAGCACCGAGCGAAAAGGTTCAAAAGTCGGTTCTCAGTGCCGTGGGCCATTCGCTTCTCCGGCCCTTTCAGTTGCTCATCTTTGAGCCCATGTGCCTCAGCCTGTGCATCTTCGCCGCCATCCTTCTTGGCATCCTATATCTCTTTTTCGGCGCTTTCCCGCTTGTCTTCCGAAACACCTACGGGTTCAATCTGTGGCAGAGCGGCCTTACCTTCTTGGGTATCCTCGCCGGCATGTTCTTTGCTGCAACCTTGGACCCCGTCTTCCACCGCACCCGCTTGCGCTTGACGGCCAGGCTCAGCGCCGAGACGGGTGTCGAAGGAGCCAGCGAGCCCGAGTTTCGCCTCCCGCCAGCCATTGTGGGATCCGTCCTTTGTCCCGTCGGCATCTTTATTTTTGGGTGGTCTTGCTACCCTTGGGTACATTGGATCGTGCCCGTCATTGGATCTGCCTTTTTTGGAGCTGGGTAAGTGGCAGTAGTTGTTTGCTTGTTGATATGCACCCACACGCGAGAGTCGCATCCAGAGTGTGGCGGTCCTCGTTTCCTCCAATGAGCCCGCCTGCTTTGAGACCGTGAGGCCAGAAGACCAAGACTTGGAAAGCCCCTGGGCTTGACCGAGGTGGTTGGACGAGACGTAGTAGCACCAACTTTGTTGCCATCGATACACAACTGGCCCCAAATTTGCTCGCCCCGCGTCGCCCAAGCCCCAGCCGGCTCTTCAGGGCCAGCTCGGTCATGGCAGCAATGTCCTGATGGCTCACCCCGATCTCGTATTCCCTTGCTGCAATTGTCCGTCTGTGGCTAACCGCCATGTTTCTCAACAGAATCATCCTCGTTTTCACCGGTATCTTTACTTTTCTGGTGAGTCTCCCCCTTGGTCACGCGCGCATGCAGGCATGCCGTCACTGTCATCCACCTTCTCCTCGCCTGCGTAACCCGTACGGCTGGGAAATGCATTCACAAGGGATGACAGCGTCCGTGCCAAACGGGAACCAATGCTAACTGAGGCTGTCAATAGGTGGATGCGTATCCGCAGTACGCCGCGAGCGCCCTGGCCGCCAATGCATTCGTGCGCTGTGCATTTGCAGGTGAGTTGCGATCTTCCCTCCTCTTTTCTACACCTTACCCTGCGCGGCCTGCTGCTTCACCCATCCATCTCAATCTTAAATGGGCCTCACCGCCGCGGGTGGCTGCCTCCTTTGCTCCGGTCGGCGGGCTCGCGTGTGCGCCCTGAGAAGACAATTAGGCTGGATGGGTGCGTGCTGAGGTTATCTTGAATCCATCACATTACACAAGGGCGGAAACACACACCCAAACATGCATATCTCACCAACTCGGAGAGGGAGAGAGACAAGAGAGCTAACCGTGTATTCCACAGCCGCGTTCCCCCTGTTTGGTACCCAAATGTACAACAAGCTGGGCTACCACTGGGCGTCATCGCTGCTGGCCTTTCTGACGCTGATCATGATGCCCTTCCCGTACATCTTTTTCCGGTATGGCAAGCAGATCAGGGCCAAGAGTCGGTACGCGAAGTCTTAAAAAGTTGTGGCGTCGGGCCCGACACTCGGCAAATGATACACCTAGGCTTCTACGGGCACGGCCCGACGACGGACATAGCTCTAGCGTCAGGGTGCGTTTTCCGCCCAACGACATACCATCCCCGATGCATGAGGCCGTCGTTTCCGCCAGCGTTTTGGACACGCCGTATCGCTGTCCCTCTGTGTGAGGCAGACGGGTATGACGTTGAAAATCCTCGGGCGCCCCGCAACACCGGATCAGGCACCGCCGAACCGGGCCGCGCGGGGACGGCAGGACAGCAGCTTGCGTCTGGCTAACGACACGCCAACTACACAAGTACACACTGGCGACACAACATACATAGGGGCTACTTGGCAGGCCGCCGACATCAATGCAACCCCCGGAGGTATTTCAAACGAGGAGCCGGATGCGGGTAGTACGGTTGAAGCTAGCTGGCAAGGAGGACAAGCAGCGGCGTGGGGCCGAATATTGGGTGTTTCGGTTCGTGTTGGGTTTTGATCTATTGTGTTCCTAAAATATATCCACGGCGGGTCATTTCAACTTACATACAGCAACATGCTGGGTACATAGAACGAAAAGGTACACAAGGTACCAACCATACTGGGCAATTAGCCGCAGTTGTCATTTTGCAGAGTCTCATTGAGACTGGACCAGGAGTAATGCGGGTAATCGATTAGTTGCAGTTTTAAAAAGCACATTTTGTTGAGATATCGTTTTTTACTTCTCCCCCCAGGTACACGGGCGGGCCTACCGAGGCGGGAGACCTGCAGCAGCCGGTCGTCCTGTGGAGAGTTTCAATCGCATGTGACAAATTAGTATGATCTTCATCAAGGGCTTTGTGTGTATCAGCATCGGCATCGGTCTCGATGACCGGATGCGAGTGATTTGCTTCCGGACCCCCCAGAAAGCTGCAAGACAAAGACCAGGGTGTGCAAGTCCCATTAAACGGAGCTGGCAGTGTCCCATCCGGACTGAAGGGAGTTTGCCAAGTCATCAACTTTGTTTTTGTTTTTTCTTCTTCATTGATCCCACCTCCAAGCGGAGATCTCACATCCCATGTATCTATGTAACCCACCCGGCTGGCCCGGGGAATGAGTGCGCCACCTTGACACGACGCAACCTCCCAGACCGCCACTGAAGCTAGCCTGGGTCGTCTGCATGACGGAAATCCGGGGAGATGGAGGGGTGCGATCAAGGAGGGGAGGAAAGGTAGACCAGAGCCGAGGATAGCGATGACCCTGCAACAAAAGGCCCCCTCCATGGCAAAAGAAAATATACAACCCAGCCATGTCATTTTGGAGGCCAGATAGTGAGTGACATGGACCAGGCGTTGACGTATTGAGAATTACGCCACGCATAGTGCTCATCTAGTTTGAAATGAAGGAAAACAAACAAGAAGAGAGCCAGTAGCATTCAGATACGTATGCGCCGAGGGGTAAAAAAGGCTTTGGGAGGATATGTGCCCAATTTCGGTGAGCGAACAGCGAACAGTTCACGGTTTCACAACGCGGGGGACAATATGCGGACATGCAAAGTGCCAGCAGACAACAACAGCCCAACACTGAACGCCACCATTCAAGAGCGACCAGGATATCATGGCTTCCAAAGTGGGAAGAAAGAACCGCAGATTGACTGGACCCTCTGTGTTGCAGCCGCAATCCATCAATCGATCAGATAGAGTTGGGAACTTCGAGATGAAGGATTTTCCGACAAGGATGCTCTCGGTGAGAAAGTGGGATCAAGCGGATCACAAATCAAGATGGGGTCCAGGGCAAGAAACAATTCGCAACCGAAACCAAAACCGGGTTGGGCTCTACCCCCATATTGTTTCGCCTCAAGGAGCAAGTTCAATCGCCAATTACGAACTGGCTGAAGGAAGTCCTTTTTTGGGGGTTGTCATTGAATGAAGGCGACCGACTAGGGGACGTGGATAGGTGTTCAGAGATTGCCCCCGTAGTCCAAAAACGGACCAACCACATGTTGGGTGGGAAAACTACTGTTCAAGTTGACAAGGGTGTCTTTGAGCCTCTTGGGAAACGCCAGCTGCGAAACCCAACCGCCCCTCCAAGGGACCCCCATGGGGCCAAGCCAGGGTCAAGCGTCGACGACAGGACGAAAGCGATGCGCGACGCAAGACGCCATGGCCGCCATGGGGTCTTCGGTTATCGCATGCTGCAACTGCACCTGCTCAACGGGTCTTGTCCCAATTCCATTTGGGATCCATTCGACTGGAAACCCGCAGGTTTCCATCACCGCCAAGTTGTCGCGTCTCCCGCCAAATTCTACGTGCATCGCAAGCTCAATTGGCAAGCCGGTCGTGGTCCCGGGGAGAGCGGTCACAACCATGTGGGAGTTGAGGATGGATCACCCAATGATGAAGCTTACCGCGGTGGCCATGGGATCCATGGTCAATGTCGCTTTCACTACCGCCGCTTGTCATGCAGGCCGCAGCCGCAGAGCCACCCCAAATGGCAACCGGAACATAACGACAAAACAAGATGCTCCAGGTCCGACGCGAAAAAAGAAAAACTACCTTGACAGCACAAAAAGGCAACCATGAAACGTGGAAGCGTAGTAAGAAAAGCAACCGCGGGGCTTTTGCGCTAGCCGGGGTTCGCGATCGACAGGCCCGGTGAAGCTGAAGCAGAAGATGACGACGGAAAGAAAAGCAAAGCTTGCTTGACCCCACGATCACCATGTATGCAACTGTGGCCCAGCGAGGCGAAACAGACGAAGCTGCCGTATCCAGGTCGTTGATTGTGCAGGGGCCCGGTATCTTGTCCAATTAAGTTAACCTTGTCGAGATTACGGATATACTGCCAATAGCCTGAGTATTTTTGGGGCGCGGAAAAGAAAAGTTACATATCAGCTGGCGCGGATGACCAGCGCGGAATGGCTGCTAAACGAGAGCTGAAATATAGCGATGTTCATGTATTGCTAAACCAGTCATCGATCGAATATTGGAGGACCAACCAAGGTGAGCGTGGGTGGGTGGACATGAAGCCGACGGGAAGCGGCGTGCAGCGCACAAGGCGGCCTTCCACCTCCGGGCTACAACCGGGGACGGTCCCTACCTGTCCGGGCCCTATCCCCGAGACCCCTCACCCTCTTGGGGGGAAACATCGCCCAACTATTCGCTGGCTCGGGTGCTGAACAAAAACCAGCCGAGAGCTGATCCAAGCTGGATTGTCGCATTTGGTGACGGTCTCACCTGTTTCGCCCTCTCATGTCTCGTCCTGACCCTCTCTCGGCCAAGGCCCGTTCCCGCTCCCATGTTTCTGGCAACATCTTGATTGGGACGATGAACAACAGACCTTGGCAATCTTGTCAGCGCCAAGTAGCCATCCCACTTGTGACCCCCAGAGGAGCCTTGGCCTTGCCTGGCGCGCATAAGATAGTCTCGATGGTGCGCATGTGTCTCATTGGACCAGGGTGGTGAAGAGCAGCCCGGACATCAAAGCCGGGCCATCAAGACTGCGAGTGCGGGACCCGGGTACCTTACCTTGACGCTGCCGGTCATAGCCCGTAGCAGACAGACGGCTCAACGTTTTAGTGAACTTCATGACAGACCATCGCCTAGCTCAGTTGCCCGTCCTGGTTCTAGTTGACTGGCTTGTCGCAACGGCGCTGCAGTCGCACGGCACTAAAGCCGTCGCTCATGGTTCCGGCCTGTGATCGGGCATGAATCACGCACCCCTCGCTGGGCGATGACGAGATGTGATTGCATTTGGATGAGGGGGCTCAACGCCTTCCAATCCCACTTCCGATCCTCACTGCCGCGTTGCTAGAGCGTTTAAACAGCGCCAACTTTAAACAGGCAAAGCTGGTAGCTGGCTGGCGGCAGTGAACCGCGCACATGCAATTTCTAGTAGAACTATCCATGGCCGTCTCTAGCTTTCTTCACATCATCCCCAGATCCATGCCGTTACATGTTGGAGGACCGCACAGCCCGTAACCACAACCCCCCTCCTCCACTTTCCCGGGCGCGATCCACGATGCAGGCTCACGGCGACAGGCGGCAGGCTACCGGCGGTGACCCTCCCTCCACAGGCCTAAGGGATTGAATGGGGATCCAGGGTGTCCCAGGACTGGGGCCCAGGCCGCGACCTAGCGGGGCTCTGTGTAAACACTTTTTTTTCTTCTTCAAGCTGCTTGCTTTTCCTCTGCTGAATTTGCTCGTGGGGGAGTGGAAGGTGGTTGGGCGGCTCAGCGGACCAGGGAGCCCAAAGCAGTCTCTCAAGGTGCAGAAGTAGACAGGGAGGGAGCTGACCGGTCGCTGGCCATTGCGACTGCCGAGCAGACTGTTCCTCGGCTTGAGAAGCTTGAAAGTCGCGAGGGCTTTTACCGTGTTCAGCATTAATTAATTAATAGATCGGGCCCTAACCAGGCCGAGGACTTCAAGTAGTCCGAAGCACAGTCGTCATCGGCATCGGACCAATGGACAGCACACAGTTTTCCCCGGCGCGGGTCATTCACTCCACTGGTACACCCCGCAGTCAAAAATTCTTCATGTGTCTTTGCGTGAGCTTTGTGTCTGTCTCATCTCTCGTCCTGGTCGAGGAGACGGCCTGGCATTGGCTCTCGGCGGAGATTTGTTGGCTGCTGCGCGTCGTCCGCACTGCACCGCATCGCTGCCCTCGCTCGCTGTCGCCTCTGCATCCCGCCTCTTTTCCGGGGACGTTTGGGGGTGCCTGGTCCCTGCCCTTCTTTTCTTTTGCCTCTGCTGCAGCTGCGGTTGCATGTGCTGTGCATGTGAGTGCGTGTATGTGTGGGCGTGTGCGGCTGCAAGGTGAAGAGAGATTATCCACATGCCATACATGGTCCCGGTGGGGCCTGACATGTACCCGGGCCCTGTGTCAAGTCTTGGAAAAGTGATGTGCCGCCAGATTGGTACCTCAACGCCCAAGGTGTACAATACCTCTTGGCGATTTTGTCATGAGCGCAAACCGGCTGGCAATCACCAACGCCATTCCCAAATGGCGCCTAGCTGGTTCTGCGTCGCGGTGGCCTTCTCTCTGTTTCTCTGGCTTGTCTTGTTTCATCCAAGAATGTAGCATGGGTCAGTTTGTCATTTGGTGATTCTCAGGCGTTGCGGTTCCATGGTCCTGATCCAGGTGCTTGCGATGACTGATTGATGACTTGCCCTGCCCTGTCCATTGCCATTATTACCATTTGACTCCACATTGCACTTCTCTGCTCCATAATTGTCTTTTATTTCCCCAATCCTATGCCCCTTCTTCTTGCTTTTACCCCCCTCTCCTTCCTTGCGGCCTCCGCTGGCAAAGAAATAAAAATCCACCATCCCCAAAACACAACCCTGGGGACCAACCCGGGAAGGTACATCGTACTACCACCACTGCCAAGGTCCCAGCGCTGAACTGCTGTCAGCACCGGCTCCAGCGCCGCCAACCACCATACCCGCCGCCACCCTTCCATCGCTCCTGCCCTTGCAAGGCCCTGCTTGGAGCACCATATCCATAACCATATCCATATCCGCACATCCACACGCAATCCACACAATCCACGACAACATCCACACATCCCACCGCCTCACCTCGCACCTCGTCGCCTGACCTCCACCATCCGACCTCTTGTCGTTTACTCCCGGGCTACTGACCGCCGCCGGCCTACTTTGCGAATTGCCTCTCGCGCGTCTCCTATATCCCCCCGGGCTCTCCCCTCATCCTTTTCCCGCTCTTTTTCTTCCTTTTCTCTTCCGCCCGCTCCGCTCTCTTCCTCCCCCACCCCTTCTCTTGCGCGCCGCCGCTGGTTCGCATGCCTCATCTCTGCACAACACTGCGTTGTCGCCACAGCCTGCAGTTACGGTCGCCGACGCCGTGTAAGCAGCTGCTGTAGTGTGTGTTGCCGCCGGGCTGAGCGCTGGGTACCACCAACCCTCATGGCCATCGCGTAGCTGCAATCCTCTCCTGCTGCCGTCGCCCTCCTCCACTCCTCACGCCCGTACAATCGGCTTTGTGCTGTCGCCTTGTGTCATACAGTCGCTTTGTGTCGCACTAGGAAGCTCTACTTTAGAATTTCCCTACCCGTGTCCCGCCCCGCGACCCCTCGGCTTCGATTCCGACAAATTAGACCCGCGGCCCCGAAATCCATATACCTCGGTGACGACATCCGCAGCTCCCTCTTGCTCAACACCTGCCCTTGATTGTCCGCACGTCGCACGAGAACGCCTCTTCGTACTTCGTTGCAAGTCCATTGGGCCTTGTCCGAACACACCCCATCCTAAATACGAGCCTCCCCGACCAATTTCGGTCAGGGATTGCCGTCATCCTCTCGGCATTTCACAGCTTTAGCCTTGTTCTCGCCCAACGTTCATATTGCACAGCAGCCACCCGCTTGCTGCAGCTTCCAAACCAAATACATCCATATACACGCGCCAGTGATTGCGGTTTTGGGGGGTTCTGTGCGCATCCCCACGCCAGCGCGAGTCTCGTTGTCCTTGTGAGCAGCGCACATCACAGCTCCAATTCGACCACGGTCCTGTCCCTGCTTGGCTGTGCCACAGAGGCTTGAATAGGTGTGGTTCCGCAAAGGTATTGAGTAGGGTGACGAGAGACAGGTATTTGGGTGTTGGATACTGCAATTCCGGGTCGCTTGTTCTTCAGACGAAGCCTAGGGTTTCCTACTAGCTGAAAAGGGAGGCTCCCAACAATTACTGTGGTTGCGTCACTGCCTGGGCCTGTATATAAAAACTAAGACACCATGCCGCACGAAATGGAGGAGAATGGCCCTGAGGTCTCAGATCCTATGTCTGAGAACGACGACGATACGGAGACTTTTCTCAAGGGCGACGAGAAAATGACCGACCAAAACACAAACGACAGCACCACCGATGTCAAGAAAAAGTACGACCCAAAAGATCCCCTGCGCCCCAGAAGGAAAAAGGCGCGGCGGGCGTGCTTTGCTTGCCAAAGAGCCCATCTGACCTGTGGTAAGTCGTCCTTTGTTGCAGATCACCATAACCGCCTGCACTGTTCCCCCGTGAAGTATTTCCAGGCTGTTGCCAAGACACCATTCGATCATATCGATCACTGGTAGACATTATTTCCCTTGGTGCCCCTTATAGTGTTCACCCCCTGAGTCGCGCCAGACATTGCTCGTCTGCCAATGGTTAAGCATCCCGACTGACGTCTTCATTAGGAGATGAGAGACCCTGCCAGAGGTGTATCAAGCGCGGTCTTGCCGACGCATGTCAAGACGGCGTTCGCAAGAAGGCCAAGTACCTCCACGATGCACCGCCCGAGGCCCTTCGCCCAGTTCTTGGGCCCAACTACAACCCAAACCCGGCACCCACGCGACCCAATGGCCATCGCCAAAACTCCAGTCAGTCAGACAATATATCCACGACGGGTAGCACTTTTTTCTCTCAAGCAAGCACCACCACGTTCCCCGTCTACTCGGGTGGCCAACAGACTCCTGTCGCTCTGCATGAGGGTATAGCTTTCAATACCCAGACATCTCCTACCGCCTTCCAGGGTCCTACACCAAATACCCAACCCCCGATGAGCAATATAATGCCTGGCAATGCCATGGACTTTAATGCTCTTTTTGATCCCAGTAACCCGGCTCTGTACAATTTTGATCTTGAAGGCCTCAATTTTGGCAGCCAGTACGCTGGTTGGGAGTTTGGCATTCTCAACAAGATGGGCCTTGGTGCGGAAACGCCCCCGAGGGAAAACTCACTGTCGCAAACGCCCACAACTGAGGCCAACTACGCCGCCCTATTTGGGAATGGCAATGCTTCAAATTACGACCACCCCATGCTCGGTGCCGACTTTTCTGGGCTTGACACCAATGCGCAGCCATTATACGCCCAGGGCAACCTCCAGCATGGCCTGCCCCATGCGTTTGCGATTGCAGCTGGTCCAACGAGTCTTCACAGCCCCAGTACCGATACCACCGCAAGCCCCCATTCGGGTGGCGGAATGGACGGGTCTCCCAACAACTTTGCTGGCATGCCTCCAGCAGCGCCCCGGGTTAGACAAAAGCCTGCGAGAGGTCCACAGTCGATTCTCGGCAAGAGACAACGAGACTCGGCTGCCATTTACGAGAGCGTTAAGGAACCATACCCATATACAACTGGGTTTCATAACATGGTTGCCGTACTGCGAAAGCGACTGCCTGGTAACAAGCTCCTCAAGATTGCCAAGGCACTGGGCGAGATTCGACCCTCTTTCATATCGTGCACCAAGGACCTGACTCGCCAAGATCTCGTCTTCATGGAAAAGTGCTTCCAGCGAACGCTGGTCGAGTACGATGACTTCCTCCAACACTGCTGCGCCCCAACTGTAGTCTGCCGAAGATCAGGGGAAGTCGCAGCGGTCAACAAAGAATTCACAGCGTTGACTGGTTGGACCAAAGATGTACTCTTAGGCAAAGAGCCAAATAACAACGTTTACGACCGGGTAATAAACGGCAATTCATCTCAAGACGGCAGTTCGCAGGGCGACATGTCGACACCTCGCCCACAATATGCGGCGTTGGATTTGGGTGGCCGTCCCCAACCAGTGTTTTTGGGGGAGCTTCTCGATGATGACAGTGTAGTAGAGTTCTATCAGGACTTCTCACAGCTTGCCTTTGAGGACAGCCGGGGCAAGGTGCAAAGGAGCTGCCGGCTGGTCAAGTACAGAACTCAGCAGAGCATTGACTCTAAAGACTCATCACCGCAAAAGGAGAACAGCCACACAAGTATCCTGAGCAACCGAGTCACCCGAATTGATGGCGAGCATGGCATATCGAGAATTGAAAAAGATGGCAAGGTGGAATGCACATACTGCTGGACCATCAAGCGGGATGTTTTTGATATTCCCATGATGATTATCATCAACGTAAGTAGAACAATTTTCTGCGTGCTCGCGTTGCAGAGACTAACAAATATTTCAGTTCCTTCCACGATACTCTCCGGACCAAGGTCCCCAACAGCTCGCAGTATAAGTATTGCGAGGATACATTTGATACGTTCCTTCTCCCTTAACTTTGCACATGGGAGGCGTTTTCTATGAGCATTTGCACCTCTTCTTAATCTCTGGGGGAGGAAGAAGATAGAGCAGAGCAGAGCCAAGCCCCCCTACCCCATTCCCTTGATGGGTTACATGAGCATCATGACGCGATTCATTTATTGTACATGGTTGGATGACGACAATTTTTGTGTTTTTGAGCATGCGGTGGAAGGCAAGGAAAAGGTCAGGATTGGAAGGGTTTCCCACGATACCCGCATAGTGTTTAGAACGAAATGCGAAACGAGAAGAAAGAGTTGTTGTTTTTTTCTAACATCCGTCTATCCCAAAACTCCCGCGCCCTCGCTCTCGTCGACTGTAGCATGGTATTTGGCAAGTGCTTCGTGCATACATTTTAACTATATTTCATCAGGTCCCAAGCTCAAACCTAGAGAGGTTGGGTAAGCCACTGGACATCAAGCTTGCCGTCGACGTCAGCGCCACCAACTACGAGACCCTTGGAGGGAGCCCAGCTCTCGCGTGCAAGGCTGTTCTTGGCAACTTCGCAGTCAAAGTTGATGTCATCGATCAGAGCCTCGAGGCTCTTGTAGTCCTGCTCCTCGCGGATGAAACCGAGGATGAGGAGGCGCATATGAGCATCATAGAAGTCGGACGAGAACTTGTGAAGAACGTGAACCTCGGCGCTACGAACAGTGTTCTTGTAGAAAGGGTTGTATCCGATGGACATGACCATAGGGAAGATGTGAAAGGGGGCGTCGCCGCTGGGTCGATCCGCGTGGTCGGACGGCAGGGCGAGCGAGGCGTAGCCAAAGTAGACGCCCGAGGGGATGGCGGCGATCCAAGGTGTGAGAGCATCATCAACGGGGAGGTTTGCGGTGGGAATTCCGAGCTGGGTGGAATGCTGTGAGCTTCTTCTATCTGGGAGGTTTATTTTTCCACGGGCGGAAGCGTGTGTCGCAATCCAGGTTGTGGATGTGCGAGGTCTGACACGCGATGCAAAAGGAATGAAAAAGTAAAAAAATAAAATAAAAAGTAAAAGAATGACCACTATATCTCAACATACCTCCTTTGAGCCTCGCCCGAAGCCAGAAATGACTTTGCCTTCCATCTTGTAAGGGTAGGGGCTGTCGGGGCCGGCCTCCGGGCCGACGACGGAGGGACGAGAAGACATGGCGAAGGGTTTACGCCTGCGAGACCGGGCAAAGATGCGACCTGAGAGAAAGCACGCTGAGAGGCGTATTTTCAACAAGCACAAAAAAAAAAAAGACCCCCCACTACAGGAAGCTGAAGCAATACGAGGGCGACGCGACAGGACTGAATGGGGGACTGACTCGGCTGGTGCGGTATGAAAAAGGCAGCGGGATGGGTTTATCGGAGGGGCAGGATGGATGGGGTGCTAATTTAATGGCGGGGTACTCGACATGACGAAAAGTCGAGGAGGGGCAGTTTTGATAGGCAAGGTACCTCATGTAAGCTGGGCAGCTCAGCGCGGGGCAGCAATGTTGCCGAAGTGCGAAGGCCGGCCGGCTTTTAGCTCCTTGCTTACCAACTCAGCAAAGGCGACGCACCGTGAGCTTTTTTTGGAAACTAGCCTGCCCGCCAGTTCGTGAGCGAGGTCCTAGCTCATCCTCACACTCGAGCTACAACCAAAAAGTCTAGCTAGCATGTGCATGTTGATCACTAGTAGTCTTCGCTGCAGTGCTTCTTTTTTGCATCACGTGCCGTCAAGAAATACAGGGCAAGTAAACAATGCATATTCTTCCATATCATTTGTTACATATAACCCAGGCCAAGGTAGCAGTCACAAACCCGCTTCCTCGGGCCTGTGGTTCTTCTTCTCAAACAAGTCATAAGTCGTCCCACCCAGCATGTTGCACAAATCCCCCCGCTGTCTCACGCAATCCTGCCCACGCCATTGCCTCCTACTACAGCCAATCTGCAACAAGGTAAAGGGTGGTTTAAATCTCATCCAACCGGGTATAGCTTCCTTTTGCATAAAACATTCAAATCCTTAGGCATTCTTGACCATCGTTAACGCAGGGAGATCACACTAATGTGAGACTCCTCACACAACGAAACCGCACAAATTGAACTTTGGACTTCAAGATAACAACGAATCCAAGACAATTACCAACATGTTTCAGAAGCTCAACGGCGGCAGTCAGAAACATTTCAGCTCAGTGAATCACATCAAAACATCTGGTGTGACCAAAGTTGGTCATTTTCTTACTGGGCCGCTGTCTTGGCTTCCTCGGAGGCATCAGTGACAGGCTCCTTGTCCACCCATTCGGTCCGGCCCAGCTTGATAATCTCGTCTGCTTCAACGATCCAGTACTTGCTGGGTGCCTTGCCCTCTTCGGCGAGCTGGGCAGCACGCACAGCAGCCTTGGCAATCACATCTGCCTCTTGTCCGAGGCGGTCCTTGATTCCAGCGCTGAAAGACCCGATCGACCTGATGATGGATTGGAACTGGCTCTCACCGGCACGGTTCTGCTCTCGCTGACCAAGAATGACCCCAGGTCTCAAAATAATGGCCTGGTCAAACTCTAGGTCCTTGATAGCATCCTCGACGCCATTCTTCATCTTGCCGTAAGGAGCCCTGCTACCAATGAAGCTTCGGGTGCTGCCGCTGGAGATGAATACAAACGTCTTGGTGCCAGCCTCCTTGGAAGCCTTGGCCAGCTCGATGTTCAGGTCATGGTCGATCTTCCATTGGTTCTCGATGCCACCGGCGGCGGCACGGGTGGTACCGAGAGCGGAGAAGACGGTCGATGGTGCCGGCTTCAGATCCTTGAGGGCGCCTGCCCACTTGGACGTGTCGGTATCAATCAAGGCATTGAGGAGGGGCGAAGAGGCCTTGGGCGCGCGACGGGTGATTGTGTTGACGGGCTTGAAGATTTCATGTGCGAGGAGGGTGGAGAGGATGCCGGAGCCAACGAGGCCAGTAGAGCCGAGAATGGCGGAAGACGAAGCAGCCATGGTAATGGATGGTAGATCCAACAGAAGATATTTATAGATCAAGGTAGAATGGGGTTGGAAATGGGAATGAGGCAAGCTCCGCAAGATCGGTGAAAGTCAGTTGGGATAAGGTTTTATGGTGAGGCAAGAGAAAGGGTATCTGAAAGAAGCAAAGGGACATATATAAGGGGAAGGAAAAGGCCAAGCCAGATCAATAGGGATGATATGATTACAGATAACAGTGCGGCCAAGCGAAAGACGAATAAATTTTTGAAGCGCGGGATACATAGCGCGTGTATAAACTTTCTACCCTAGTTCCATGCTATTCCACGGATGTTGCAAACTCCGCTCCGCTACAGGCTGCGAAAGGCGTGCGCCTTGGCCACAAACAACCCAGTGACGCCATACCTTCCGATAGGACCCCAATTTTTCGCCGAGCAGAGCCTCGGCATGCCCACTAAAAGACGGTTGGCGTGATGTATGGGAGAAAAAATTGGCCATGTGGAATTGCCGATAAATCCCAGTGTCGGCATTCCCGCGGGCAGGTTCTCAGCCGTGTAAGTGAGGTTATAGCGATGCTGATAATTGAGTGCTGACAGCCCTCCCTCTCGACGTCATGCCCACGCATTCGCTCACTGCCCTGTAGCGGGGCTCGCTGCGACAGCCCCCCCCAGCAGGCAAGCTGTCAGTGACCTACCCTGGACCCTTGCTCCACTGCGCTCTGCCCTCACAGCATCCATCTGGTGCTACCTCGAGCCGCGACATCTTGCCTCTGCCTGGGGCTGACAACTACCTGCGCAGACTGCGTAAACATCAGGGCTGCCTTCTTCCCTTTTCAACTCCCACCCGTTTCACGATCTCAGGCTTCTCCCGCTGCTATCACCACCATCCCACGGTTCACAATGGCTACGCAATACGAAGGTTAGCAGCCTCCTAATTCACCCCGCATCTACACTACACAGGCGTCCTAACCGCAACCAATGCCACAGTCGAACACAATGTCAAATTCAGCGAGCCTCGTCGCACCGGCCGCCGCGTCGACATGGCCTCCTTCTTCTCGCTTCTAAACCAGCTCAGCGAACCCTCGGGCGACCAGACCCCCCAGCAGAACCCGCACGCCACGCCCACCCCCGTTGACACGGCCGCCCTGTTCCGCCTCCTCCAGGACCAGCTGCAGACGCTGCACACGACGGCCCCCACGACGGACAATGCTCACTTCCTCGAGGGGCTCATCGCCGCGCTCGAGGACGACATCCACGACCCACCCACCCGCCTGCGCGGCGTCTCACAAGAGTTCCTCGACGCCCTCGACCGCGTGAACCGCAAGAAGCTCTCCAAGGACGACGACTGCGCCATCTGCAAGATCCCCTACCTCGAGGATGAGTACTGCCTCGTCGTCGAGCTTCCCTGCAAGGGTCGCCACCAGTATGACCTCGAGTGCGTTGGGCCCTGGCTACGCAGCAAGGGCACCTGTCCCATGTGCCGCGAGGAGATGGGCAAGAAGAAGGAAGTGCCCGTTGTCGATGACGAAGAGGACGAGGACCCAGACATGATGTATGCTTGAGCTTGGAGAGGGAAAGGGGAAATGTTATGCAAACGAGATGAAATGAGGATACGTGCATGGCTTTGGCGTCTAGGAGTTTTACCAGCGGTGGTGGTGGGTTAGCTTGTATGGTTGGAGCAGCGAGCGTGAAGGTCTCGCCATGTCCTATTCAGCACATCAAATGTGTTTATTTATTCACGAAGAATTCAAGGCAAAACGCCGTTTCAAAACCAGAGATTTATCCGTACGACTTGCCCCTCGTTTTTCTAGTCACATTTGATATACTTCCAAAGTCAATTCATCTCAGCAGTGTCAATCCTCGGGAACAGCGAGAAAGGGCCCAAGTAACATTTCCGATGGTCCAAATACTAGACAGGTACGTGGCCAAGAACCAAAAAGAGTGCAATTATTGGCTCTACTAAAATCGTTGTTGGATTCAGCTCATGTCATGAATACATATCCCTTTGACTGCGGTAAGACTGCACGCAGGTACCTCCCTCAATCGCCTCAGCAGAAAATGGTATTTTTGAAGTGCAGTGTTGCTTAAAACAAGTTATATTATTCTTAATAATGGTAGATTATAGAATATTTATTGAAAAATATTATTTTTTATCTTAGAGCTTATGTAGCTGGGAATGCAACTGGGCTGGTACCTGGATGCAGTCTTACCGCAGTCAAAGGGATAGGTCGAAATGCCTACCCTATACTTACCGAGTTATCAACTCCTGCTGGGTCATTGAGACTTCACACAGGCATTTGGCAGCACAGTCTACTGCGACAAATCTCCAAAGGAAACTTAAATTCGGCTAGGGAAGCTCTTATTAAAGGCTGTGTTTCTTAATGCGCTGCGTACTATGGATTGGACGATAGTTTGCAAGTTTGTCCACTGTACAGTCCCCAAAGACGTGACAAATCCGATTGCTTCCTCGATGAATGAACTCCCACATTTCGTAACTTAGGTCATAATGAAGGACTAATTTGATTATTTTCGCCCTGTCATCCATGCAAAGGCCAAGAATGGTGAGGGGGATCTGCAGCGCACCACTGCCAGCAAGACTACTATACAATCTAACACTTTAACAATCGTAAAGGATCTACTTCTCCATCATACTTGCTGCAAGATATTAACCTTGGTGAAATAATTATAGTATATAAAGAAGAAAGAAAAGAAACCTAAAATTACCGAAAGATTATCTTTTGATACCCATATTTATCTGAGTATTGGATTTATTCATATTGGTTAGAAACATTTAGACGTCTTTTTTCTTCTTTTTTTTTTTTTTGCATGAGCATCATGCAACAAAGTATTGGACTGACATTCACTCAAGAGTTATTTTATATGGAATAAGTAGTTATTCCCAGCAAAATCGCATATTCTTCCAAAGTTCATATATGATTACTACAAGTGAAACTGGCCCTTCAATGTGCCTTTGAAGAACTGAATCAAAACTGAGCCTGCCTACGTGCTTGACCGCACCCTGACGAGAAGCCAGCGCGGACTGATCCCCGGAAACAAGAAACCTCAGGCACCGCAAGATGCAAAAGAGTGTAGCTTTACTTGGCCTCCTCTTAGCCCTGCCAGCAGCATCTCCGAATACCTGAAAGACAAGCGCAAGGGCCCCAAAGCGAGGGCACGAAGCCTATTTGGGCCTTGTCGGAAATTTTATATGGGATAGGTCGCTGGCGTCTGTGAGAGCCAACCAAAAGGTGCGGAACAAATGGTCCGCGGCATCACCTTGAACAACTCCTCCTTGCTCGGCTAATAAAGGAGCTGGCGCCCAAGAACCTTGTGCGAAGCATGCGGGAAACTACACTACAAGGGTCCTCAACTCAAATCAAGAAAGAGAGAGAAAAGAAGGGAAAGCAATTGTACTTTCTCTAGATAATATGTTTTGTGCTACACAACCTTGTCATCGCCCCTCGCGCCAATGGCGATGCCCCGTCTCCCAGATGGTTGGTGCCATGGCTGCTCTTAGCTCGGGACTCGACATTCCTATCGCCGTTGACGGCCCACTTCCCCGGCAAGCCGGGAATGAACAGCTCTCTCTCTCTCTCTCTCTCTCTCTCTACTTTTGTCTTTTTTTCTCCCTTTGCCTGAGAGGGCAACCCCTCTGAGACAGCTTGCCGGATCAAGAATGGGCTCGGCGGGGCGCGAGGGTTGTTGATTCAGATGGACAACTGCGAACTAACCAAAGCCAATATTCATTCACCTGCCATGCCCAATTGATAAATGGGTCAAAGTCAAACAAAGCGTTGGGGTTGACTATCAGAGTCGCAGTGGTTTGCTGTGTGTTGTTGTCAAGGCACAGCAGGGACCACAGAGCCAGTTGTGCTTGGAGATGAATTGCGCAGCGCAGACTTCAGCTACAGGTTGGTATGCTCACGGAAAGCTCGCTCTTTTTGCCCTTTGATTCTTGCCTCCGAGAGGTAGCGCGAGTGCATCTGCTGTTGGTGTTGCGTATGAATAACCAGGGCCGTCTCAACCAGCCATGCAACACGTAACATGCATCTCTGACAGACTGCGGCTCTTGAGAGTGAACCGAACACTAGAAAGTCCGCCATTCATCACGATCCCTCCCTTCCCTCCCATGTTGGTTATGTTCCTGCCACAGCCCTCCCCCTCTCTTCCAACTGCCTCCCCTCAGCTCAACCCTTCATCAACCGCCCCTTCTCCTGCGATCTCCTCCCCTTACTCTCCTTATCATCTATGACCTTGGCCCCGCGTCCCTTGTCGTCCGTAGCTCGACCGACGTCCTCGTTGGCGCCGCTCGAGGTGAGCGGATCCATCCCGCCCCCGGCCTTTGCGGAGCTCTTGGCCCTCGCCCCCTCCGGGCTCGACTCGCTTGGGCCAAACGCCACATCCGCCTGGTCCCTGACTACGTCTTCGTCCCGACCAGACTTTTGCGTGCTCGTTTGTGCCTGCATTTAGCGACTCGCGGTCCTGCGAGTCCTGTGCACGGGAGCCGGGTGAGTGGTGTGTACTCGAGATGGATCGGAAAGTGGGCTTGGGGAGCCGGCTGAATGCGCGGTTCGGCAACGACATGTCTGTAAAACAACGTCTTGTGATTTTTGGATGTTATCTCTGCAATTGCGACAGTGACAAGCAAAATATACTACGGGGAGAAATTGCTCTTAAGGAATGGTCCGCTTGTTCTCATACCCAATCCTTTACATCATCTAAAAGTCAACACTCACATATGGCCGTCATCATTGCTACGATGTAAAGTCAGGGTGGATTTTGTCAACCCCAATCAAGTTAAACGAACATACAAACCCCAATAAACTGCACAATACTTTCTTTACCTTTGGCTTGCTGGATTTGACGGCAAGCTACCCTGCACCTCGCACGCTCAGCCTTGTACATATTAACCACGCTTCCAGCCTCGGCAGCCCACAAGCCGTTGATAGGGTTGCATACGATGCACGGCGAAACACGGCTGATCATCCACTTCCCGAGGACCGAGCGCTGAAGGGCGACCTGGCCGTGTCCGTGCTCTCAGTCACTTGACTCATTCCTTGTCTTGCTTTTTGGCAGGCATGACAGGGCCAGACAGGGCCAGACACTCAACGGCTTCAGGTTGTGTTAGCCACTTGTTTCCTCAACCAATGCAGCATGGAAACCTCCATTGTCTGACTTGAGGTTTAACGCTAGCCACTCCGGAGAAAAAAAAAGAAACAGAGTTGTGGCGTCGTCTGAGCAATGGCCCCCCCGTCCGTGGGTTCCTCGGCCCAAATCTCGTGGCCCATGGTGCCGGAACAAAAGCCTGTGCTCCAGGACGACTTCAACCGCCTCAGCCGCGGGGCGTGGAGAATCATCATCTTCAAGAGAAATTATGAAATTTGCCAGCCGTCTGCCTTGTTTCCTACTTGATCCATGCATCTAGTTGGGCGCGGGCGATGGCGGGCTGGCTCCCGTGTGGCATTGAGGCCAGTAGACATATTTCCTTGTTGGGTGATGGCTTCCCTTTTCAGTAAGAAAAAAAAAGAAACGCAGCCACCGGCGCCAATGCTTGTTGGAAGATCAGGAGCAACGGCCTCGCTGCTCAGCTCATGCTCATTTTGCCTGCCGACAAAAGAGTCTAGTAGAGAGGATGACCGAAGTGGAAGCTGACTGGAGCCCTTGGCGCAACTAACCTCATCCAGGAGGATTGCCTCTGAAGGATCTGGTCCACGACACAGTCAGTCACTGCCGAGCAGGTCACCCGTGTTAGTGGCGATCGACGGCCGGCGTCTTGTCTAGCCACTACGTTAGGGCGCCAGGCGGCCAGTGTAGACAGTGGCATCCGTGGGAACTTGTTTTTTGCAATTGACACGCCGGACATTGAGCTAAGCCCGCGGGCATCCATCTGGGCACTCCCGATATCATCCAAAACCGTCATAATACTCCGAAGCTGCCACGTATCGCTGGATCCAAAAATGGAACATGGCATTCTGGCCCGGAAAGCCCGGCGGTTTTGGAAAGATGGATCAACATTGAAAAAAGAAAGTCATTATGCATGCTGTGCGTCGAGAAAATTTCACAGACCCGTCGAGTAGGCTTAGCGGGGACATTATCCACGAGGTGCAAATGGGGCTCACGTCGAATTGGACAGGTTCTAGAACAATTCTCAGTGTCAAGATCAGCAACCAACACATTCCCAATTGGGCAATTAAAAAGAACAAGGGTGCACATGGGACAAGGAGAGCCTGAATTCGCGGCTTGTGACGATCATGTGAAGAGAGAACAAAAAAAAAGAGGTCCACGCAGGATATGATCATGAGTGTGTCTGGAGCGGGAGCACCGGACTTCTAACGGGAGTCATTCCAGAACTAGAGGCGAGAGGGCAAAAAAAAGAGAAACAAAATGTGACTCCTTCGCGTGTTGGGCGGTTGATTGACCCCTTGCTTGAGCTAATATCCGATAAATGCAGTCAACTAAAAGAAAAAAAAAATCAGCACCGACCTCCTACGTCAGCATACAGACGCGGCCACGCCCCCTCGGTGCTCGGTTTCAGTCGCAGTTAGCCGCGGATGCGGCGTCAAAGTAGGTCGAGGGGATCGACATCGTGGGCCATACGGGCTTGGATGGGGCATTTCCTTGGCCAGCCCTGGAACACATCCTGGAACGCGGCGGGTTGCAGCTACGAAACATAGCCTTGGAGAATGCATGACGGGATTTGAAGGGTGTTTTGGGGAGGTGGTGGGTGGCCATGAGGCTGCGCCGTTAAACTGGGGAACCAGGGGCCTGCGTTTTTTGCTTTTTGCCCCCCCCCCCCCTCTGTCGAGTCAAATCATCTCATATCTTTCGGTGCAGCAACTTTGCAGCACAAGTCCTGAGCGAGACGCAAAACATTGATGCGACTGCACGCACGCTTGGACACGAGGCGTATCGGCCCCGTTTGGGTGCATCCGTCTTTCCCGCGGGTGTCTGTCCATGGAAAAGTCTAATGAGGCGGAAAGGAAAACAGTCCGTCAACCACGCCGCGTGCGACCCTTTTTTTCGAATCATTAGAGAGGACGACAATCATGAAACGCTACTGGGGGACAATTACGGTAATGAGATGACGGTTTGTCGCGCATCTCCGTCGCTTATCTGCAAGTCAGTCAGTGTACGTAGCACAATGCAAGGGAAGGGGGGGATGGGGGAGTCTGTTCTAGAACAGTCAGGGTCGTATTGCAGACCGCGCAGCCGGTAACTGAAGCGCCAGCCATGGCAGCCAGGCAAACACAACACAGTGTCTGTTCGCGGATCGCGTATATATGCGACGATCACAGTTCCTCCTGGACCAATCCAGGGCTTGAGAGGAAGCCAGCTCTGTGGGGTATGGGGAAGGTCAAACGAAGTTTGCTCAATGAACCGAGATGGCCTCATCTGCCGGTATGTCCGTTGCCTGATGGTTACGGATGGCACAGCCAAGTCGGCTACAAAGTGCGATTGACGGATGAGGCGTTGCCCAGGGGAGGCGGCAGTGAGACTGCCAGCCATTCCAGATACCCGAAACCGATACAACAAGGGTTAATGCTGCAGGGCTTAGAGTTGATGCCCAGACATCTGAATCATCACCAACATGTGCTCATCTGTGGTTGAGCCGAGAGGGTGAGAAAAAGGGCAGTAACACAGCTGTGACGTAGTGAAATGTGGGCGAAAGTTGGTTGAAGACAAGGAAGGCATCGGCTGTCACGGGCAGCTGATGGGCTTTTTACGAACAACTTGTGCAGCCCTCCTAATTATCTGCTATAATCAGGGCTGAGATCGGCACCATTAGGTTTTGTTTCAGTTGATTGATCGGAGAAAAGCTGTTCTGGGTTTCTTCAGCTTTCACCGACTTTGGAGATTACAAGCAGGGAACAACCCGGTTGCATTCGGCTAGTTTACGGTTTCGATGCCAATATTGGCAGTTGCAGAATTGCACCCAAAGATGTGAGAAAGGAGGATGCTGGACCTGGTTGCAGTCTCGTCACAGAAACATAGGAGTATTGATGGAGGTTTTCGGTTACATATGTAGGTAGGCACCTGGGGTTGAACGTGGACAGGGAGGAGGGGTTGGGAAGGCAGCCGTGCAGCCTCACGCAAGCTGGGCTGACCAATGCGGCACGGGATTGGAAGAAGCCGGAGCAGGACGCAACCACAGCGTTGCAATGCTCGACGTTCGCGAAGGCGGACACAGGCAGATTGGGTTACACCCAGAGCGTGGTTATCTGCCGAGAGCGAGGATCATGGCCCAACTGATGGGCTCAGGGGACGCCATAGCATGATTGGCAGGGGAAGCTGTAGGGCGAGGGCGCTACCGGCCAGGGTCCACGGGCGTTGTTTGGTCCACTTTCGTCCCAAGTCTTCAGGGGGTCGGCTTGGAGCTATGTCCCTGCTTACCGCTGGAGGTCAGCGGTGCTAGCTTTGGACGGTGCCCAGTGCCCGGGTGATCGGGCGGCCGTCCACATGGCTTTCTCCAGAGTCTGTCCGGTGTTAGTCGGGGACCCAGCGGTGGGCGTGATGGGATAGCTCAACCGACAGTTCGTGGTTGGCGCAAGGGGCTGGCGTGATACGGAGTGGTAGCGGACGTGGGTGAATGTGTTTGGCGGGCGTAAGTGGCCGAAAATGGTGGCATCCCCTTTCGCCTCGGGGATGCCGAACATGCTGGGGAAAAAAGGGCCCAGCGAACCGCCGGGCTTGAAACGTGGCTACCGACGATCAGTCAGGAAAAGAAAGAATACCTGGCCGACCAAACAGAGACATGACTTAGACATGAGCAGAGAAAAAAAAGAAAAGAAAATGAGATACAGATAACTGCTAATCTTAGCCGAGATCGATCTATTAGACAAGCGTTGTGAGGACCATGATATGACGACCGTCACGTAGTTGGATGGTACACATGTCTTTTCTTCTTCTTTTTTTTCCCGTCTCTTTCAAGATGCGTGCACAAGCCACACAGAGATAGTATTGAGCTGGGGTGTACTTGCGTGCCAAAGAGGCAAGGTTGCGAGTCTGGACTTGGCGTCGGCCTCTTTTTATCTGGTACAGCTGTGTAATACGGCCGAACAACAACGGTGAAGTTGCCATGTGCTTTCATGCTCACTGGCAGCGGTGCATTGGCATTGCTGACTTTCCAAGATGCGATGGGGGGGGGGTGGTTCCTCCCTCATAGTCGGAGAATGGGTACCTTTTGGGCAGTGGACGGGCTCGAGGTACCTTGCAGGTAGTCAGCCACCCCAGTCGAGGCGTGATGGGTTCTCAACTCAAGTCTGAGCCAGCGCCAGAATGAGAAGCGCAGTATGAGCCGGGAATAATTAAAAGACCCAGCCGTGAGAGAGGGTGACAGGCGATGGAACTGACATGCCATTATTTCCTCGACTCCAATCACACGCCGCATCCTGCCCTGCAGTAGTTCGCAACCAGCTGCTGCACAATCATTAGTTCTTACACGCTCTTCAGACGAGGAAGGGGCACGTCTGTATTGTGATTAATAACCTGCCCCCAAGTATTACATACACTAAGCCCGACAACCCAAGGAAGGGGTTCGTCAAGTTGGAGTTGGACCAACTGACGCTCGGCCACAAGCGGCCGAGGCTGAGGCGGAGCGTGGAGCTATCCTCGTCCCGTCGTTACTGGCAAGCTAGAGGAAATGCCATGGTCCACTACCCATTGCTCGATATCCCCGATCCAACTATCGATGCATCCGTCCACCAGCCGCCCACCACCACATGGCCGTGGGTGCGCGGGCTAGCGCCGTGGAACCAGCATCTCTCTCGTCCCCTTATTATAGTCATTTCTTTATTTGATCTTATTTACGGATACGCATGTCTTATTACTTGACGCCATTGATAGACAGCGGCCATGCACGCAACGAAGTTGATGTTTAAGCTTTGGCAATGTCAGCCTCCTGGGCGCCGACTCGGTTCGCCCCCCCCCCTCTCGCTCACGTCCAAATGGAGCTCGTCGACCATCTGCCCATCCCTGAAAGGTGGTTGGCTCGCCAGGGGCCCCCCTGTGAACCCCTCAGGCAAGCAGGTTCCTCGCCTCCCACGTAGGAGAAGGGGGTACAAGCTCGTAGCCGCCTGGGAGTCAATTGCTAGCGGCCTACCGCCCATCCATGGTACAAAGTTACTTGGATACGCTTGACAGCCCATTTACACCTCCCCAACCCAAGCGCACGTACAGCTTCCCCCCTTGGGCGATATCAAAAAAACATCTTGCACAAAGCTCACAAAGTCGTCCTTGGAGCTCTCGTGCTCAAACAACAAAAAGACCCTTGCCCCTTGCGCTCCCGTCCCCGTGTCCGTGCTTCCCCCCGCCATACATCCCTAGGGTGGTACCTCAGTTAGACAGCAACAAGTCCACATCCACATCCACGAGCCCTCTGGTGCCCACGTCCCCGTTGTACCGTGCTATAATACCTTGCCTACCCTGCCCCTTGCGCAAACTCGGGGTGGGATCATCGTTGCTTGACGGCGTGGCTTCCACTGTGGTTTTGAATGCCTCGCTTCATTTGCTCTCATTCCCGTGCAAGAAAACAAAAAAGCCACTTCTTCTTTCTTTTTTGCCTTTCCCACTGTATGTCTAGGTAGCTCCGGTGCCTCGACAGTACTCGGTACGGAGCCCCTTCACATTCCCTCCCCCGCGGCAACGGGTACTACTACGCAGAGACCCTCCACATCCTCCTCACAGACCCTCAGACCCTTTAGCTCTTAGACCCTCCAGCAACTCCTCCATCCCCTTCCTTCTTCTCCCTCCCTGCTATTTTTTGCATTTTCTATTTTCCCCAATCTCGACTGGCCATTGTTGCGGTGCGCTGCCCTATCCTCGCGTGCTCCACGTGCCTACGCATTCGTCACTGTCGACGTAAACGAACGCCGGGGGACCTTCACGACATTCCTTCCCACCTCGCCCACCCCAGTCCCGTCCACCTCCAACTCTCCAAACCAACAACAGCTTGGCGCAACACCACCTTACCTGCTCTCTCGCACAGGCACAGCTCCCAATCTCTTCGCTGCAGCCACCATCTTTCCAGACTCCTTCTCCTCTGGCCCGCTACCCACAGACTCGAGGCCACGGACAGCACGCTTCCGCCGTCGTTCAAAGACCCGACCGATCGCCCCAACTGCGCTATCGAGCCGATCTCGCCCGCAGTTCCGCCGCCCGCCGCCTCTACCAAAAACCCACCCACAAAGGGTCCAGGCCCAGACCGACAGCCAGCGGGTGCCACAGCTCAACTGCCGTCCAGCCATCTTGTCGCCTTCTTCCATCTGTCCCTTAGGCTTCTGTCCCCTCCATTCCTCTACCTACTATCCCCGTCTGGGTCATTGCTTGAGTCGCAAGTGCTCTCCTCCCCCCCCGCCCACCGCCCGATTTCATTTCTCCGGCTTGCCACTCTCCTCCCTCCTCTCCTTCCACTGTCTGTACCGTACAGTGCACTCGGCGCATAATCACTACGGCGCTCCGACTCCACTCGTGCTCGCCCTGGCCTCAAATCTCAGCATGGTTCTTTGCTACCAGGCACGATAATTCTACCTCGTCCTCCGCATCGAGACATTCACGATGGGCAACGGCCAAGGAAAACCCGTCGACCTCAATGGCGAAGGTGAGTGCACGCTGATCTGGCCCGTCTCTTTTGTTTAACCCCTCCCGCTGCTGCTGCCGCTGCTGCTGTATCGTTCGCTCGCCAGTCCCACGCCAACCATCCTGTCTCCCACGTGTGCCCTGCATGGTGCGGCGTCCTTCCCGCCCCCCGCCAATCCACGAGAGGGTGACGGGAGCCCGTGACGCTGCCATGATGAGAGCCGCGACACCGACGAGACGAAACGAGACGAACCGAGAGGTCTTATTGAACCGAACCACGCTGACTCTGGATCTTTTCCGCTGCAGTAAATCTTAATCACTTCCGCTTACTGCGAGTCGTCGGCCGAGGCGCCTTTGGAAAGGTGCGCATTGTTGAACGCAAAGACACCAACCTTGCCTTTGCCCTCAAGTACATTCGCAAAGATGAAGGTATGCCGCTCCCCCCTTCTCTGCGACTTCCTCGATTTCTGTCCCACCGCCTTCGTCTCCTTGTCTCCTGTCCCCAGTGTCATCCATCGCTCAGACTCCCCCCCCGCTCTTGGCTGCACAATCCTTGGTATCGAGACTAATCTCTCATCCGCAACCACAGTCGTACGATCTGAGAGCGTCCGCAACATTATTCGCGAACGGCGAATGCTTGAATACGTCAATCACCCCTTCATCTGTAACTTGAGATACAGTTTCCAGGATATCGAATACATGTACGCTGCCAGCCCACCCATTATCGCTTCCACCCGCGCGTATTGGGCTTACATATTACAACAGGTACCTTGTGGTCGATTTGATGAGTGGCGGTGACTTGCGATTCCACATCTCTCGAAAGACGTTTACCGAAGAGGCTGTCCGGTTTTGGATTGCCGAGCTGGGCTGTGCTCTGCGATATATCCACTCCCAAAACATCATCCATCGAGATGTGAAACCCGATAATGTTCTCCTGGATTCCGACGGCCATGTCCATTTGACAGATTTCGTATGCTCCCCTCTCTGCTTTTCCCGTCTGATTGATTCTAACTAGCTATTTCAGAATGTGGCCTCGGATGTTGTGGTTGGAAGAACCCTGACAAGCAAGTCCGGGACCTTGGCTTATCTTGCGCCCGAGGTGTATGCTGGAAAGGGATACGATGTTCGTGCGGATTGGTGGTCACTGGGCGTTCTGTTCTATGAGTGCATCTACAACAAGGTGAGTCTAATCTCGAGGCGGAATCACACAATCAAGCGGTGAACTACGAAACTCATTGCTGACACATGGAAAGCGACCATTTGAGGGTGGATCTGAAGGCAGCCTAAGCCAGCAGATTCAAGCCGCTAATCCCAAGTACCCTGTCACGCAGCCACCCGTCTCGCTCTCATGCCTCTACGCGATCGGCTCTGCCCTGGACCCCAACCGAGACACTCGCATGGGCTCAACCTGGGAGAGCTTCATTAACCACGAATTTTTCCGCGTCTTTGACTTTGAGCTCCTCGAACAGAAGCGAATCGAGCCCATTTTTGTCCCCTCGTCAGAAAAGACCAACTTTGATGCTACCTACGATCTCGAAGAACTGCTCCTGGAAGAAGCACCCCTGGAGGCTCGGGCTAGACGTCAGAAGCCCAGAGAACGCTTAAAGGAGGACGCCACGGACAAGGAGATCCGCGAGGATGAGCTGTATCGGATGATCGAGACAGAGTTTCGGCCCTTTGACTACACGGTAGCCGCTCTGAAGAGGTTAGTTGTTTGGTCATCGGTCAACTTGCCTCTATTGTGCTAACTGTTTCAGAATCACGGAAGCGGGTGGAGAACTCCCTGCCAAAACGGACAGCCCCTCAATGGAGCACGATAACACCCCCCAGGCCATCACAACTGACGAAGCTACGCAAATGCCTGCCAGCAACGGATCGCCGTACCATTCTTCACCCCTCAACCCGAGCACCAGCAACGAGAGCAGGCAAGGCCGCCAAGGCCGGCCAGCCCCAGTGGTGCCGCCGCCGCCGTACCAGCAAGACTTCAGGCCCCGACACCATCCCATCATCGCCGGCCAACGAGTCACGAGCCCTGCTGGAGGTGTTCAGGTCACGCTTGATGGAGGTGGCAGCTGGTCCGAGCTGGCTCGCCAGGATGCCACATTGCCTACTGACGCCAACAGCGCCGGCGACGGCAAGGGTGAAGGTTCGGGAGGCATGTTTGGCTTCTTGAAGTCTAAAAAGGGCCGAAACAATAGCCCGAAACCTAAGGAGAGGGGTGTGCTGGGTAAGGAGGGTGCGAGAGTTGTCATCGGCTAGTAGAGATCACGACTCTCTGCCTGGCCCATCTTCGCATCGGTAACGATGCTTTTACCTGATCCACCACGAAACTCGAGGACGGCGACGGCGAATTTTCCTATCAACAGAGCGCCATTAATATGTCGGAAGAGTCAGAGAAACGTCCCGGTGACACCCTCCAAACAAGATTGGAGGCTTGACAAACGGCCATTGCCTTAGAACCTGAGATGTACGGGGGAACTGAATAACTTGGAGGGACAAGAGAATGAAAGAAGCCAAACTGCGAAACGAAATGAGAGACCAACGACGAGCAACGACTTCCTTTGTGCGCTTATCAGCATGGCATCGGACCATGTTTTACGGCTATACGCCACACCGCTAAAGCTAGACCGAAACTATCTCCCCCGGAGCGACCCGTCGAATTGTTGACCAAACCTGAGAGACCACACCACACACGACATAGAAAGCGCTGTTTATCTGCTCCGGGCTCTTTTACACATACACTTGCATACACTCACAATGTACTGTAATGGCAGGGGCATCCTGCGCTGCTATCGAAACGAACACCTGGCCTGGGATGTATTTTCTGTTTTATTTTTGGTTGAATGCCTGCAAGTTCGAGTTGAATCATCGCATGAATGGCCTTTTTCTTGGGATCGGTGTGGGTATAAAGAGACGGGGGAGGTGTAAAGAAGAGGGCGGCAAATGCGGTCTGTTTATTTTTTGTTGATCTATTTGATCCTGAGAGCACAATAGGAACAATACCCCATTCCAACTCTAAAGTCTAGGATTCCAATGGTTTTGTCTGCTTTTGTGTGTGTGTGTGTGTGTGTGCAAGTGAATTGATTGATGTATACTTGGCTTGATTTATGCTATCACGTCGATCATGAATATTGCAGGTCTTGGAATGTGCCATGCATGTTTGACTCATTTTGACATCTGGATGCCATGTAACGACAACCACGTTAAAACATAAACGCAAGCACTGGAACCGGAGCAGGCAGAATACTTGTAACGCTTGAAAAGGTAGAATAATCTCACGCTCTTGTTTCCTTCACTGATGTACAGACGGGTCGACCTTTCTTCTCAAAAACCTTGCCCAAAAACTGACCACAAAACTAAATGGTTCGCAATGGAGAATTATTCCATCGCCACCTGGGCCTCATTCTTGCCTCTCCATCCAGCCAAGCTTGATGGATACCTTGGTCCCAATCCGCCGAATTCAATGCCCGTGGCTTAAAAGAAGATAACATCGCACCCCTCAAGAAAAAATTGAGCATCAAAAGAAACCAATAGAAATCCGAAGTAGGTCTCGGATCATGAAATGAGAAAAAGAGAAGAAAGAAAGTGCAAGCCATACATCCGTGGCGTCTGATGAGTGAGTTGTTCCATTTGTTGGTGAAGGCATGTTTGATGCCATAAATAGTCCAGCCAGCCTCCGTCTTTCCATATTGATAACGCAACCTCCATTCATTTGATCGTAAGAATAAAAATCAACCACCTGAAAATATCAAGATGTGTTTTCCAAATCCACCCTTCTGATGTAAACGCCTTGGTTCCTTGTTTGCTCCGCGCCTGGAGATTCGATTTTAGTGTACAGCCTTTCCATCAATGAGATCATTGCGCCGATGGCGCTGACGGCAAACCCCGAGCATTGTCGTCCGACTTGATCTCGACGCCAAGCTTTTCAGCCATACAACTCTTGGACACATCCTTGCCCATATACTTGGCCAGGATTGTGTCAAAGTCTGTTTCTCCCACAACGGGACCAGTACCGGAGCACTTCGCCTTCTTTGTGAGTTCCTGGCAGAGACCGTCGAGGTCAAATTCGCCATTCTGTGCTTTGGGACAGGCCTGGAGTTTTTCCCTGCGATCATGGTTAGAAGCCGGCTGGCTTTGCTGTGTCCATCGGGTGCCATACCAAAGGTCGTTGCAAGTCATATTCTGCTGTTTCTTGAGAGGTTCCTCATCCAGCGAGTTCTGCTGGGCATCGATCTCATCAATGAGATTCTTCTTGTGACCTGCTGCCGCCTTGGGCGCATTGGGGCTTGGAGCCATGTTGTAGGGGGTAAAGAAGTCGGAATCAAAAGCATCGTTGAAGAAGTCGTCAAACGAGGGGTTGCTCAGCACGTTCTCCTGGGGCTCACGGTAGTCTCCAAACAGCTGCGGGTCGAATTGGCCGCCGTTTTGCTGAGCGAGCCAGTCAAAGTTGGAGTTGCTCAAGTCAACATTAGAGAAATGTGACACCGCATTGCCAGAGGGCTGCTCCTCGCCGATGGTAGTAAGAGTTTCGACGGGCTTAAAGCCCATCGGGGACTGGTTGAAGGGTTCTGGGGAGGTGCCGCAAGATGAGCTAGGGCCAGCGTTTGAGTGGGACGATGACGAGGGTGAGCTGGTAGCGCCGTTGACGCTGAAGTTGGCCGAGTCGAGGCTTGCCCGTGAAGCGTTGGTGGCTGAGCTAGACATGGAGGGGCTCAAAATGCCAGAAAACTTGGTAAAATCGTCCTTGAAATGTGTCTGCGGAGAATTTCCGTTGGCGAGACCATTGGATGGAGTCGTGGCTGAGACCTGCTGCTGAGGGCTTGTGGGCTGCGAACTTGTCTTTCGCAGCCCGTTGGTTGGAGGTCCCGGAAGCATGCCGAACTTGGGGAACTCGAATTGGAAATTGACGTCACTGAGGTTGTTGACAGCAGCGCTACCAAACGGGACCTTTTCACGAGGGATGGCTTTGGTGCTGGATGTCATCACGGAGACGCGTTGCTTGTACTGGTTGAGCTCGGCGGTCATGCGTTCGACTTGAGCACGCAGCATGGTGTTTTCATGGTTTGCAGCCTCGGAGGCCTTTTCCAACTCTTCGACTTTGGTCTCAAGATCCTTCAGATGTCTCTCCTTGCGCTCTCTGAATGCACGCTGCGCGGCTCTGTTCTGGGCTTTGCGCTTCTATAAGCAGTGTTAGCAGCGAAATCCGCTATTGGAAGCCAAGTGCGGTGTGAAACATACCGAACTGGGCTCTGAGGTGAGGGGCTTTCGACCGGGCTTCTTGGGGACTTTATCTGTGCTCTCGCGGCGTTTAGGATCCTTGCCAGGACTGCTGGTCTCGTCCTCGTCATCGGGATGACTGCGCTTCTCGTTGCCTTCTTGTTCTGGGGAGTCTTCTGGGGAGTCGGATCTTGCGGTGGAAGAACCAGGGAGGTCACCGATTAGCTTGGGGGCTTCCTCATTGTTGCCGTTAAAGGAAAAATCGAAGCTGGAATCGCCGAAATCATAGTCGTAATTGTCAAGAAATGGACTGTCTTGGAAGCCTTGCTGGCCCTGAGGCGCCTTGGACTGCATAGGAGAATTCTGGAAGGAAGTGGGCGAGAGCGACAAGGAATTGGGGACGTTGGAGGCAGCGGACTGCTGCTTGTTGGAGTTGAGTGCGGCGAAGAGTAGGCTCTGCTGTTGCGGGGTCAAGAGGAAGTTCGGTGGCAAACCACCGTTGGTGCCAGCTGAAGCCATCGCAAAGGTTTTATGTGGCGGGTAGGGGAAGCGCAGGGGAGGATATGGCAATGAAGAGCCGCGACGAGGAGGAGCGAGGTCGTGGGCGAAGACGAGGGTGGAATATCAAAGCACACTCTTTTTCTTTCGGAGACTCGGAGAGGGGCCAGTGCAGCGGCGTCGGAGTGGGCGGGCGCCAGCACTGTAGCAGATGGGATGATCAGATCAAACAGGGCGATGAGGCGATGAAAAGATCGGAATCCGGAGAGGCCAGGGTCGCAGAGAAAATTGACCTTGGCGACGGATGTGCTGAGGGATTGGAGATGGCGAGTGGCCAAGGTAGATGTTGGATGATGAAATGACGGCGAGCCTCAGCGGCCTGGACAGGTAGTGGACGCAGGGCAGTGGGCGTGTGGCAGGGGAAACGGCCCCGTGAGTTTACAGTGAGCGGTCCACTGTACCAAATCGGAACAGCCACTGTAGGTACGTAGGTCTGGCCAGGGTTGTGGCAGTCGGCAGGTACCTTGGCCGGGCTGGGCGAATGCTGGCGGGAGTCGGCCGGGGTTTGTGACGATGACTGGCTGCGACGAGGGCCGAGTGGGGAGTCAGTCGGTTGGAGCGAGACGGTATGACTGGGGAAAGCAAATTTCTTGCTGCCTGAGTCAGAAAAACGGTTTCTAGTTGCTTCTGCGCTGCACGGGGGAGGTTGGAAGGGCGAAAAAGAGGTTGCTTGGTGTGCTTGCAGAGAGGTGGAGGCGGATGGAAAAGAGGCACAACCATTGTCAATTTGTCAGCCGGAGTCACTGGGACCCGTCATCGACGCACGATCCATCTTTGGAATCATTCACACACCCCGCCCCCTCTCTCAACCCTTTGTCCACCATTCGGCTTTGCTCATTGCTCACTGCATGGCCTTGCGTACTGTGCTCACCCTCGCCCTCATACGCGTGCTTGCTGCAGCTGAAACGAGGCACATACGGGTACATGTAAATGGTCGCGGCGGCCCAGACACTGCTGCCGAGACAGGTGCGCAGTTCTTTGTACCACGGCACACTCATACGTACCCTGCGCACCACAACTCCGCGCGCTAACCCCGCGCACATGCCACTCCCCTTCACCCATTCGCTCATTCTTCCACCGCACACTGTGTCTCCGGCTCACTCGGCCCTTCTGCTTGAGCCGCCTGAAAATGCTATCTAAGGGCGTGGGCTTGTCAATTATAGCTTCCGTCCACCTCCCCTCTTCTCTACTCCGATCGACTGGTTTTTATGAGTGCCGTCACCGGCTCTTGTATGTTGTCCAACCAACTCTCCTCACCGGTTGCCACCAATTCCTCAAAATCACGACGCCATCTCATTCTAACCACCATTCAAAGAATTAGTTATACGCTCGGCCTTCAAACTGCTCTGGCTCTCCAACATTATCATCTCTTATCCCCTCTTACCTCCTGCCTGACAAACGCTATGGCCGCCCGAGGCGCATCTGTCTACGATGACTGCAGTGGGCTTGGCCCTTCGGCTGACGGGGCTAAGCACTACAACTGACCCGTGCGTAATCGCTTAACTTGCATAGTCTCTGTTGCACTCCCACCGCTGTTGTGCACCCATCCTCCGATTGCGATAGCTCCATTTATCTCCGAACCACCAGCCTTTCCCCCGCCGTATCGGACTTGCGGCTTTAGCTCACTTCGGACTTTGCCACTCTATGTATGGCACGCTATAGCCAACGGCCAATAAGCACCGCGCCGAGGCATTGCCTATTTCTGACTTCACATTGACACAAGCATGCCATATTCTTTGCTACCCCCACCACACTGCATCTTTCCGAAACGGGCAACCTCGCCAGTTTCACCGAATATTTTCGCTCAGTTGCATTGATATTGTAGATTATTATAGGCTTAAAGGTGCAGGTATACTGTTTCTCATTTGGAATCGCATGCTTACGTTCCCCCAATAATTGATGGCAAACTCGTATGTCAGTTCCGTGACAGATGGGAACATATGCACCACAAGGAATACAAACTTCCGTCGTGGTTATGCTGGGGATTGCTCTCTGCTGAATCGTATTTTTGACGACATCTTGATTTGGGTCTATGTTCTGATTACTCCTCAACGAATTCCTACATGTGATATTATCCAACCAAATCGAATTACAAGACGTTGAGGAACGCCAGTTCCTTTCCGCCACCTATCAATTGATCTGCAACCTTTTTTTGTTCAAGCTTTTTTCCCTTGCGCAAGTCGTTGGATAAAGAACCAGCCACCACAAGCTGGTGGGGCACCCTACATATGCCAAACCATCCAATAACGTTACATCGACTCCAAATACTTTTTTCACGATCCACGGCAGCACAATTGGAAAAACATCAAGATGCTGACTGACTATTAGCGAAGCGATCAAATGCTGACCAATTTGTATGGATTTTGAAGCGACTTGTAACAATCACACATCACAGAAGAGGGAACAAAAAGGCACACATTGTCATCAGAAGTATATGCAATAGTATTGGCAGCGGAAAATGTAGAGGCCGACTCCATGCTATAATATCTGCTTAATTTCCTCGATTTCACATCTTGTTGGCTTTAGACCCAAGAAATTTAGTTGGTGGCGAGGTTCTTGTGGACCTCGGCCTTGCCTTCGTGACCCTCCTGCTCGATCTTGTCACCAAGAGCATCCTTGGCGGCGGTAAGACTTAAGAGAATGTTAGCTAATTTATTTAGAGCGTTCTGGGAAAATTGGACTCACCGAGTGCCGACAGAGGCGTCCGAGTTCTTAGCGACCTCCTTGTTGGCCTCCTTGCTGGCGCCGGAGGTCAGACCCTGAACGGTCTCGGAGACGTAGTTGACACCCTGCTTGAGAGACTCCATTGTGAAGGTTGAAAGATGGTTGAAAGGTGGTTGTTGCAAAGGTTTGTGAGAGGAAGTTGTAGATTATTGTGATTGCTGAGATGATGTGGTGATGATGGGAGAGAAGATTTTGTTGGGAGGGATCTCTTAGGGTTTATATAGACTATTTGAGCCCTTGAGTCTTCACATGAATATCGTGAGGCCCTCAATGGCGGCCCTTCTCTGTTCGGCCTCCCTTTTCGTTGTGTTGTACCAGATGGTAGTGAGGTGTACACAAATCGGTCACTTTGCATGCGTTTCACTATCAGCAGGAACTTGATATCGAGCATCTGCAGACCAAAACCAAAAGTGGTGACGTCAGAGGAGATTTTGGTCGCGGGTATTGAAGATCTTCGACGTCATGAACCTCCACGATGGCGGTTCCCCAAGTCGGCCAGGGGACTCCGGCAGAGCCAGCGGATTGGTTTGCGCCCTGAATTTGTCGCGTCAGGAACGAGCTTGAGACATACTTTGGTGCCGCCATTGGATCTCTTCATTGACCCAAGTCCGGGCGCGTGCAGGAGAGTTAGGAGGCTGCGCCTACACAAGGAACTAAAGAACTCCACCATTTCCCAGTGCCTGTGTGATTGGCCCAATTAAAGCTCCGGCGACGCATGATGACAACATGACTCTGGCTGTGGCGTACTTTGAATTGATGCATCCAACAACGGCCTCCTTTGAAGTCAATCTCAACTCTTGATGCGCATTTGATCCGTGATCTGCTGGCTCGTGTCTTACAGCTGAGATCGACAGAGTCGGTCACTCGCATCGGGCTTCAATGTGCTGGCGTGGCGTTCGAGTGCAAACATTGGATACCAAGAATGCTGGACAAGCATATGGCCATTCATCTGCGCGATGCGAGCCCAGGGCTGTGTCCAAACGGAATGGTTGTACAAACCCAGGGTCTTGTGTCCCAGATCCCTTCAGGGTCCAAGGTCGATCATGTCCACCCTTTTTACCGCCAGCCCTTCTTACCTTGCCGTTCTAAAAATGGACCTCCAAGAAGGAAGTGTGGCCCTGAGCTTTACTGATAGGGAAGTCGTGACTACAATACAACTCCTGAATGATTGCCAGTCCGATACGTTGCTGCATGGACCGTTGCCAAAGAAGCAAAGGTCTTGGGATTTTTAGGTAAAATAAATAAAAATAATGCTTGGAAAAATATGTTCTCCTAAAAAGAATCTCTTGGAATTTTTTCCCCCTTTGCTTTAACAGTTGTGGTTATTTTGACCGGGCTAACTTGCGCAGTGGTTGTAGGGGAAGTACCACTGTTACAATCGTTCAAGGGTTAGATTGTAGAATCTCAGTTGTGAGCTGTTGCGTATGAGTCTTCAAAGGCTGCGCTTGACAAGAGAAAAATTTTCAGTTTTAAACCCCCAGGCAACACATGGTATAATATGCAAGTGCGACCAAACAACCGAGCTATATGTAAGACCAGCTCAAGTTGCAAAGGCCAGGATGAGAGTCATGCAACAGTGTTGATCTCGTTGTACCAAGATATATAGCGCAATAACGAGAGTTTTTCTGTTGAGCAATTCGCATAACCCATCAAATGGAAATTTTGCGATGAATGCGGTAGGGTTGAACCTAAATTGGGCGAATTTGCACTGAATGCAGTCAAGCAAAGCGATGCCCTGATGCAAACGGAGGGATGGAGGGATGGTTATAGCTGTGGATGCACACGTGATCATGGTCCGTGCTAGAGACCCACATACCCCGCGGCCCACGTATCAGGAGGTGAGGCTCCGAGTCGACCGACCGCCTGAATGTGAAGGGAAACGACGACGTATCTACCGACCTCAGCGTTCTCTCAAAGATCATACACCGCACCGGGTTTTTATTTGGTACGGGGGATCTAGAGGGACAAGGATAAATCACTGCAAAACCTTCTCTGCCTCAGTGACCGATCAACATGGATCTTGCCTACGACCATATTAATCAGGACGCCTACGCTAAGAAGGAGGATCCCAAGGATGGCTCCAAGCCTGAGCAGAGCAGTTCTACCCTGAACGAAGATTTCCAAGAGGCTTACAAGGCCTTCTCTAACAGCCCCTGGGGTGCCAAACTTGGTGGTTTCTGGGGTAGCGTGGTCAAGCAGGTATGCTCACCGATATTAAATGACACGGGGGCGCTATCTGACATGACTAGGGAGGGGAATTTGCCACTCAAGCCCAGAAAGAGTTGGCGGAGGTAGGAGAGGATGCTTCTAAAGGACTTACGGGGATCCGTACCTCTATCCTCAACCAAACCCGAAACCTCACCCTGAACTCGGCAGTTGCGGCATCAAGCTCCAAGGAGGTGGAAGACGGACAGTCCACGCCCACGGCAACACGAAGCGGAGAAGATGATGCAGCGCAGTCCAGCACAGTTCTCTCGAGGCTTCGCACTGAAGCCACGAAGCGCCTCAAGGACATCCAGAAAGCTGAGGATGCCGCTGATGAGGCTCTCCTCCGATTTGGCTCCAACATTCGCGATTATCTTCGCGATGCCATCACGATTGCCCCCCCTCAGGAAAATGACCAGAACAGCACTGTTATGTTTGAGAGCAAGGATGCCCAAGGCAAGCGGGTTATCCATGCTTCAAGATTCGATGCTCAACTACATGTGATACACACCTCGACTGAGAGCTTCGCCAAGGACCCCACTGGCACTGAGTTTGAGTCTTGGGCAAAGACGTTTGACGTTGACAAGAAGACACCTGACATCAACACTGATTTGCAGAAGTATCCTGATTTGCGAACTACTATGGAGAAGCTGGTGCCGGATCAAATTCCTTATGCCGACTTTTGGACACGCTACTACTTCCTCCGCCACGGTATTGAGACTGCTGAAGCTAGACGAAGAGATCTCCTTAAGGGTGAGTTTCTACCAAATATCTCCGAGATGATTTTTCTAAATAGGTATACAGCTGCTTCTGCGGAAGATGAGGTGGGCTGGGGTGATGATTCTGAGGAAGAGGAGGAGGAAGAGGAGGAGGAAGAAGAGGAAGAGGAGGAGGAAGAGGACGACGACGATGACGACGACGACGATGACGATGACGATGAGTCCGATTCTGATGACGAGTCCCCTACCCCAGCTCCGGCAGCAAACACCAAGCCTACCAGCACTGGCTCAGCAGCATCTTCAACTACCATTCATCCACCTAAGGAAGGCCTCCTCAAACCGGCCGAATCGCGCAAGTCCAATGACGAAAAATCCCAGGCTGACAGCGAGGCCAGCTACGATGTTGTTGGTGCAGCATCAGGCAAGACGACCCAAACCCCAAACAGTCCCAAGGACTCTAAGAAGAGCGACGACGACAGCGATGATGACTGGGAGTAGATACTAAGCTGGGCCGATGAGCTGGTGCATATGTGCGGGATGATGGGGGTATTGTTCGTCCAGCAATTTGGCGTTTGATCTTGTAACAACCCAGGTTGGCAGTTTGAAATAGCCGCGTGACTTTTATCTGTGTTTTTGGGTATTAATACCAGGCGCTCATTTGATTTATTCGCCTGACATGCACCGCCAATGGTTATATGGGACCCACCCTTTACCTCTTCTTCTTGGTGACCATGGTGAACCCGTCCTCGTCGACCTGAGGCTCCTCCTTTTGCTTAGGTACCAACGGAGGCGCCTCATCCATTTCAACATCGGCGCCACCTGACTCATCGTCGTCTTCATCATCGTCGCTTTCCCAATCGGTGTCCTGGTCGGCGTCCTCGGCCCGCTTAAACATGCCATCAACCTTGGCGCCTTTGAGGTTGGACCATCGGGCCCTCAAGGCCTCAACAAAGTCGAACTGACCGATGGCGCATCCCTGGCGAGCCTTGAGAATGTTTTGGGCAACTTCAGTGCCAGAATCATCGTCAACGTTGACCTCAAACTCGTCAATCATGACTTGCAGCAGGACAGATTCGACATGCTCGAGATCAGGCTCTTCGGGGGCCTTGGCAGGCGGTTTGTCGACAAACTCGGGAAACTGGTCGACAACGGCACCGGCGAACCAGTCGCGCTTGTCCGCAGAGTCAGGACCACCCCATTGGTTGGAAACAGAGAGTGTAAGAGCAGGCCAAAGGTGGAGGGAGTAGGCGACAGCCTGCTCAAAGTTGGACTGGCGAGTAGCTACAAAGACGATGCATGTTAGCAAACTTCAGGCTTTAAAGGAATGCTTTTTCAGAAACAATATTGGCAAGCGACATACGTACCCGCCGGGGGAAGCTGCGCAGACTCAGAAGACGCCATGGCTGAGGAGAGTTGGCGGGGTGTGGAGGGGTTTGGAGGGGCAATTCAGAGAGACGAGCAGCCAGTGCACAAATTTTTTTGATGTTTATTCCCAGCACACAAATCATCCATACCCACTCACACACGCTCCCCATCTCCACCCTCCACATCACTTCAAACAAGGGAGCCCAAATTTGGACACACGTCTCGAGCGCGCACGGACCACGCATTCTTCACTGACATTGAGCCCGCGCTGACACTGCATGCGGAATGCGGATCTTGGGTCCTGGCTCGCTCCCCTTGCCCATTTCAAGGGTCTGCGGCCAACACGGCGTGCTACGTAGCCAGCAATTTACTGGACTTCGGGGTTGTTTTGCGTAGGACACATGACATCATAGCGACCCCTAGCAACACCACCCAGCCCGACAGGCACTCAGGCGTCCTTAAGGTTCCTGATGGGCATTTATGTCAGGCCAATTCCTCCCGCCTCCCCAGGTCCTGAAGCTAGCCATCTTGATGAAGGCATCTTGACTCGTTCAATCGTCCAGCTTGCGGCTGTCGCAAGCAGAGCTCAGCCATGCCCCTCTTCAACACAACATCCGTCTCCTTGGCTGTCACGCCCACTGTGGTGTCGACCCTGTTTTCACATGTAGGTCCTCCAACGGCCGACTCCTGCCAACTCAACCACCATTCCCATCACCTTGCATTCTCGACTGCACTTGGGTCTGCGCATCGTCTAACCGCCGTCATCTCCTCAGTATCTCAACAGGAAGCCTCTCAGGCAGCGTCCCACGGCCCATCTCTCATATGACGAGGGCCTCCATCTCATCCGATCGTTCCTTGACTTCGCCTCGCACCACACCGTCGAGGAACTCCAAGCATTTACTGCGCAGTGGGTGCCACACCCCCAATGGGTCAAGGTCGAGGATGCCACAGTCCCCGATGAGGAATTGGCACGCGCAGCCGATGTGCTACAGGCCCAGCTTGGCGAGGATGGCCTCAAACAGCTCGGCGGGTCCAAGTGGTGGCAGTGGCGCAAGCCCAATAGTCCTCTAGAGGCAGAGTGGATTGAGATGCGCGCCGATGCTCACGAGAGAAAAAAGCACGGCGGCAAGTGTAGGCGCGTCATGATGTATATCCACGGAGGAGCATACTTCTTTGGCAGCGTTGACGAGCACCGCTACCAGATGCAACGGCATGCCCGCAAGCTCAAGGCTCGCGTATTTGCTCCCCGATATCGCCTTGCGCCCCAATTTCCCTTCCCGTGCGGCCTACAGGACTGTCTTGCCGCCTATCTTCATATTTTAACCCTCCAGCCCCCGGAGACCATTGTGTTCGCGGGAGACTCTGCTGGAGGAGGTATGGTGGTATCGCTACTTTGCGTGCTGAGAGATCAAGGTCTTCCGCTGCCCGCAGGTGCCATACTCATCAGCCCTTGGGTTGACTTGACACATTCATTTCCGAGTGTCTTGGCTGACGCGCCGCTGGACTATATTCCTCAGAATGGATTTCACCACAAACCTTCCAAAGCGTGGCCACCCCCCAATGAAGATGATATCGCCATGTTGAGACAGACAGCCATTAATAAAATGAACGGGAGCGTCAAGAAAAAGTCCAGCACGCTTGATCTGAAGGAAAAGCAAAACCCTCCGGCAATTGAAAAGAATGACTCAAATATCTCAGACAGGTCCAGATCCAACTGGATCAATGGCGGTGTACCCGTCGATCCTGACAAGCTATTGACGTGTGAAATCGATGGCACTCTAATGAAACTAAAAGATCAAATTCAGGTATGTCTTTTTTAAACACGTGTTCTTCCGGTGCTAATAGAACCAGATGTATACCACAAATGAAATGCTGGCACATCCACTGGTCAGCCCAGTGATGCAACCGACACTCGGAGGCCTTCCACCAATGCTCATCATGGTAGGGGGAGGAGAGATCCTCCGCGACGAGCAAATCTATTTGGCGCACAAATGCGCAAACCCCCAGAAGTATGCCTTGCCAGACGACGCCATGGACGAAAAAGCACAGGGGCTTCTCGGCAAATACCCACCGACCGACATTCAACTCCAGGTGTGGGATGACCTGTGCCACGTTGCTCCAACACTTAGCTTTACTCGCCCTGCCAAGTTCATGTATCGGTCCATCGCCCAGTTTGGTGCTTGGGCGCTTGCGAGGGCTCAGAAGCGTGGAATTGAGATCCTTGACGACGATGCGATTTCAGTTATATCGAGTTCTGGTTCAGATACTCCTGACCATCAAGAGAGAGAGAAGAAAACGAAGGACGAAAAGACAGAGGGGGCAAAGTCAATCGCAACGGGTCAAGTTGGAAAGGCCGGTGATCCTCTACCCGCCTTCGATAACCACATGATTCGACAGAGAGTAACCCGACATGGTGAAACCTTGGCTTTAGACCCAGAAACTGAGCTTCCGGCTTGCTGTGTGCCGGCTGACTCCATTGGAGTTATCAAAGAAGCTACCGTGAAGAAGTGGATGGAAAAGAGAAAGCAATGGGACCAGCGCTACGCCAGTGCCAAGGCCAGAGTCCACAAAAAGATTGTGGACGATATGGTGGCGGGCTACCACGAATTCGGCTCAGGAGAATTCCCTCCCCCCTCTGCTCTGGCAGGTCGAAGACTTGACTCGGAGCTGGTCGATGGCAAGAGACGCAAGAGTTTAGGTCTAGCCATGTGGTCTCTGTGGGGCTCTAAGCACGACGAAATGACGGTCGTGCGGGAGAAGAAGGCAGAGAAGACAGACGAGCCGCCCGAGGTGCGAGCTGCGACACCGGCCGAGGGACAAGGCGCGCGATCATTCAGCGAAATCCAAAACCAGGACAAACCAGAATTCCCAGGTCCTGGTTCACGAAGGCGTTCGCATCACAAAGTGGTAACGGACGAAAACCAGACAGGAAGCCAGCCAGTCGAGGATGAGCTGGATGATAATACCCCTGTCGCCCAGCTCATCGAACTGAGGCGTGAAAAAGAGGCTCATGCTCCTAGCCTCTTGAGTCCCGACTATGTACCAGAAACTGGGGCGGCCGGCAAACGTCCATTCCTTGACGGCATTGCTCTGCCATTCAGTCTCAACAAGGAGGCGGATACGGCAAGCATGATGACGCTATACTCTCATGTAACACCGTCACGGCCAATGACCCCGAGCGGTCTCGGCGATGGCGACGAGGCAGCAAAAGAAAACGGGCAAACCAAAGAGGAGGAAAAATCCGCAATGGCAGCCGACGATGTTCCAGTCACAAAATTGGTTGCGTAAAGCGTGTAATATCAGCATAATAATTTGGGTTATTGGGTCAACCTGCGAAACTGGTCGCAGGTAGCACATCGGGTTTACAGCACAGGAAAACAATCGTTATCAGTTTACTTTGTATTTAGGCAGCAACAGCAAATTGCCGTGGTAGTTTTATCAAACACGATTGATTCATTTGTTTTTTCAGATTGCGAGTACATTATCATACATGGTGGTACATTGTACAAGGGTATATATACAGCCATGCCAGAGGCTCCCAACCTCTAGCCCAGGAAGCACATGGCTCCTCTGCTCATCGTCTTTTTTCCTCTTCAAAACTTCATAGTCGTTGGTTGCGGGTCATATCGTCCAAGACTCGTTCAGTCCACGCCGTTGTATCGCTTCCATTGCTCGACGTAGAAATGAGGATCCTGGGGACCCCTTGCGAGACCGTGGTAGTCTCCCTTGTCTGCCTTGATTTCTCGGCTCACAAAGGGCGTGAGCTGCGGTCCGTGGTATTAGCACCTCTCCAGATCGTCTTGAGCCATCCCAATTGGGGGCTTATTCAAAACCCACCCACCTTGAAGTCCTTGAGGTTTTGCGGCACAGCGTACGTCCGCACCTTTTCCCACTCAATAACGTAGCCTCCGAACTTGGTGTGGCGACCCATGGAGCCGGTGCGGTTACCCTTGTAGAAGCCGCGGCCGACATCCTTGGTGGTGAGCTTGAGGTGTCGGTATCGGCCGACGGAGAGGACTTGGGTAGGTCTCATTGTGAACGGAGGGGGGCTCGGCGCATTCCCGGTCAGGGTCGTAGTGGTGCCGGTCGGCGGGTGGCGAGGCAATTGAGCAATGGGCGTCGTGGGATGATGACGCCGTCGTCGTCTACTCGCTTGCAAGTTGTGCCGTCGCAGGTGCAATTGGTGGTGGTAGTGGGAGTGGTGGTGGACCTTGAATTTTCGGCGGGCCGGCGGTTAGTGTTGTTCCGCTTCCGGAGCCTGCAACAAGAGGGAGAGGCGTGCAGGGTGCAGCGCCGCCATCATCTGGCTGGGACGTTGCGCAGCGGGACCCAGCTCATGACATATTTAAAAGGAGCGGTTTGCTGAAAGCTGGTCATTTGAAGCTCTGGGCAGCACCCGCGGGCGTATCTGCTTGCTTACAGAATTTAGAAGAGCTGGGGTGTTTTTTTTATAGAGCTGCGGGCTTTGCAGCATTGGATTTTTTGCTCCTGGTTATGGGCGCCGTAAGTGGGCTGGTCAACTGAACGAGGGGCACCATGGCTAACTCGTCTCTGACAGCTCTGAACCGCCCACGACAACCACCGACCGCCAGCGACCCATGCCTCTGAGGCGCCAGACCAACCACAATAATGGAGGGTTACCCGACGGGAAGTCTGGACCATAATGTCCCGTTCATCGTGGCTGCCGGCCTCAACTCGGAAACCAACGAGCTCCCATTGAGCGCTGAGCTCAAGGACCAGGCCATCCTTTTGCGCTCAGAGCAGCCGCTTCTCGAGAGCCAGGAGGCCGAGGTGCTAGGGCAACACTTCCGCGACATTGATTCTCGGGGGAAGTCATGGAGCGGCGTCGAGAGGGAGGAGCCGTACAGGTTCCGCATAAGGACTCTGGGAAGGGTATGACGGTTTCCCTCAACCCCCAAGGACTGCTAGTTTGCATGGCTTGTGGTTCTGACCTTTTTTTGTTTTGTTGGGATAGTCTTTCATCCTCCCGCCCCGAAGAGCTCGCCTCCCCGATGGCACCGAGGCCGTCGACGCAGCGCCCATGCTGCACTCCCCGTTCTCGCCCTTGAGCCCCGTGTCGGCTCTGTACCCAGACGGACTCATCGACGCGCAATGGATAAAGAAGCACCAGGAGCTGGTTCCCAGCATCTACATGTGCTTCTACACCCTCACGAGCGACCTAACGTCGACCACGCTCCAAGACAACCATATCAAGTCCGACATCAACAATCTGAGAAGCGCGCTGGCAAGATCTGGGTTCAAAACTCGCCTGGCCGTCATCTTGCTGGGCGAGAGGGGCGGTGCGCCGCAGTCTCTCACCGAGGGAATCGCAGAGAGGCTGGAAAATATTCGAAGGGGCACAGCGCTGGACCCAAAATCTATATTTTATATCCCTCCCCAGGAGTCGCCGGGCGAGCTAAAGGGAACCATCAACAGCATCCTTGGTGTTTTATATACTTCAGCTGTCGAGTATTACCGCGATTTAGGACGACACGCAAGGAAGAAGCGATCCCGGGGTATTGCACCGCAGCCAGCAGTGCCTCCAACGTCCGGAACATCACAAACGCTATCATTGCCAGATTGGAACTTTCGTTACGATTTCAAGTCTGCAATATTCGCAGAGTTTCGCCAGGAGGTGGACGCAGCGCTGCGGTCCTTTGAACAGGCATATGAGGTGCTTCTGGGCCAAGATGTGTTGGATATAATCCCTAGCTGGAGTCCCCGGTGGAATGAGGCTCGCCTCCTGTCCGACATTATTGCCATCCGAATACTCCGCTGTCACATGTGGCTCGGTCAGCCAACGCTTTCGGTGCGGCGTTGGCAGTTGCATCGAGATAGAATCGGCGATTTCGTTGACCGGCGTGGGCGAGGGACGAACAATTACGGATGGCAAGCTTGGGAAGCACGGTGGGCGACGGTAATGGCCAATCTTATTGAGAACATCGGAATCCCTAACTTGTCGTCTTCGTCGTCGTTACTTTTCCTGCAACCTGAAAAGGCCGTGTTGGGGGAGCGACTTCACCCCTGGGAAATGTTACACCATACCGGATACTGGTATCGCATTGCGGCCCGCCACACTATTGCGCGCCGAAAATTTGCTCTCCAAATACCAGATGAAGACAGAGAGTCACCAGAAACCTCGCCCGCGGCGCTGGCGGCGGGCAAAGGCTATGCATATGACACCTATATGTGCCCAGAACCATACAACGAATACCCTTTGCACGGAGAGGGTGTTGACCACTCGCAGTTAATTATCAACTATCTCAAGAAGGCAGGCTCTGAGTTCCAAGCCCGCAAGCAGATGCGTCTTGTGGCCGAAATATCGCTCGAATCCGCCAGGGAAATGATCATCCTGAAGCAGTGGGATGATGCAGTCGAGACGCTCCGGCCATTATGGGAGGATATGTCCTTCAGGTCTCAGGGTTGGGTAGATGTTTCGGAGGAATTGTGTTGGCTTATGCGACGGGCTGCCAGAGGAGCCAAGAATGCTGAGCTAGTGGTGGCTGCCGATTGGGAATTGATGAACAGGCGTGCGTGGATTTACTATGATTTGATCGGGGTGATGCTAACCTATTTTCAGGGTTCCACCGGCGGCCCCAGTGGCATTACGATATTAACAAATCTCTAGAGGGTGTCGAGCTTGACTCTCCGCCGTCCATCAGCCTGTCGGATAGCACGACCGGGTCCTTTGTTACAGCATCATTGGTCTTCCGCAACAAAGAGGGCAAGGCAGGCGAGACATGCAGCGCGCAGCTGTCGCTCAAGTCCAACACATTCGTCGACGCTGCTCCGGTACCACTCGATTCCATCCAGGTTGAATTCAACGGCAACCTGAAGCCAATCGTGCTCAAACATGTACCAGCTGAGAGCAAGGAAACGAGACCTAGCTCTGGTGTTTCGATCGCCTCGGTGACATTGAAGGAGGATTTCGAAGAGGATTCAGAAGATGGTCTTCCCTCATTGCTTAGGGGCGACGTCGATTTAACATTACGACCCAACGAAACCCGAGTTATTGAAATGAAGATACCGCTAAGAGAACCGGGAGATGCGACGGCATCATCCGTCACACTTGGCCACAAGAATGAGACATTTAATTTGGATTACAAGCTGGAGTTCAGAAATACGGACCCGGTCACTGGGTGGTACATTGAAGGCTCCGCAAGATCGCGCCATCTTCGCCCGGAGGCGAGAAGCATTCACATCCAGCCTCGCCCACCAAAGATGGAGATCAAGCTGAGCCATCCCCTGAACCAGTTTTATGCCAACGAGCCAATCGAGCTGGAGGTGGAGCTGTCCAACGCCGAGGAAGAATCAGCCAGTGTCAAGCTGGATGTTCATCTGTTCGGCAAGGATGTTCCAGCGCTCAGGGTCCAGGCGGGCGAGCACAATGGGGAGGCAGAGGCAGGGACGGAAGAATCCAAGATATCGGGGCTGGCTCTCGGATCCATCGAGAGCACCGCGTCCTTCAAGTTCGTGGTCCACATCAACCCAACCGACGCGCCGACAACGTTTGACCTGCACTTGAGGGCATCATATCATCTTGCGTCGGATCCGGCCACACCAATCATGCAGACGCTACCGATCCAGTTGAATGTGGTAAACGCTTTCGAAGCCAACTACGATTTGCTACCACGACTGCACGCAGATCCTTGGCCAAGCCTGTTCGACTACGAAGGTATCACAGAGACTCAAGACGGCGAAGCTGGCGGCGGGGCCAAGGGCTTTGCGCAGAAATGGTGCCTGGTATGCCACTATGCCTCGTTTGCGCAAGAAGACATCAAAATAGTAAAAACGGACCTGAAGGTGGTCTCATGTGTGGGTGGTGGAAGATGCAATCTGGTGCAGGGGCCCAAGGTGCCTCCAGACGGAGTGGTGGTTGGGCCCAAAACGATGCACGAAGCGCAGTTCGACTTGGTGGCACAGAAGATTAGCCTGGACGATCGACAGCCAGTCACTCTCGATCTGGCGTTTGTGATGCAGTGGCAGCGACAGAGCCGCACCGACGGGCCGGTCAACACAACGACGATGCCAGTTGGCAAATACCTGGTTCTTGGAACAGAGCCGCGGGTGCTGGCGTCAGCTTACCACAGCTCAGGGGACGAACCGCACCTCGTGCAACTCGACGTGACGATTGAGAATCCTTCAAACCACTTCCTGACATTTGGTCTTACGATGGAGCCCAGCGACCAGTTTGCTTTTTCAGGAGCCAAGCAGACGACACTGAACCTCCTGCCTCAGTCACGGCGAGCGGCAAGCTACCGGCTACTGCCACTGATCAGGGGTGCGTACATACGGCCATCACTAGCGGTGCGGGACAAGTACTTCCAGAAGGTTTTGCGGATCATCCCAACAGAAGGAATGAAGATTGATAAGGACGGGCTACTGGTTTGGGTGCCGGGGCTGGTGGGAGATGGGAACAAGGACAAAGACGGTGAGGAGGACGGTGAGGATAAGACAGCATGATTGATGGGAGGGGCCGGGGGGGTTTATTGGAGGGCGTCCATGTAGAGGTGCTTTTTTTCTTCATTATCTGATGGGAATAGATGGCGACAGGCAAAGCAGGCTGTCACGAGGAACGGCGACATGAAATTATTACGGGTCAAATGTAAGCTCCTGTGAGTGTGTGGTTTTAGTTCGGATTCGGTGAAGGGCATAACGCCATGTTCCCGCTTGCAGATGTCGCCGAGTTGGTCGCCGTGTGTGAAAAATGACGGGAACGCGGCTTTGCTGACGTGGGACGGACGCGGAAACCAGACGGGGAAGGGTTGTGGTCGCCATGTTTCCCATCTCAGTCGTCATCTAGAGCACAGCTCTAGAGGCAGGATCAAGAGACGCCCATTCGACAGTACAGTCTAACCCTTGAACGATTGTAACGGAGGTGCTTGCCTGCAATGGGCACCACGAGTTGGCCTGGTCAAAAGAACGAGAATTCCCAAATCAAACATGATATTAAAAAATTTTTAATAAAAAAAAAAGAGCAAATTGACTTTTGCTGGTGAGTCAGGCAGTTGTGTCGATCAGGCGGGGGATGCATGTGTTGAGTGTCTGGCATGTGTGACTCTGCTACTCCCGAGACGACCTCGGATCCGGACGACGAGTTCCCCCGATTTTAATCAGTCAAAGTGGGGCACCTTTTTTTTTCTTTTTCCTTTGGGCGTCGGATATGTGTTCAAAGGGCGAGGGGTCAATGTTACAAGTTGAAGGACGGACCGTTTGACGGACGAAGAAAAGAAAAAGGAAACAAGACGGCGACGACAAGGTGCGTGCGTGAGTGCGTGCGGAATTGGTTGGGATGGGGAAGGGCAGGGAAGGGTGTGCGTGTAATTACTCCAGCACATCGTCCGAAATGGGAGAGACATGTGCAGCCAAAAAAGAAGGTTGTGGGGAGGGAAGAGAGGGGGGGAGTGACTGGTGAGCAACCAAAGGAAAGGGTCAAAATAGAGAGACGATGACATATGACTGCCACGCCGACAACGACACGGCAACGGGCCAACTCGATGCAATGCGTGTGTGGCTTCGGAACATTGAGAAACAGCGAGCCGCGCCAAAGCAAAGAGCGAGACCAGCCAGGGCGCAGATCCAGATGCAGACGCAGAGCCCCAGATGGCGAGGCACGTCTTTCAGCCGCGAAAATCGAGACCGCAGCGGGTGGTCCGACGGGTCTCGAAGCAGCAAGAGCAGCAGCAGCAGCAGCTGTGACAGGGGAGGGGAGGGACAAGCTAGCTAATTAAGCGCCTGCTAGCGCTGGCTCAAATCGCCCTGTGAGTGGAACCCGTTCCGTGAATGAGTGATTGCTTGGGGGAGGGGCGATCCACCTCGCTGGGACCCTTGCGGGCGCGTGCTTTTTCATCCGGGACTTGCCCTGTAAGGCCAAACGGGGGGACATGTCTTTATTGTTGTTTTTTTTAATACTACTGCTGCGGATTTAAATGATGTGCAACTTGCTTGAAAGGAGAGGGAGGGTCCGTGGCCAAGAAGCCAAGACTGGGGAAAGGAAAAAAAGTGCGATGATCAGCCGTTGGATGAAAGTCAAAATGAAAATAATAATTGAAAAATGAAAAATAAAATAAAAATGCGAGAATTCATCGTACTTGGTATCCAGTCTTTTCAATACGTATATTCCCACTTCTCACACTCCACCACCCAAATGCACACATTGCACAACTCAGCCAGCACAAGCCAAATCTTAAAACATGACTCCGTTTGTCTCTGTTCTCTTTTTTGAGTCACCTTCCTCCCCCCCATGGCATGGAGCAAAGCTCGCGAAACAAGCCCCTAATTGGGCGCCACCAACGACTGAACACACCAGGCCGCACACGCCCCCCTTCGGACATCGGTCTTGTACGAAGTCCGCGATCGAAATCCTTTGCACCACGCACACCCGCACACCCCGGCTTGGCTCTCTGGGGGAGGTGGCTCCATGCCTGTCAGCAACACGTCTTTCTTCCATGGCAACAACACCAATTCCCATCCCCTTTCGTGAGACGAACAAGCAGAGCACGTCGAGATGTATGCATGTTTTTGATGTAAACGGGGCAACTTGAAGAGTCAAGATTCATCGGTTTTTGCTCTCTCTCACTTCATCATCATCATCGTCATCGTCCTTCTAGGTCTAGAGCAGCATTGATCAATTTTCTCAGCACATCCAATAGAGAGAGCACGCTCCCCAAACGAAAAAACCGGCTCGCTCCAGCAACTGTTTCGTCTTGCACCATTCTCCGCTGCATCGCTAGGTTGGCGGAGTTAAGGGGGCGTCTCCGGAGGACGACGATGACCAGAAGAAATGTGCAAAAGGCGAAGTGCGAGGTGCGAAAATGACCGGACCAAAAGCGGACCAGCCTAAGCCCTTCGGGGGGGCCTTGCTGCTTCTGAGGGACCACGCTAAGCGTGCGGGAGGCGGACCTGTTTGATTTCCGGCGTGCGCGTGTGAGATTTGCTCGCCTACTCTAATCTTTCGTTTGCTGCCTTGTCTTTGTTAGTCGTGGGTCGTGGCATTGGTTCGTCCGTCGTCGTCGTCGTATTTAACTTGGCCCATCGTCCATCCCCATTGTTCTTGATCTGATCAAACGCCACCCAAGCTTCCCTCTTCTCTCTCTCATCCTTCATCAGATATTCTCTTCCCTGAGAATCTCTGACCCTTTTTTTCTAGCCTTTTATATCTTAATCGTTTAGAGACTAGAGAGCTGCTCTCCCTGGTTTGTTGTTGTTTGTTTTTTTCGGACCCCGGCATCTACAAAAGTATACCATCTCATCGCCATCGTCATCATTTAACTTTCACCTGGGGATTCCCTCAACCCAACACAGCAACCAACCATGACAATCATGGCCGACGAGAAGCGCAACGAGCGCTTGTCCGCCGACGAAAAGACAGAGGTCGGCTCTGGCATCATCGACACCTCGGCCGACAGCAAGCCCAGACCGGAGACAAACAGCAGCGGCGACAACACCCAGAACGAGGACGACCAGCCCCAGTACCCTGGCGCCGCCAAGCTCACCCTGATTCTCTTCTCCCTCTGCCTCGCCATCTTCCTCGTCGCCCTCGATCAGACCATCATCGCCCCCGCTCTGGGAGCCATCACCGCTCAGTATCAGAGTGTCAAGGACATTGTAAGTCGTCTCGGAATACTGTCTCACACACGCGCCCCCCCCCCAAATCATGAGCCTCAACTAACATGCGAAAAATCGATAGGGTTGGTATGGCTCAGCTTATCTGCTCACCACAACAGCTCTCCAGCCAATGTACGGTGCCATTTACAAGTACTTCAACGTCAAGTACGCCTATCTCACAGCCGTCTTCATCTTCGAGATCGGTAGTCTCATCTCTGCCGTTGCTCCCAATTCGCCTAGCTTCATCGTTGGCCGTGCTGTTGCCGGTGTATGTCACTTCCATTCGTCCTGACTTACAAAAAAAAAAATTGTTTACTGACGCTGCTATCCAGATTGGTACGGCTGGTCTCTTCTCCGGTTCCATTGTCATTCTCTCCCTCATCAGTATGTGGCCCAGCTCCAAGTCCAACCCGCTCGCATCCCTTGCTCACATTTATCCTCAGTGCCTCTTGAGAAGCGTCCCCTGGCTTTCGGTCTCGTTGGTGGAATGTGGGGCATTGCCAGTGTCGCCGGTCCTCTTCTTGGAGGCGTCTTTACCGACCACGCTACCTGGCGCTGGTGCTTCTACATCAACCTGCCCATCGGTGGCTTGGCCATGCTCATTGTCTTCTTCTTCGTCCAGGTCAACCGCAACAACGCCGAGACCAAGAGCATGTCTCTCCTCGACCGCATCAAGAAGCTCGATCTCGCCGGCGCCGCCATCTTCATCCCCGCCATCGTCTGCCTCATCCTCGCCCTTCAGTGGGGCGGTGCCGAGTACTCCTGGAAGAGCTCCCGCATCATTGGTCTCTTCGTTGGCTTCGCTCTCATGATCATCATCTTCATTGGCATTCAGGTGTGGCAGGGTGACCAGGGAACCCTTCCCCCTCGCCTGTTCAAGAACCGCAACGTCCTGCCTGCCATGTTCTTCTCCATGTTCTTCGGCGCCTCCTTCTTCCCCCTCATCTACTACCTCTGTAAGCTTGATATTATCCGTCTTATGTTCTCACATCAGCAGCTAACCTCCTCCCCTTTCCCACAGCGCTCTACTTCCAGGCCATTCAAGGTGTTAGTGCCGTCCAAGCTGGTATCAAGATTCTTCCCCTGCTCCTTTCCACCGTCCTCTGCTCCATCGTTGCCGGTGGCATCATCACCGCTGTCGGCTACTACAGCGCCGTCGTCATCCCCTGCATGATCCTCAACGCTGTCGGCTGCGGCATGATCACTACCCTCGATGTTGACTCTCCCCTCCGCGAGTGGTTCGGCTACCAGGTCATCGCCGGTCTGGGTATTGGTGCTGGGTTCCAGATTGGTGTGCTTGTTGTTCAGACTGTCCTCCCTCAGGACTGGGTCCCAGTCGGTACTGCATGTGTCCAGTTTTTCCAAGCCTTTGGCGGTGCTATCTTCGTTGCCGTTGCCCAGACCGTCTTCCAGAACGGTCTCATCGACCACCTTGAAAAGCATGACACCGGTCTCGACCCCCGCATCTTCATCAACACTGGTGCTTCCGAGGTCAAGAGTACGCTGAAGAAGCTGGGCCGCGAGGATGCCTTTGACACCGTTCTCGATGCCTACATGTCTGGCCTGCGGGGTACCTTCTACATCACCCTGGCCTGTGCCTGCGCTGCCTTCGTCGCTTGCCTCTTCCTCCAGTGGAAGTCTGTCAAAAAGGATGCCGATGGCAACGACAAGAAGGCCGAGCCCGCCGTCCCCGTGTAGAGAGCCAACCCTGGCACCGTGTTATTAAAAATGGTGGCGTTTGTTTTAGAGGATACCCGGAAACTCTCCACACTGCGCGGCATCTCGTGCCGCGCGCGTTGTTATTGTAATACAAGGTTCACATGATATACCGCTTATAATAGAAGTAATGTACGTTGTCCTCATTGGGAGTCGTCCGGTGGTCTGTCCCATGATTTGCCCGTCTTTTTCGTCGTAGCCGTCGTCCTCGCGACAGGATCGCCCCCGACAAATTTGAGAACCCAGTCCTTGACCTTTCTCGTCTTTTCTGCCTGGGGCGACACGTTTTTTCTCCTCGTCAGATCCCGGCCCGAGTAGCGGCCCGAGCCGTCTCGCCTCCAGAGCAGGCTCACCTTGGTCATGTTCCTCCGCAAGCTCTGCCCGTACGCTTTGCCGAGGAAGACGTGCAGGGCCACGTTCTGCACGAGGACCACGTCCTGGCGCCGCAGGCTGTGCACCTGGGATTCGGGCGCCGTGTCCTTGCTCAGCCAAAAGGTCACGGCGAAGCCGGACTTGGTCTCGTCGCCGACGAGCATCTCGACGAGGGAGAGCGTCGTGCCCCACCGCGTGGTGACGCTTCTCGGCTGCGCTATGGAAATGATGCCCACAACGAGGTTGAGCGTCAGAGTTTGGGGGTTGAGGAGGACGATTTGCCGGGCTGGCGGGATATCCTTCAAGTCCGAGGTGTGGCAGGGTGCAGATTCCGAGGATACCGTCTTGTCCATAAAAGTAGTGCTCATGAATGAAGTTTCAAGTGTGGTTGTCTCGTCAAAACTGTCGAGTTGTGATGAAGGAACGGGGTTGTGCACGGCGAGCGAGTGGTCGCAGAATTGCGAAAGGACATCCAGCCCCGTCTCGCTGTCAAATGAATCTCCATTGCTACTGAAGGAGACATCGGCAGTGGTAAAAAACTCGGCTTGGTTGGGTAGCGAATAGTCGGCTATGTCGTGAACCTGGTTGAAGCTGGCATGCAAAGGTTGTTTGTGCAGCGTCAATGATCGCCACGCTATCTGTGATGACGGAGGCTGATATTTCCGTTGCGAGGGCTTGACAGGTAACCCCAAGAACGAGGAAAACCTATCATCGATTGTGTCCAGCGTGCATGATTCTGCGGTTACAGCTGAAGCAGGGGGGGCGCCAGCAAGAAGCAAGAGCTTGGGGGCCATCCTGGTGTTCAGGGTAGCGCTGCGAGAACTGAGGTTGCTGTATAATAGTATGCCAAGCCAAGCCAAACTATGCCAAGAATCACATGACCATGCAAAACGATTGTGGGTGACGGGTTATGGGTGCATAGGCACGCCCGTTGAGCCCACAGTGTCAGGGTCGGTAGATGTTAGCAGCGACTATTGAAGTGCGCAAGGTTTCCGTCGACGTTTCCGTTGTCAACAGCCGAGGCAGGCAAATCTCCACCCCACACCCGCCCCCCCCACTATACGTCCCATGGCTCCCCAGATTGACCCACTCTCAGCTACGACCAACTTACCGAGGCGAATTGATATGTTTGACTTGACAATCAACAACTGTCCATAGGCAACCCTCTCTCTTTTCTTCATCTCGCACGCTTAATAGTTATATACCAATACCACATTTCCAAGGCTGCCGCACCTCCCTGCAGTTAATTAAGGCATCTTGGAGCAGGAGAAGTAGCAATCCCACCTCATTCCTAGCTCGCCGCCTCGGCTAGACGCGCCGCCGCCATGTCTGCCGTCTTTGACATCAAAGAGCACATCATTGATGCTGCGCACATACGCGAATTCCATCGCGCAACCGCCAATTCTCAAGAGGATAGGTTGAAGCTGCACGTTAAGCAGTACATCCCCAAGGACAACCAAACCCCCCAAAAAGGCGACATCACCATCATTGGTGGCCATGCCAACGGCTTCCCCAAGGTACGTCTTTTCGCGTCAATCTCTCGGAAACCGCACAGTCTTACTAATACCGTATAGGAGCTGTATGAACCCCTGTGGGAAGAGCTTTACCACGAGGCCAAGAGCCGAAATATCCGCATTCGCAGCATATGGATCGCAGACGCCGCATGGCAAGGACAGAGCGGTATTCTAAACAGAGAATCCCTCGGAAACGATCGTAAGAACCCTCTATTCTCTCTATCTCTCTAAAAAAAAAAACCACTTCTTTTCGTATTAACCTTATTCTGCTAGCTGGCTGGTTGGATAATGCCCGAGACAACCTCCACCTGATCAACACCTTCCGGCCACCAGCCCCCATCTTCGGCGTTGGCCACTCGTTTGGGGCCAACACGCTCACAAATGTCGCCCTGATGCACCCCCGGCTGCTGACCTCGCTGGTCCTGCTTGACCCCGTCATCTCGCACTACGCCTCCAGCCCGGAGAGCAAGACGGGCGGCCCCGCCGCCGCCAGCCTGACCCGCCGCGAGGTCTGGCCCTCCCGCGACGAGGCCAAGGCCTCGTTCAAGCGCAGCCGCTTCTACCAGTCCTGGGACCCCCGCGTGCTCGACCGCTGGGTCGACTACGGCGTCACCGCCGTGCCGGGTGACAAGGCCGTCACCCTCACCACCACCAAGCACCAGGAGCTCTTCACCTTCCTGCGCCCGAGCTGGGACGCCTACGCCGCCGACGGCAAGACGCTCGTGCGCCGGGACCTGGTGCCCGACCTGGACCCGAGCCTCAACGACAGGTGGCCCACGTACCCGCTCTACCGCTCCGAAGGCTCAAACACCCTGTCCCGCCTGCCCAACCTGAGGCCCAGCGTTCTCTACGTTTTTGGCGGGCAGAGCGACATCTCCCCCATCCGCCTGCAGGACGAGAAGATGGAGCTGACCGGCTCAGGTGTCGGAGGCAGCGGCGGCGCCAAGGCAGGTCGCGTGGCAAAGGTTGTCGGGGACGAGCATGGCCACCTCATCCCCATGGAGAACCCCAAGTTCTGCGCCCGGGCCACCGCGGACTGGATCAAGACTGAGATGGAGAGGTGGTGGGCCGATGAGCGCAAATACGAAGAGTGGACAAGGAAGTCGGCCGCCGAGAAGAGCACCGTATCGGATGACTGGTACAAGTACTTGGGCAAGTCAAAGGACGGCAACGGGAAGGCGAAGGCAAAGATTTAATACTAGATGCAAACCATGCGTGTAATCAGAAATTCATAGACAAAGCTAAAATAGAGTGCGCTGTTAACAATGGCCAATGCCTTCGCGCTGTTGATAGATAGTTCGTGTGTCGTTTTCTCATTTACCCATCCTTCTGCCTGACGGGTATTGCGTGCTCCTTGATTCCGCCATCATTGACTCCTTGACCTGACGATCCTCAAATCCTCGAATAGAAAGCCATTGGTATCCTGTGCCGTGTTCCGAAACCATTTCAAAGAATTTCCCTGCCGTGCCCCGATATCAAGGGTCTCAAACGCTCTTCATTGTAGCATAATATACCATCTACCTCATATGTAGTACATGGAATCTCGCAGCCTTTCATGAATCTGCTTGCTAGCCCCCCCAACGCTCGAGGCACCTCCGGAAGTCACGACGCTCTCTGTGTCGCTAATGTCCGAATAGTCGGGGCGATGGGCTCGGGCTCGAGTGCAGACAATGTCGGCGTAGTATGCTGGGGGGCAGATGCTGACAGCCTTGGTGGCGCGGCCGTAAAGATAGCAAAGCTCGTGCGTGAACTTTTCAAGCTCGTTTGCCGCATTCTCCTTATACCGAGGCCGGAAAATCTCGTCAAGAAGCACCGTGTAGTGTGCGGGTCTCGCGGTACCCTTGATGGCTGAGTGAGCCGTCAGGAAAAAGTCCCAGATCCGGGCTTGTGTGACGCCGCGGTCGACAACAGTGCCATTTTGAATGTTGTTGTGCGGCGGAAGATTCTCAGTAGTGGTAGGATAGAACCTTGTTTGGTGGCGCTTCACCGAGACCACAATAGTCAACCGGGGTATAATTTTTGTCGATACAGCGCTGCAAGCCTCACGAATGAGCGGCAATTCTTTCTCGAGAACCTGCGCAAACTGGCCCTCTGAAACACCGTCACGGAAGATAACAATGTTTTCAGGCAGAAAGTTCTTGTTGTGCTTCTGCCATAGGTATAGGCGAGATTTGAAGGCATCAACAAGTTGCTGACCAAGCATCTCTTGCTTGGAGGTTTGCTCCCAAGAGATGCTTGGCCACTGACCCATATCGCGGTCAACACTGGAAACGAGACCAACCAGACTGGGAATATCGTCGCTTTTACCAGTGGGCATGTTGGTAGGATGAGTGACATCATAGCCCACGACCATGGTTCTGCCTTGTTTGGTAAGTTCGAGTTCCTCGGTCAGCTTGTGGTTGACGCCGCCAGTTTTGAGGTTCCACTTGAGCGCAACATTGGCGAAATAGCCAGGGCTGCCTCCACCAAACAACTTAAATCCGCCTTGGACGCAGCTGGTGTGAATGCCATAGACACAATCGCCAAGGGTTTTGATCTTGTTGTAAATGTCTGTGTCCTTGGTACCCAAAATGACAAGAATGAATTCCATCTTGTTTTCTGTAGCCCACTGGAAAAATTTGTCCAGGTATCCGCCATCCAATGTGTCCCTGTGGTATGTGATTTGCTCCGTGGGAGGTGCCTGCGGGGTCGTGTTCACGTTAATTCCCATTCCACTCATGAACTGGGCAAATTTATTGACAATGTCTCGTGCAACCGGGTTGAATCCTTGAGGAGTCACATTAACGTAGGTCCAGCGATTGATCCTGGTTCCAGGTTTAAAGATTTTAACGTCTCTGAGATTCCACGACGCGCCTTCGGGTTTCAATTTGCATGGCTGTGTCATTTTCTTGTGCATATAAGTGACCTCGGGACAAGAAAGAAAACGGCCTTGGACAGTCAAAAGATGCTTGCCAACCGAGATACCGAATCGATCAAGAGATCCATCATCAAGACCTAGAGTCTCGCGGCCGTCGTTGGTGATGGAGAAAGCGTTCGCATAGGGCGAGCGACAAGCAAAGTTGAGCATGGCGACAGTCTCTTCGGATAGCAACTTCGCCTTGACTGACTGACCAGGCTGAATCTCAACAAACTCTGCAGGGACATAAGTCGGTTTGTCGGCGTTGCCCAGATTGAGAAGTGGGTAATCCGAGAGTGTGACGTTGTATTCTGACGGTCATTTGGTTAGCTGGGAGGCGCGTGGGTGTATGAAACAGACCAACTTACTTAGCTTGTAATATTCAAACACAGAAATCCACCGACTTTCTGCGTCCTTGGACTCCATCCAAAACTGAACGTTCTTCGGTCCAGCAAACTCCCAGTCCGCATCAAATCGAGGTGGATTTGTGGCCCGGGATCGACGAAGCTCCGAGGATGTTGCTAGGCTATGAATGGCCTTTGTTCTGCGAATCTTCTTGCCGTTCGAAAGTGTCATGTCAACCCAGACACGAGTTTTGGGCAGGAACTTGGAGAATAGACGCAACATCTTTGTCGTACGGTAGTCTCTTCTCGGAGCAGCACGGACGCCAAGGTTGTGGAAAATGTCTTCGACCTTTCCGGAGAGCTTGAAAACTCCATGGGTGACGTTTGTGTTGAGGAGAAGACGGCCAGTGCCGAGTCTGGAGGACTGAAAGTAACCACGCACAGCTTGAAGAGGCCGACTCTTCTGCGTGAGATCAGCGGCCATCCCGCCGTTCTTGAATAGAAAAAACCGAGAGCTCCCGACGGCACTGATATCATCCTTGGACCTTGGTCCAAACCCGAAAATGACATTCAAAGCGTCGATAGCGGGTTGAAATTTCGGAAATTCTTTTGCTTCCGAAGCCGGCTCTGGGGCAGACGAGGTGATGGATTTCATCATGCTGTCCACACTAGCTTCAGTCGGACCATGAAAGGTAACATTGAAAGTTTCCTGCTTCTCGGGGTCGTTCGGGGATGGCATGGATAAGTTCAAAGGGTTCTCTGGGAAGTTGATCTTGCAAAGTGAGACAAGTTTGGACTTGAACTCGGTCGCCAAAATCAATTTGCTGTCAGCCTTGGATAGTTCCGCAAGAACTTCGCGGATAACAAAGTAAAGCTTGCGGCCCTTGACTTCCTTGGTACGAGGCTCCGCAGGCCCCTTAGGCCCCTTAGGCTTGCTCTTACCTTTGGCCTCCCCCTCGGGGAAAACCTGGCTAACTTCAATAGTGTATGTGTAAAGACTACCGAGATTGGCAGTGACTTGATAGTAGTTAGCCCAAAGGGTTACAGGAGTGCCGTAAGTACCGTAGGCAGGACGCAAAGGAAACAGGTCCCCAGAAAGAGCGGAGGATTTGGCCTTGGATCCCATTTTTAGTTTCCCTATCTGGGAGACTAGTTCTTGCATCTCAGACGTTTGTCTATTGACAATTTGTCTTTCGAGTTCAGTAACATATTTGTCGGGCTCGGGCACAAAACCATCATAGCTGGAGTTGTCAGTGACGAAGTTGAATTTGATGGGGAAATGGGATGGCATACTTGAAGACAGCCGGTCCAGAGGGCCCTCCTCGACCTCGGCCACGACCACGGCCACGAAAATCCCCGCGACCACGCTCAGGGCCACTGCCGCGTCCAGGACCACTGAAGCCTCCCTGGAAACCACCTCGGCCACGACCTCTGGGCGCAGACGAGCCGTCGCCTTGGCTGTCACGAGGTTCACTGCCTCGCCCGGCCGAGTGACCACCTCCGCGACCGCCTCTGTCTCCACGACCGCCAGGAGGACCGCCTCGGCCTCCGTATCCACGGCCTCCACGAGGACCACCCCCTCGCGGACCGCCTCCACGGTTGCCGCGGTTGCCTCTATCAGCCATGGCGAAAGCGGGGAGGAGCTGCGAAGATTTGGCTAGAATCTAAAGAGCAGAGAGGAGAGAAGCAGGGCGTGATGGGCTGCCAAATAAGAAATATATGTGAAGAGCAAAAAAGAACGGATCAGACAAAAAATGCTGTGAAGAATAGAGATAGTGGTGGTGAATGTGGAAGTGAGGGGTTGTCTGGAAGTGATTCACAGATGAAGTGATGCACGAGGGACTATGGCCAGCTGGCAGCCTGGCGCACGCTGCGCATCAACACAAGGAAGTCACTTACAGCCGCCTCCGAGCCAACACGCCGAAGCAGACGCGTGACTGGCAATAACAATGAACCTGCCGTTGTTTGGCGGTTGGAGGTTTAGATTTGGGTCGGTACACAGCAGTAGCGTCGCTGCCCACATCAAATGTGGAGCTGATCGTGCCAAGGTTGTGGGATGAAAGAGTCAAAAAATGCTTTGGGGAGAAGATCGAAGGGGGAGAGTGGATGCGTCCGGAATCGACAAAATCTCACTTTGCCAGCGCTTTATTTATTTTCCAGCATCGAGTCGGCATAAATTCTCGCATGCTAGAATGGTAGGCCTCCCGCAGCGCGCCTTGATGTGTTTATGAGGCCGGCTTCGGGCCGGATTTTGAGCCGGTTGCTGTCAACTGAGTGGGTGTAAGTGCATCCAGGCCGATGCAAGGTTAGGATGCGACCTGCTGCAGTGTCCAAATTTCCTGTATATCAAGACACCCCTTCAATTGAGAGCGCAAACCATGGTGCTGCCTTATCTTAACAGCTGTGTGTTGGGGGGAAATTGGCTTCGCCGCTATCGCCACATTATTTGCTTCTTCGTGAGCATGGTTCAACCAGAGTGCAACCCCCGCCACTCCAATAACCAATACCACTTCTAGTCGATGCTCCGAGAAGATGCACAAATGAGATGATTGGAAGAGCCCCAAAAAAAAATGCATATCAAGCAACGCCAATTAAATCTGCCTGCATTGGTTCACGCCAAATGTCGCAAAGACTTGTGTACAATGCGTCAACATATTATTATTGCTTATGGGTTTTTTTTCTCCCAAGTATTCTTCAATCAAGGTAGTGATCAACATCGCGTGGTGGCTGCATCAGTGATTGCTCAACGGATATCTAAGAGAAGCCGACAGCGATGCCTTCTTCGCCAGTCGTTATTGGGATAAACCCAGGCGCGGAATAACTGAAACGTGGCTGTGATTGTAATTTTTTTTCGTTTCCCTGGGTCATTTCCCCTGTACACACATATAACAGGCACATCCGTTAGTGCTTTCCATGGTAAACTAGAACTCTCTTCCCATACCATTGATATTAAACTTTCAGTTGCAAGCTGTTTTACGACTCACTCACAGCCAACATGTGCGAAGGTGATTTTACCTACCTCATCTGCCCTTGTCGCAGTGCTGGCTGCCCAAGCGGAACCAATATACCCTCGTTTATGCGTAGACGGGAGTGCCAGGGCCATGTGGCGGCTAGCCAGTTCGGCTATGAATGGGACTGGTGCAAGTGGTGGGAGGAGCATATGCCAGAAGATTGGATTGATGAAAACTGGTACATGCTGCCTGATTGTCCGTATACGGAGCTCAAATGCTACTACCGCATCATGGAGAACATATGCGACGAGTGTTGGACCATCTGTCGTGAGTTGCCGTAAGTACACAAACAATGATATGAAGTACTTCAGCATCATTGTGGGCCATAGCTGACATCAAGCTTGACAGACTTCGACTTGCGAATCATCATAGGGATAGCTAACTTGGTGAAAGAGAGGCCGATATGGACTGACAAAAGCCTTGTGTGACGGTCCGCTTTACGAGTATAAATTGAAGTCGAATTCTTGATCCGATTCTTTCCCTGTAATCCAACTCTCGATGCTTGCTTCGGCGCGCAAAGCAGGATTGACAAACTAAAAGTTCAGGATCCTGGCCCACGGCCATCAAAATTTGACCATGTGCAAAGGCAACCTCAGTCGCTGGGCTTGTATTTGTCAAAATCCTACCTGTCCGACAGAGGATCATTGGTTAGGGGGCCACGGACTCGAAGCGGTGAGCCCGATCAGATATTGCGATGTCTGGCTTGGTTCAAAACTATACAGGCGAGTCGGTAATACCATTTATCCACCTTGTACTATATGGGAGTGTAGATTTCGCGATATGAGCGAGCTCTGCTACGACTGCAAAGGAACATGCAGAGACAAACAGCCAAAAGGCCAGGAGAAAGATAAGGGAAAGGGAAAGGGCAAGGACCCAGGCGTCAAAACCGAAACTCCCCACTGAAAATGACTGCAGTCGAAAGGAAAGAAGCCTGGAATGGGCAAGAAGAGAATGACGGAGTGAAATGAGGGGGCATGGCGGCCATGGTGTCACAACCCATCTCCAGGTGACGCCAGGTTGTTGGCCGCCCCAGAAGGAAGTCAATGAGGTATAGCTTCGGTGCGTTTAGTTCGCCTGACTGGGATTGTGCTACATGATTAAATTTGTCTATTCATTGGTGATACAATGTCCAATCATGATAAATGTGTCCTTTCCACCGAGGTGCGACTCGGACTCTGTATTGCATTCTACAGTACCGATAGTGATGAATGACGATAGAACGCGGATGTCCAGCTTCCACATCTTTGATAGCCGTTACTCTGAGGGAACCCCAATCCGATCTCGCGAATCTCTAAACAGCTGTCCAAAACTTTGAACCCGCAGCCAAGCGCAACGAATTGCAAGGGGCCAAAGTTGAGAGCCTGGATCAATGCTCATCCTCTAATAGAGGACGCTTTCAAGCCACAAATATCCGTACCACTACGTACCAACCAAACGAGACTGAAGGTCCACAGAAATGTGCAAGGTCAGAGGTGTCCGGACACACTGTGCTTGCAAAGACGACCGATGCCGAGTGCCCCGGGAAATTGTCGACTCGGCCCCCACTGATGGAGTGGGCATAGCCCAGCGCGGTCACGGGTGGCAGCTTTTTGCCAATCACATTGACGAGTTATGTTCTCACGGGAAACGGCTCATCGATGCGGGCATCATGGTCTGGAAGGATTCCGAGAAAACAAAGGTCATCATGTTTGTTCCCCATCGAGGAGTGGAAATCACATGGGAGTACCGTCAATTCAACGAACACGGGCAGGGGGTATTGTGCGACTACTGCAGGGAAAGAGATCACTTAGTAGCTTGAGAATGGTACCTGGAGCAAATACAACGAATCAAAATGTTTCATTTTTGCATTTAATGTTATGTTGTTGGGGCTGCCGCACTCGACTGTAATGCTCCTTTTAATCGTTGATTCACGGTAATTTGTGGCATTTTTTCCATTCGAATAGCTGTCATCACATGTGCGGTTAGAGATGGTGTGACACTTGGAGGTGTATTCCGGGTGTAGCAGTATGCTTCCCTGAAATTGAAGCGTTGCGGTACGCCGGGGAGTTGGAATGACGAAAAAATTGAATCTGAGACACTGTTCAATATTCACGGTCTCGAATCAGCGCTCTGCCTTAGGATAGCAGTTTGACCCTGCCGTATATATAGGGATTAATTTCGGTTATGCATCTTAAGCAAGCTCTTTTATGAAGTGACATGTCCTGCCGTTGCAACTTTCAGAATCTCCTCTTCCAATCCTGTGACATGGTAAACTTCGATGCCAGCGTTCTTGATCGTGCCAATGCCCGTATTTTGCCCGACAAATGTCTCTGGCTCCTGGACGCCAACATAGACTGCAGATATCCAGGACTTTTGACGCATAACCCGCTCGACGCAGGGAAGCTTGCCGCTGAGGCGCTTGAAACACGGCTCAACTGTAGTGTAAAGAGCATGAGGCCCTTTCATCACCTCGGCCAGACCCTCTTCCGACGTGTCGTGCTGCTCTGCAAGTTTGAGCAGGCAGCATTCCTCAGCATGCGTGTTTCCAGGGAGCTCAAGAGTGTAGCCTTCTGCAATGACGGCGTTGTCGCTGCGCCGGATAATGACGGCGCCTACCCGGAAGTTGGTTGGCTTTGGGGGCGAATTGTTGGCCAGCTCCAAGGCATGCTGCATGACGGCCTTGTGGTCTCCAGGAGCTAACGAAACCATATTGTATCAGTAAATAAATATATTCTCTCGAGGATGGCCTTGGGTAAGTGATGTCGGAACTGAGCTTGTGATATCGATGAGCAAGATCATACAACTTGAGTACTCCACTCGCTTTTCTTTGGAGCTGATGCGCCAATTCCCCACCCGCCCACATACTGCTCCCATACGCTCGGGCCAGAGGTAAGGTATTTACTTTGAGCATTGTTGCCGAAGCTATAATTTCTTGGCTCATATATGAACTCCAAATATCACCATGCTACAATCAAAGAGATTCAGCAATAAACCTGAATGTTTCTGGATGCTGGGCTGTGGCTAATACCCCAAGTTGTCATGATGGAGCCCATGGGTCAAATTGTGATATGTGATGTGGAAAATGATTTCTATTATTAATGCGCCATGGAGAACCTTCATAAACAGAATATAACCTATCGCAGAAATATCCAAAAGATACATACATTTGAATATTGTTTATTTTCTCGTCTATTCCTATGAGTATTCTCGTTAGTCCCTAAAAGTGACGTATTTCCCCGCCAAATCTAAGAGTCGCATCAAGAGTCTAAGCTTCGGCCCCACATTTGGCCTGAGGCGCGCGTCGCAACGCGCTTCTGGTATACTGGAGGTCCTCACAAACGTGAGCCTCAACAATCTGCCCCAGACATCATCGCAAGCATCAAAATGTCAGACTACGAAGACTCCGTGGAGAACGAGCCTCCCACCATCGACCCGTATGAGGTCCTTGATATCGAGAGGACTGCGACTGCAGACCAGGTTAAGTCGGCCTATCGCAAAGCAGCACTCAAGAACCATCCGGGTTTGTTTGATCTCGCAGAATTTCCACCGCAAACCATACTGACGCATGTCGCAAACAGACAAGGTGCCGGATGGCCAGAAAGAGAAGGCCCACGCAAAATTTCAAGAAATTGCTTTCGCATACGCTGTTCTATCCGATCCTACCCGACGAAAGCGATATGACACAACTGGCTCGACCGCCGAGTCGATTGTAGACTCTGAGGGCTTCAACTGGAGCGACTATTACCGCGAGCAGTTTAAGGACTCGATTTCCGCAGATGCGATCCAAAAGTTTGCTGAGAAATACAAAGGATCCGATGAGGAGAAGGATGATCTTCTGATTGCTTACGAACAATGTGAAGGAGACATGGACCTGATCTATGAGCAGGTGATGCTGAGCGATGTGTTGGAGGATGACGAGCGATTCCGAAAAATCATCGACGAGGCGATTGAAAATGACGATGTTCCCCGTTTCCGAGCATACGCACGGGAGTCTAAACAGCGACGTGCTGCGAGAGCTAAGAAAGCCAAGGCGGAGGCAGCAGAGGCGGAGGATTACGCAAAAGAGCTCGGGGTTCATGACAAACTATTTGGTGATAAGAAAAATAAGAAGAAGAAGAAGGGCAAGGAAAGCTCCGAGGACGGCCTGGCTGCTCTCATCCAAAAGCGCCAGCAAGATCGCTCGTCGGAAAACTTCCTGGACAAGTTGGCAGAAAAGTACGGCGCCAAAGAGCCCAAGCCGAAGAAGGGAAAGAAGAGACAAATAGAGGAAGAGCCATCGGAAGAAGCATTCCAGGCTGCAGCCGCGCGCTTGAAGAGCTCAAAGAAGTCAAAGCGATAAGTTGTATTTTCGAGTTGTAAGGAGTGCACTGAGAAGTGGGTTTTGGGCGGAATCATCTGGGAGCTGGGAGTACGGATCATGACAATAACTTGGGACAATGGGGCCTGCTGAATAGAACGGTCATCAGCTAATAAATTTGGTTTGATTTTTGGCAATGCATTTGCATCGGACCTGTAGAAATATCTCCGTCTTTTGACCACATTCAACGCTTCAGTGATAGTTTATCGGTTTGGCGTACTATGCGGGGTGTGACGGCGGGGCCTCAGTGGCATCAGTGCTCCTACCTATGGCTGCACTTTCGCGGCGCATCGTGCACATGAACCCTACACCTACCTGTCTCGACCAGTCCGCCATCGCACACGCCGACATCCCGAAACAGAAACGTAGTTTATAATGACTAGCTGGCTGAGGAGGGTGTGCCTGCAACGATGATGCCATGGCAGACCCGGCCAAACCCCCAATATACCCTCGGTATTGTTTTCATCTGGCGCCAACCGTGAACACCTGGTGCTTCATGCGGGTCGCTGATGTTCACAACCTGGATCAGCACGAAGGCTTCGAAGGTGACACGATTCGGAAAGTTAGGAAGCGCGCTGGCTAACCGTTTCTTAGGAGAAAACTTTTTCTTCTACAAGAATTTGCCAGTCAAATGGGTGCGGGTTGTTGGGGTAATCGTCGCGATTGACGAGTTCTACGGTCGACGCGTTTACACCATTGATGATAGCTCGGGCGCATGCATTGAATGTGCCATTGCGACCCAAACAGGCATCAAAGATGATGTGAAGAAGGAGGACGCAGATGCTTCCCACAAGACGGAAAGCGTCAAAAAACCCGGGCCCGCTGGCGCTCTGGATCTTCGAGTTGGCAATGTTGTTGACGTCAAGGGGGGCATATCAATATACAGGGACGAGAAGCAAATCAACATTGAGAAGACAACCACGTTGCGATGTACCGCTCAAGAGGTGGCGCTCTGGGAAAAGAGGGCCAAGTTCAAGGCGGATATTCTGGAGAAGCCGTGGGTGCTCCGAGATCGAGATATCCGCAAATGCCGGCGTGAGGCTGAGCATAGCGAAGAAAAGGCTGAGAGGAAGAGCAGGCGGCTCAAAGCTATGATTGAGGGGCGGACCTCGAAAGAGTCGGTCAAGCAGTCGCATGAGGATCTAAAACAGAAAGCTAGCGGCAGCACCAGTAGCAGCAGCACCAAGGAACCTGCCAAGAGCAGCAAAAGGAGTCTCGATCTGAGGCAGATTCTCCTCCATGGCGGGAAGGGCAAATATGATGCTTTGGGCTTGTGAGTTTGGGCTAGCGTCTAGTCGCCTGTTAGTGGCCTGGCCTGGACAGGTCTGGACCTTTATTCTGGGACGTGTCACAAGACAAAAGCGATTGTTCGGACATGGAGCAAAATGCATTCTGCCATGTTCTGGAATGCGATTCCCGTGGAGCGTAAAATATACCACGTCACGAGTGGCCATGCCATGGAAAGACAAGAGTTTGGACCGGGAGGCCTTTTCCCGCATTCCTAATCTCCGTGTTTGAGTTGGAGACATGGACGAAGCAAGGCGGTCGTCTGCGAAGCATTGTCTCATCCTGGGCTCAACCACGTTGCTGAAGTGGTGGACATATGACCTTGAGTCGCGTAGCCAACAGAGACATGTGCGACCCATGAACATTGGCTGAAGGTACGGTACCAGCACATCCGCTGCTGAGAGCTTAGGTTGCATAAATGTAATAACACGATAAAAATGAAAATGAGTGGGATATCTGCAGAACAAAGGAAGCAGAGAAAAAAAAACAATATTGCAATGCGTGAAATAAAAAACCAATATAATAAAAAACAAGATTCTGCACCGACACTGTTGAACCTCAGCCGGGTGTAACGGCGAGTTTTGAATTGGTGGTGAGCACTCCGGCAGCTGTGATTCCGAAGTCCGATTCGCCGCCTGCGATGGCAATGCAAATTTCCAGTGTAGACCCGGACTGGACGTGGCGGACCCAGTATTTTAGACGACGCCATTGCTGTTGGGTGTACCAATAGTTCGGGAGCTAACGTGGGAGCTGGATCCCAACGTTGGCTCCTTGCCCCTGAGAGGCTGTCAGGGTTGAGTGTGTGATGCCCTTTTTGTCCTGGCGCCAGGGCAAAAATGCTGCCCTGACATGAGTTAGCTGCACCAAGGCTCGTCAGCACCTGTAAGTGAGACGCCAAGTTGGAATGTGGAAAGTGCTTCGGGATGAAGTTGGCGCCTCATCTGCTGGCTGCATTGGGCAAGACACGTTGATTATCACGACACCACTGATCCGGCATCAGGCCGCGCGCTCCGTTTGCTTCGCACGCCCGCCTACGCCACACTCAGCGATCTGTCTCGACGCACTGCTGCTGTCGTAGCATTGCTCGCTTGTCTATCGGCATCGGAGACGACGTGGGCCATCAAATCGAGCCCCCCATCGCTTAGAGGCGTCATTCAAGTTCGCCCTATGGCATTTTCGTCAATGCCATCCTGGTCGTGCATCACAGTGGGAGTGGGACCGGGGTGTCTTGGTGTCGTGGTGGAGTTTGTTGCTTTTGGCCCTGGCTGTGAGTCTCGATCTAAAGCTAGCCCAGGGAAGGAAACATGCACCTCCCTCCCTTCCGCCCAAGACACATTCATTTTTTCGACGCCGCAATCGCCTAGTGGCGTTCAGCCCGTGGGCCTGCAACAACTAGTCGAACGGCTGTGAATGCCTAGAGCGCGACCCCTGGGCGGGCGCGAATATTTGAGTGATGGAGCCCCCTATTCGAAATGGCTTTTCAAGAGAGTCCTCGCCAGCACCTACGAGGTTCAGTTTCTCCTTGCACAATTCGCTGCAGAGAGCCTTGAATTGGCATTGCCATAATGAAATCAAACGCTCTTCCCGTGTGGCTGCTGTGGCTAACACAGGTCCAGGGCTTGTCGATCCCTGATGTAGCCGCCGCCGTGCTGCCCAACGTTGGTCATGCCCACGTTGAAGTCAAGCGTGGAGATGCTGAACAGTCGGATTATCTAACAACGTATGCTTCAGACGACATTATTCCCGTCACCGAGACGGTCAAGGTCACCACCAGCTCCGCTGCATCGGCGGCTGTTGTGATCCCACCTAAGCTGTCTGACGTCGAGCCCCAAACCACTGGTTTTGTTATCACCAAAGTGGACGCTTCTGGCGAAGAAAAACAAGGTCCTCTGTTGACCAAGCATATCCCAAAACCAACCTCATTGCTCCAGCCTGAGCCTCAAACTACCACCAGCACCTCCAAGAAGGCTGAGGAAACCAAGTCATTGGCTAAGATGGCCGTCCCAGACAATGCGGGCGTTAACCCTCTATTTGAGCGGGCGGATAGCGACATCTTTGCCACACCCATTGCCACAGGCGCTCCTCCTTCATTGTTTCCGGTGAGAACAGATCACCCTGTTCTTCAGAACAATCTCACCAAGACCGCACCTGTTGGTACCAACAAGTTTTACGACAACTTCTTCCTCAACCAGCAGACCAGTCCGACTTATACATATCCCTTTTCTGTTTCTTGGGTTGCTGGAGCTGGAGCTTCCACGAGCTGGGGTCTTGCAATCTCCCACATTGAGGCTAAGCAGCGAACGTACGGCCCAGTCAGGTTTAACAATGCCGTCTCATTCTATATTAACCCAATGGGCATTCAATCTATGATTATTTCTGCCAAGGAGCTGGGTAGCAGCACTGTACTTACAATGGATTCTATGACCGCTTTCTCTGGCCGAGTCAACTTGAAGAAAGACAAGAACTCCGCACCTGCTATCCAGTTTCCCCTGGTTCAAGGCATGCCTTACATCACTGCCCAGTTTAACGGCGCTACCCCCATGATCCAGACTGCCGTCTACTTTAAGAGTATGACCAAAGTGACAAAGGAAATCAAAACTGGCGTTACCAAGTACACATTTCTCCTCGAGGACGGCACAACCTGGCGCCTGTACGCTTACTACACCAAGGGCAGTGCGCTGGATCTGAAGCTCACCAACAATGGCTTGGCTCAGTCTTCTCAGCCTTTCTATGGTGTCATCCAGGTCACCAAGGACCCCGTGACGACTGGCTCCGAGGCCCTGCTTGACAACGGTGCCGGTATCTATCCCACCACCGTACAGCTTTCTGGCTCTGTCTCCGGAAAGCAGGGCACTTACAGCTTCAAGTTTGTCCGCGCTGGCCACCCTAGCGGAAACATTTACATGTATGCGCTCCCTCATCACGTCTCTTCGTTCGATGCCGATACCAAGAGTCGCACAAAGACACTTCAGCTGCAATCCCAGACCAAGGGAATGGCCACCCTGGTTTTGGGATCTCTCTGGACCATGATTGAGCCCAACATGCCTACCGCCATGGGCTTGGACCCTTGGACCCCCAGCAAGGGAAGCATCAAGACTCTCTCCACTAAGGCTAAGGCTGCTATCAAGGCTGTTGCCCAAGTTGAGATCTCGCAGGATATGATTGCGCAGACTAACCTGAATTCGATGTACTTCAGTGGAAAGGTAAGATTGCGTGTCTGACTGTGGGAGCATACCGATGGCTAACCCGTACTAGGCTTTGGCCAAATTTGGACAGATTGTGTATGTTCTCAAGGACATTTTGGGCGAGACGGCTCTGGCACAGGCCGGGCTTGCCAAGCTCAAGACTGCTTTCGATACTTTTGTCAAGAACAAGCAGCAGTACCCCCTTGTCTACGATGGTATGCTACGTTTGATTTACTGCTTCTTGATTGTGATTGCTAATTTTCCCAGCTGTCTGGGGCGGTATTGTCTCGTCCGCCTCCTACACAACTGGAAATTCTGCCGATGACTTTGGCAACACTTACTACAACGATCATCACTTCCACTATGGCTACCACGTTTTGGCAGCTGCCTACATTGCTTACTATGACAAGACTTGGCTTGCTGCCAATCAAGCCTGGGTCAATTCTCTGATCCGAGACTACTCCAACCCCAGCACTGCCGACACCTACTTCCCCCAGTTCCGAAGCTTCGATTGGTACCACGGCCATAGCTGGGCTCACGGATTGTATGACTCTTGGGATGGCAAGGTAAGCTTTTGGATGCGTATGAGGTACATGGCGATGTTTTCTCACGCGTCAACAGGACCAAGAATCTAGCTCTGAAGACATCATGTCTGCTTATGCTATCAAGATCTGGGGTCAGGTCGTCAAGGACGCAAACTTGATTGCCCGGTAAGCTTGCACGAGGGCAAATAACACAAATGGCAAAGTTCTGACAATTATCTCAGGGGCAACCTGCAGCTGGCAATCCAGGCTCGCAGTATGCAGCAGTACTACCTCTATACCAGCGACAACACGGTACAGCCTAGCAACTTTATCGGTAACAAGGTTGCTGGCATTCTCTTCGAGAACAAGGTTGACCACACGACATACTTTTCTCCTGACATCGAGGCCATCCAAGGCATTCACATGCTTCCTATTATTGCGCCATCCGCGTACTTCAGGACCAGCACATTTGTTACCCAGGAGTGGAACGCGTTTTTTGCCAACGGCCAGGTTGACAAGATCGCAAATGCTTGGAGGAGCGTCATCTACGCCAACTATGCCCAGATCAACCCCGCTGCGGCTTGGAACTACTTCAACTCGTCATCGTTGACCACTGATTACATTGATGGCGGAGCTTCGCAGACGTGGTATATGACATACGCCGCAGGTGAGCCGCAGCATGCCCTTGAAACAAAACTATCTTGTGCGGAAAAGTGTACTGACAACATTATCTAGCTATCGGCGGCATCTAAGGGGTTCCGACGAACTCGTGGCGAAGCACGGCGGCTGAAGAGCAAATTGAGGCTTTGACCAGTCCCCGCCAGGACGGGCAGGCGTATAGGCGTATTGCCCAACGGCGGCTAAAACAAATACTTAATATATGCTTCGTTGAATATGCGACACCTATATCACTAGCGGCATTCCGTTTTGAGCATCAGCCGTAAGCACTGGTGCGTGTCAGAAGAGGAGCATGAGATAGAGCATTAGACGACACACGTGCGGGTGCGAACTCTGGCACCTGATTTGCTTTGGGCAAGAAAGGGTGGTGGTAATTTGGCTTGGGAGTGAGATGTTGCTCGTTCTATATTGGCGTTTTGGCGGAGAGGGGGAGAGTGGTATAATTGACCGACCCTTGGATTCAAATCTCACCTACCAACGGTGTGTTTTCTTTTATCGTGCGTACACTGTACATTATCAACGCTAGCCAACCCGCGCGGATACCCTCCCAGTCTTCTCACGAGTCTTCTTACGAGAGCGTTGATTATCTGAGCTCGCATTGTTGAACAAGACTATTGAAATGATGTGAGGCGCAAGTTGAAGCATAACTAGATGAGGCTCGCAAGCAGGACCTTCCCGAGAGGGCAGGTGACGTCAGGAAATGAGATTTTGCGTGGAGATTGCGCAGTGACCGGCGTCTTGGCAAGTTTGGGCGGTGCTGGGCGATGAACGACGCTTTACAGCTGCGCCGGTCTGGGCGGGACGTGCTTATCCGAGGCGGAGAGCGAGCTGTTGCCGGATTCTTGAGTCTGACAGATTGAACCATCACAGTCACGTATGTAGGAAGAAAGCAACGGGAGTGGCGGGGGTGGAGACGGTGAGCCAACCAGGGTGCCAGGGTGACAATGGTCGGGTCGGGTGGGCATGGCCACGAAACCAGCTTCAGTGATGGGCCAGTGTGTTTCTGCTCAGTGACAAAGGACGAGGTGACAGTGACAGACTGAGGGATCGGCGCTGGGGTTGCCCTTGTGCCGCAGTCTGCTTGCCCTGCCTTGGCAGTCACGGCGCTCAGGACACTGCCCCTGGACTACACCAGATGCGGGATTGGACAGACTGCCAAGGCTGAACCCTGCCCATTGGTGGAGCGGGATGGAGATTTGAGGGAGGGCATTACGCGGAGAGGCTCAGAGCATGTTTTGTCGGCGAATTGAGCGATCGCGGGATATTGGCTGCATATACGGAGAAGGATGCTCGGATACGTCGTGATGAGGGGCAGTAGCACTGGGCTGGTGCACTTGATGGGTGCATCGATGGTCATCGCCACGAGGTCCGCGGAAACTTTACTTTGAACTCAATGGTCGACCGGTAAATTAGTTTGTCCGGATCGGGAGAGTGTGTGCGAGAGTTAGTTGAGTGCCCGGCTCGGATGATGCGGTGTAAGGTCGATTTTTTTGTGATCCCTGACATTGTGTTTCTCTGATGCGACACGGTTGCCCCGGGGGTGGAGGGGGCAGAAGGACGAGCTCAGTTCCAGCGGCGTTTCGTATTGCGACGGAGCAGATAAGACTGCGCGCACGCAAAGGCTGCAAAGGCGGCGCTGCTGATGGGCTGCCGTTGAGAGGCCCAGCAAATGTCACATTGGTGAGAGAGAGAGGCGCGTTGCGTGGAATCATGGCGCTAAGCGAAGGCGCGCGCCTCCTTCCAGGCGGATTCCTCGGAAGCTGATGAAATCTCGCATGACAGTGGGCCATTTGGACTTTGGGTTTATCCCCCCTTCCCTCACGGCCATGGGTTGATCGATCGGATGGTATGGATCATGTTCGGTACGATGACGAGATTGTGGGTACACAAATTGGAGCGGACCGTGTTTGGGCTGCAGCAACGAGACAGTTTGATTGCCCAGGGCTTGAATGAGAACAAGAAAGAATGAGAAAAAAACAAGCTTTTGAAAACCGATGCGGCCAAGGAAAGATAGGGTTGATGGAACAAGCAGGGGAGATGAAGTGCGGCGTCTTGGACGTCAAAATTGAAGCAGAAACAAGGCCGCCCGAAGTGGTGCTCTGTACCTAGCCCAGGAAGCTTGTTAGAGCTTGTTCACGAGCTAAGCCACCGCCCTGTCTCTCGTTTGAATCCTTGATTAGGAGCCCAGTTTCCTCCCCCCCTGCACCCCCTGAGTTCTCCATCTCCAATTGGCGCGTAGCTGGCTCTCACTCGGGAAAGCTGACTGGCCGGGCATTTTTGTTCGCGTCTACCTTAAACTAGATCAGCGGCACTCAGAGGACCTTGGTTGCGGTCCACGGTCTCGCCTTTTTTTGCGGGGATGATGCCGGAGAGGAGGGCTGACTGATGCTGCTTGCTCGCTCGCTCGCTCGCTTGCTTGCTTCTTGTCGGCGGCCGCCATCAGCTGTGTTCCAGGCGGAAACAATTCCTAGCCTGCGCAAGTCGGCGGAGCGGCGGAGAGGCAGCGCCGGGCCTTTCTTTTGCCGGGAGGGGATGAACCGGAGGCCCTGCGCTGAGGAGAGGCGATGTCAGCGGCCTCTGCTCTCCAAACGTGACGAGCGGCGGGTCCCGTTCAGTCCCAGTTGACCAGCAGGGCTGGTAGCGCTGCAGCGCCCCCAGTGCAGCGCTGTGCAGTGCAGTGCATAATCCCTGCATGCAGCACAAGCAGCAGACCCAAGTAGCAGTAGCAGACTGCCGGCCCCGTCGGAGCGTCGGACGTTCGAGCCCGCCGCCATGGCAACTCGTTTCGCAGCCCGCTGTTGGCTGGCTTTTAGGTAAAGGTTGTCTTGGCTCTTGGGGCTCGCGTGCTTTGGGCCCACGTTCTGGCCCCACCAGTGACATGCTAGAGCGCGCGACGTCGCTCCGGAGGCCTCTTCTCCCTGGGCAACTCTACTCTGCTTTCAACCTGACGATTGGACCTCTGATTCTGAACAAAGGGCTGTGCAGACCGCTCACCAACCACAGCAACCTTCTTGCGCACGCTCCTTGTGATCTTTTATCTGCACTTTCTCCTTCTCCCGCTCCTTTGCTACCCCCAGCCAGTTTCCCAATTCGCACCTGTCCCCCTCATCCTCTCGGCGAGACTCGAGTGAAGGCTTCTGCACTTTCCCACTTTCCCCCCCGTCTGAGACCGCCCAAGACGGATCGTCATCACCATCGTCACCATCAATCCGCAGCATCAAAGCATTTAACCGGCTCCGCTTTTCGCAAGCTTGGCACTTTGAGGCGTAGGAAGGTCAACAGACTCGTCCTCCATCAACCATGGTCTGTAAGTCACACCAAGCTTTTTCTTCGTCCATCTTGGCATCTTCTAGACTAGATACTGCCCCCAAATCTGTCCCACCCTCTCCCACTTCCCATCACAAGTCGAGATTAGCTTCATCGACCACGCCCGCCACACCTCCCAAAACTCTGCCTTCCTGGGGTCCTGCTCTCTGGGTGCCACCCGACGCAGCCCTCCCCAGAATATCAAGACAATTTACATTGGGTCTGATGGGGCTTCGTACACACCCACCGGATTCCGGGAGAAGCGCGTGAGTAATCTAGCAACGAGAGCGAGCAACCAGAAAAGAGCTTGACTAGGGGCTTGGCTTTTTTCTGTGCGCCAACCTTACTTTGGGTATCCAGGTCTCCCGACACCCTACTAGCTGTTTTCTAGTTCCGCTATCTTGTCTCCCCTCCCTTGTCACTCTCATTCCTCTCAACTCTCCTTCCATTACATATTCATGTTTTATTCGTCTCCCGCCCCCAAGACGAACACCCCTAGCATTCTCGAAACACAGTCCCTGCCGAGCCCGGACATTGGAACGGCGACTGCCAGAAACACACCTCCGTCACCCTGTTCCACCCTCCATTAAAGCTCAGCCCACCTTGATTCGCCATCATTCGCACCGACCCTTGCCTTTCGAGATCTTGCGTTGTTCCACTTCACTTTAGCGTTCTTTGATCGCGCACCACAATATTCATCTTAAAGCTGACCATGCCGGCGTCTTGATTGCTCTACCAACAGCTCATCCATCTTTCAATCACGAAATTAGACGTTCAATGTCCGGAAAGTCTTATCTACCGGACGAGTCCGCGCCGCTGCTCAACGGCAACGGCGAGGCCTCGTCCCATTTGCGCGACTCGATCGGCTATGTTCACCCCAACGGCAACGGCAACGGTCACGTCCATGTCCGCCGCGGCAGCGGTGCGCTTGTGTTTCTTTTCGACTCGAAAAACACTCCCGGCCTGGAGAACGAGAACGTTGTCCTTAGAAGCCTTGCTCTCACTTGGCATATCACAAAAGTCACATTGTTGAGCAGTATGTCTTTTCTCCGCCCCCAAATTATCAACCTGGGGAGCATGGAAGCGGTTTCTAAGCTCTCAGCCGATGATACCACGAATAGCCAATAGCTAACATTCTCGAACTTGTCTGCAGACTATGTAAACTTTCTTCTCATCATGGTGCCCATCGGCATCGTGGCCGGCAAGCTGGGCTGGAACCCAACGCTCGTCTTCACATTAAATTTCTTTGCCATTATTCCGCTTGCCGCTGTTTTGTCATTTGCGACCGAGGAGATTTCGCTCAAGCTAGGTGAGACCATGGGTGGTCTGCTGAACGCGACCTTTGGAAATGCTGTTGAATTGATTGTATGTCTTGAACCAGCCGCTAGTTTGATCGAAATGAAGGAACATGGTAAAACTGACTATTTCTTTAGGTCTCGGTTGTTGCGCTCATGGATGGGCAAATTGAGGTCGTCCAGGCCTCTATGCTTGGATCTATTCTGTCCAATTTGTTGCTGGTTATGGGAATGTGCTTCCTCTTCGGTGGCCTCGTTCACCGTGGTGAGTCTGGCAATGGTCGCGAGCAAAGCTTTGCTTCTGCCACTGCCCAGACCACTTGCTCCATGATGACTCTGTCCTCTGCCTCTCTTGTCCTGCCCGCTGCTGTAAGCTTGCTCCACACGCGACCCTGTACGCGGACATGTTGCTTATATTTCACTAGCTTTACGCCGTTCTGGATCAGAGCTCCGCTGGCTCCGATGAGAAGACAAAGAGCATTCTCACCCTCTCGCGCGGAACTGCTATTATCCTCCTTCTCCTCTACGTCCTGTACCTGATCTTCCAGCTTCGCACCCACAGCAACCTCTTCGATGCCGAGAACCCGCAGGAAAACCACGACGCCGAACCCGAGGAGCCCATCATGGGTCCTGTCGCCGCCGGAGCTGTCCTCGTTGTCACCACTCTTCTGGTCGCCATCTGCGCCGAGTACCTCGTTGGAAGCATTGATTCGATGGTCGAGAGCTCTGGAATTAGCAAGGCTTTCATCGGTCTTATCCTGATCCCCATTGTTGGAAACGCTGCCGAGCATGTGACGGCTGTGGTGGTTGCTGTCCGCGACAAGATGGATCTTGCCATGGGTGTTGCTATTGGCTCCAGCATCCAGATTGCCCTGCTTGTTACCCCCTTCCTCGTCATCGTTGGCTGGATCATTGGCAAGGACATGACTCTTCACTTTGAGACCTGTGAGTTTTTTTCTCTTTTTTCTTGCCAGCGCCATATTGTGCCACGACGCTAATGTAATCTTTCCCAGTCCAAACTGTTGCTTTCGCCGTTTCCGTTCTGGTCGTCACCTACACAGTCCAGGATGGCAAATCGAACTACCTCGAGGGTGCTATGCTCCTTGGTCTATATGTCATCATTGCTCTGGCCTTCTACGCCACCCCCGCCGGTGTCATTGATACCACATTTTAAGCTCAACGCTAATTTTTATTGTTTATCCGTAATCTCTTTTATCTCAACAGAAAGCCGCAAAGGCGCAACCAAAATACGTTTTTTCCTACACATCACTCTGTGGGTGCTGTGTCAACTTTGATGACTGCATCCAGATGGGCTTCTGCCCGATCGATTCAACTGTTTTCCCGTGTATTAGTATTATATGAGGTTGGGCTGCCTGGGCTTGGTTGATTTTAGGACCGGTATTCGCAAGACGAGTATCGCGAGTGGGTTCGCAGATCGGCGAAAAGGGGCAAGGGATCGATACCTCATGGCGACTTCTGTCTACTTGTCGATTCACCAATAACGGATAAAACATTTCCTATGTCTGTTTCTGGTCGTTCGGGTTTTTCTTTTCCTTTTTGTATATTTGCGGTGTGGTAGGGAGATGGTGAGGATAAGGAACCTCAGAAAAGTGTTGCCAACGTACAAGGCTGGGCCAGATTGGTTGGCCGCTCTAGTCTATAGTCTTTGATATATGTCAGAACCGTCTTTTTGAACGCATTGCGTACAATCCAACCCTGGGATGATTGTAACGGGGATACTTGTACTTGCCCACTAAGCCACTGCACAACGTGGCCCAGTTGAATAACTACGATTTCTAATGTAAAAATACTCCCAAACAAGAACTTGAAGTAGTATGTTCAGGAGAACATTGCCTCTAGGTGTTGTTTTTCATGTCTTTTCGCCCAAAAAAATAATACAGGGACATGTTGTCTCTTGGCAATGGTCCCGTGTGCAGCAAAGTGTCAGATTGACAATGAAATGGTTCAAGGGTTGTTGTATTGCATCAAACATGATTGCGCGTAGTACGGTGGGGATCTTGATTGAATATTGTCAATTGTGAACCGTGAAAGCACCATAGTCTATTTTCAGTACAATGGATATCCCAACTGCATGATACATATGTCTTTCGTCCCTGATTATTACAAACGGAACGCTGATGAAACCTTGCAAAGCCTGTTTGCTTTTGCAACAAGAAACCGTTGTTAGGCAAGCGATAATTAAAAAAAACCTTTGTGGTGAATGTGCCACCGAGTGTGTCATGGCAGCGCTTATTCTTCTTCTTTTTTAAATCATGGGCTTGGACATGGGCGCAATGATGCCCTGCTTCATCAACACGCGAGGCTTGGTGCTCTCCTGGAACGTCTCCTTGGTCTGCCACTCGGGTCCCACGGGCAGACGCAACGAGCGCTCGTACTGCTCGCGCGACTCGAAGGGGTGCGGAAGCTGTGAGGCGAGGTAGCGGTGGTTCTGAGGGCGGAGAATGTTAGTAAACGGCCATGGCAACTGGGGAGGGAGTTTTGGTGTGTGGGATCTTTACCTTCTTGATCTGCTTCTCGTTGATGATGACCTTGTCCAGCTTGGCGTCCTTGCGGTTCTTCTTCTTGATGCCCTCGACCTTGGTTAGGAAGCGACCTTGGTGGCGCTTCTTCTCGCGGGCGCTGACGCCGTCGCCAACCCACGAACCCCAACCAGGCAGAGTGTTGTCGACGACCTTGTCGTCGTCGGCCTCAGCAACCTCATCCTTCTCACGCTCAAACTCGCCCACGACGTCCTCTCCGGCGAAAGCGCGAGCCACCATCGCCTGGTCGCGGATGGCCAGGGGAAGATGCTGGTCCGTCTCCGACGCATCTGAGTCGTTGCCGTCGTCTTCCTGGCCGGTACCGTTGGCTGCCTTGGCCTTTGACTTTGTCTTGCTGGGTCGAGACGCGACAATCACGTTGGAGCTGAGATCGAGGTCCTCGATGCGTGCGCTCTGTCCCTTCTTGGATTTGCGACGAGACTCTCCGCGAGACCATGCTCCTGTCGTCGAGTTGCTGGCTGGCTCGGACAGCTCCGGAGCGGCGGTTTTGGGTACGGCGGCCTTTGTGGTGATTGTGACTTCGCCATCATCATCGTCAGGCCTGCGCTTCTTGGAGCTTCGCGAGGAAGTCTCCAGCGTAGGTGCAAATGACTTGCCCTCAGCGGCACCATATTGCCGACGACCCACTTCCTCCTTTTCTTCCTCCTCGGAGACCTCGGCGTCACTGCCATCGAGATCTCGCTTGATCTGCTTGATGATCGCATCGTTGGCCTCCTTCCTTGCTGCTTCAGCCTTTTGCATAAATTTCATCTGCATCAGCTTGGACTGAGGCTCGTCGTCGTCCTCCTCTAGCGCCTTGATTTGTCGCCTTAATGATGCATCGCCATCGTCTGAGTCGCTGTCAGAAGTAGAGTCATCATCTGATCCGCCAGTTCGGCCCTCCTTTCTCCTTCGGAGCTCTTCGTCTTTGCGTGCCATTTCTGTGAGGCCAGCTCGGAAGTCATCATCCCATACGGCTCGCTTCGTCTTTGACCCGATCTTGGCCCATTTGCTCTCTTTGTGTCGCTGACCAACACGCTCAAGGGCTCGGCGGCGATCCTGGGCTTCTCGTTCGGCCTCGGAGTCCAGTTCGCCATCCTCTTCCATGGCCTCCTTGGCGGCCATTTCATCGCGCTCACGCTGTTTTCGGTGCACGCGGTGGTATGCTTTGCTCTTGATCTTCTTGATACGTTTGGCACGCTTAGCCTCCCGCGAGTTTAGCTCACGCTCCATGCGCTTGCGGGCGAGAACTTCCTTTCGTGTCAACTCGTTGCCCTCTTCATCATACACTGCCTCCTTCTTCTTCCCGGGCTTGTCAAGGGATAGACCACTCTGCTGCATGATAGACATGATGGTTGATTCCAACTCATTGCCTGGTTGCTTAGAGGATAGCGGCTGAATCTCAGTTGTATCGAGACCATAGGTCGCCGAGTTTTGGGCCAGAGGGAATACGAGATGATCCGCCCGACGGTTTTGTTTCACCGTATCATTCCATCTATCCAGTGTCTCGTTTGTCTTTTCATAGGCGGCACTTCGGTCTATACGACCTTGTTCCCTCCTGGCGAGAGGGATGTCCAGCTTTTTGGTTGCGCCGGGCCGTCCCTCTTTTTCTTCCTTGCTCATAAGTTTCAGAGACTTTCGCACGTTCTGGTCGGTAATTCCTGAAAGACCCAGATCGCTGAGACTGATTTTGGCTTTTGACGTGGGTTTGCCTTCTTCTTCATCTTCCTCACCACCGTAGCCGGAAATCAGACCCTGAAGGGCATCCAGCTTTTCAGGGTTTGCTTCATCAGCGTCACTGTCGTCATCATCTTCATCATCATCATCTTCTTCCTCAGACTCATCAGAAGCATCGTCATCCGACTCTGAAGAGCCGGACTGCTTGTCGGCCTCTTCTTCTGATGAGGATTCGTATTGGTCTAGGGCAGTCGCCAGGTCGATGGCATCGGCACCAAGTGTTTCTCCTTCATCATCTTGTGAATCATCCTCAGAGTCGTCGTCGTCCTTTTAGTAAATTAGTATAACTCAAGCATGGTTTGCCGTTGTAGCGCGAACCTTTTGAGTAGACTTGCTGCCGCGGAATGAATACCCCTCGAACTTTTCCTCATCGCTTTCTCCAAAAGCCTCATCACTTTCAATTTCGGAATCTTCATCGTCCTCACGTAAACCTCCCAATCGCCATTCGTTACCCTCGCTGTCGCTGCCGTATTCCGCATCGTCGTCTGCAGGTCGGCTGGGTCGCTTGACCTTTTTCTTCTGGGGCTCGTCATCCTCCTCGTCCTCATCTTCATCGTCCTCGTCTTCGCGACCGTGCTTCCTCTCGATCTCGGCGTCGAGCTCTCGGGCTCGAGGTGTGCGCTTCTGCTTCGGGGCAAAGTTTTCTTGGGCGATGCCAAAGGCGTTGAGGGCATTCTTCTGGGAGCGGGCCTTTGACTTCTTGTTGGCGTGGCCCTTTGACTTGAGCGCCGCCAGCAGCGAGCGCCCGTGAGCTTGCCGTCCGCCCATTTTCTTTGCACGTGTGAGCTGTTGTCGTGGGCAATTATGGATTATCCCAATCCGTCCTGACGCTGCGACTTTCGGCCTCTGGTGGGCTGGCTACTTTTTTTCAATTTTCTGCCGTGCAAAAAGTTTGGCGGTGAGGGGTGGGTCTCTGAGGGGAGACCCCTGCGCAGAAGCTCAGCATAGCTCAACGGACATGTGCCACCTATCAACGGTGTCTGACAATTCCAGGGCGGTCCAGTGGTCGTTGCAGGGTCTACCTTAACTGGACCACCGCACGGGCGGACACCGAGAGCGCGAGCGCCGAGACCCATCGGGTGTTGTTTGCTGCCACAATTTGTCGACAATGGTCGTATGACTTCCTCTTCTTGTTGCCCTTCCACGCCATTCCCTCATTCTCTCCTTTGCACCATCCTGAAAAGTCCTCTCAATCGCAATCATGGCGTCCTTCGCCCCCGGGTTCCGGAGGTTATTCCTCCAGGCCTCGGTCTCGGCGCCTAAATTCTTTGTCTGCAATCAGTGTCTCCGCCAGGCCCCGCGCACCACCACCACCACCGGCATGCCCTCGCGCATTCTGAGCGCCGTCCGATCACGATCTTACGCCGACTCCGCCATTGCCAAGCCCGTTTCTACAATTGCCCAGCAGGCTGCTGCCAGCTCCTCCTCCTCCTCAAAGGTATCTGAGGCAGCCAAGTCCGCCTGGCCTCAGGTTTCGTCCAAGGGTGTTGGTTACTGGCTCCTCGGAAGTGCCCTCAGCGTCTTTGGTATTGTCGTTTTCGGTGGCCTGACAAGATTGACTGAATCTGGGTAAGTTTTCTCGAGCCAATTGGCCTGTCGCGCAACACTACTAACACGGGACATCAGATTGAGTATTACGGAATGGCGTCCTGTCACTGGTTCCAAGCCTCCCATGACCCAAGAGGAGTGGGAATCCGAGTTCGAAAAGTACCGTGCATCGCCTGAGTTCAAGCAGCTCAACCCCCACATGAACCTCGAGGAATTCAAGCAGATCTACTTCATGGAGTGGTTCCACCGTCTCTGGGGACGCTTCATCGGCATGACCTTTGTTCTCCCCACTCTGTACTTCATCGCTCGTCGCAAGGTCACTCCCAAGATGGCTGCCAACCTGCTTGGAATCTCTGCCTTGATTGGCTTCCAGGGCATCATTGGCTGGTGGATGGTCAAATCAGGCCTCAAGGATGATCTCTTTGCTCCCGGTGCTCACCCCCGTGTGTCTCAATACCGCCTCACCACTCATCTTGCGACTGCCTTTGTCTGCTACTCCTGGATGCTCGTCTCCGGTCTCGCCGTCCTCCGCACCCACCGCTTCCTCAAGAACCCCGAGGCCGCCGTCAAGTCGATCCAAGCTATCAACAACCCCAGCTTGTCCTCCTTCCGCCGCTCCGTCTTTGCTGTCACTGCCCTGACCTTTGTCACCGCCATGTCCGGTGGTCTGGTCGCCGGTCTCGATGCTGGTCTCATCTACAACGAGTTCCCCAAGATGGGCAACGGCCTCTTCCCCCCCAAGAGCGAGCTCTTTGACAAGTTCTACTCCCGCAAGGAGGACGGCTCCGATATCTGGTGGCGCAACATGCTTGAGAACCCCAGCACCGTCCAGATGAACCACCGAATCCTGGCCGTCTCCACCTTCTGCGCCATCGTGTCCCTCTTCGTCTTTGCCCGCACCAGAAAGGTTGCTCCCTTCCTGCCGGCCAACGCCAAGCGCGGTTCCGCCGGCCTGCTTCACATGGTTTCCTTCCAAGTTGCCCTCGGCATCAGCACTCTCATCTACATGGTCCCCATCCACCTTGCCGCCACTCACCAAGCCGGCGCCCTTGGCGTCCTCACCATGGCCCTGGTCCTCGCCCACCGGCTGCACGTCCCCAAGCCAACCCTGCGCCTTCTGGAGCAGCGCATCAAGCAGCTCGTCAAGTAAATGGCACGATGGTGATGTGACCACCGCGCGAAAACTCGCCCGACTGTAAAATAGATCAGTGTATAATACTAGACAAACAGCATGCGGCATGAGAAGTGGAATGATGGGTTCAAGAATAGCCCCCCCCGGCACAACAGTGCGAAGGCAGGCATGTACAAGACAAACTCAGCTCTAGATGGCATTTACAAAGCGGCCTTCTAAAATCAGAATATCTTTTATTTTTATTTTTATGTTCTTTTCTACTTTCTCATGCATCTAGAATCACAAAAATGAACTCGTGACTGTTTAATACCGTGACTTCATGACCGTTTCCCTAATTTTTATATCCGTCGATTCTAGGTTTTTCTTGTGTCCTAGATAATTTACTTGTGAGCTGGGACCGTTGTTAGCTTCCGTGGTTCAAAGAGGCACAAGTCGCAATGCAAAACTTACCAATGCCCTCGGTGGGGACAGGCTCAATGCCAACCTCCTCGGCAGCCAGCTTCTCCTTCTTGGGCTCATCCTTCATAAAGGGGAAGGCCAAAACCTCACGAATGGTGTAGTTGTCAGTGAGGAACATGACCATGCGGTCAATACCCATACCCCAACCACCGGTGGGGGGCAGACCGTACTCGAGAGAAGTGCAAAAGTTCTCGTCAATGAGCTGAGCTTCGTCATCACCCTGGTCCTTCTGACGGGCCTGCTCCTCGAAGCGCAGGCGCTGGTCGAAGGGGTCGTTCAACTCCGTGTAGGCGTTGGCAATCTCCTTCTTGCACACGAAAGCCTCGAATCTCTCGCAAAGACCGGGAATCTCGCGGTGGTACTTGGCCAGAGGGCTCATGACCTGGGGGTGACCAGTAATGAAAGAGGGGTTGACACACTTCTCCTCAATGAATTCGCCGACCAGCTTGTCAATCATGCGAGCGTTGGTCAGAGGAGGCGAGCACTCGAGCTTCATCTTCTTGAGCACAGCCTTAAGGAACTCGTTGGTCTCTTGAGTGTGGAGCTGATCACCGGGAGGGAACTTCTCGCCAGTAGCCTCCTCGAGGGTGGGGATCATCTCATAACGGGGCCAGGGCTTCTCCCAGTTAACCTCGTAGGTCTCTCCGCTCTGTGTGTGGAAGGTGGTCTTGTATCCACCGGTCAGGTACTTAACAAGGCCGGAAACCATGTCCTCAGTAATGTCCATCAGGTCGTTGACATCAGCGTAAGCCTGATAGAACTCAATAGTGGTGAACTCGGGGTTGTGGGTAAGATCAGCACCCTCGTTTCGGAACTGACGTCCAATCTCGTACACTCGGTTCAGACCACCGACGACCAGCATCTTGAGGTACAACTCGGGGGCGACACGCATAAACATCTGCATGTCGTACTCGTTGTGGTGGGTGACGAAGGGCTTGGCGGTAGCACCACCAGCAATCTGGTTCATCATAGGTGTCTCAACCTCGACGAAGTCACGCTCGTCAAAGTATCGGCGGATCCAGGTGATCATCTTGGATCGGGTAACGAAGACGTTGCGGGACTTTTCGTTGCAGATCAGATCAAGATAACGCTTACGGAATCGAGTCTCAAGGTCCTTGAAGCCATAATGGTCATCGGGAAGGGCGTGGAGACAAGGAGTCAGGAGAACAATCTCGGTGGCAAAGATGGACAGTTCACCCTCCTCACCCTTCTCGATCTTGGTCTTGGGGGCAGTTCTATTCGGAGTCAGCACGTCTCTTTTTTTTCTTCTTAAACCTCAATTGGGTTATCGAGCCCACCAACCTTCCGGGGTATCCAACAATGCCGATAATGTCACCTCGGCGGAGGTGCTCGTGCTGAGCTTCGAAAGCGGGAGCGCCTTCGCGCACCTCTTGGGCCTGACACATGACCTGGACCTTGACACCCTCTGTTCGCACGTCGTAGAAGACGAGCTTGGAGCCCGAGGATCGCTTGCCGTGAATTCGGGCACCGAGCTGGACGACCTTGTCCTTGGCGGACTCGCCCGACTTGAGATGGCCAAACTCCTCGACGAACTTGCGAAGATCGTAGGTAACATGGAACTTGTGGGGGTAGGGGTTCGGGCTCTTGGTCTCGCGGAGCTTGTTGATGTTTCGTGATCGGATCTCGAAGTACTGGTTGGGAGTGAGATCCTTCTCAGCGGCCTCAGCACCACCAGCCTTCTTGGCCGGGGCAGCAGCGGGGCCCTTCTCAGCGGCCTTCTTCTTCTTCTCCTCCTCCTTCTGACGGGCCTTCTGGCGCTTCTTCAGCTCCGTCTTGGACACTCGCTCGCCCGTCACCTCGTCGAGGTGCAAGTTAGCGACCTGCTCGGTCGGGGGTGCAGCTGCGTCAGCCATGATTGCGTTCGTATCGCTCGAATGCGTGGTTTTGGGCGTCGAAACGAGGTAAACGAAACTACCAAAATCCTCTTTTGGACGACAAGAGTGTGTTTTAGTCTGTGGTGGACAAGGGCACTGAGGGGCAGAAAATATTGGTTTGGCGCCACAATCGCGGGGTAAATTTTTGACTCACAGCATTTGATACGTGACTCAGCCCCTCCAAAATAAAAATTGTAGTCACTCCGATCGGACACACAGGTCGTCTATAAATGTTGATAAAAGGTCAATGCAAGCTCAGGTCAATCTATGTCCAGAATAGTGTTTTCATATTAACACATCAAGAGCAAGTTAAACAACGCTCCCTGAGTCTTTTGATCATTACAATATCTTTCTTTGTGCAAATCTCTCCAATCCTGTAAACCTCTTTGAAACGCCTGACAGCGTCAGTCTGTCTTGTAATAACACCGCTCCTATTCCATGTACATTGGATTTTCCCGTACCCCTTGCATGGCCATCCCCATGTCTGTTCCATGCATCGCACCATTTTGCATCGCCATGTTCATATTAGGCATCGACCGGCTCATCGCCATGGCTGTTGCTCTTGCCACGGGACTTCCAGTACCGTTTGGCATCATGAATCGAGGATCTGGGTTCGGGCGCTGTTGGATGGGCCCTCGAGTGCGAGGAACCTCGAGGGTAGCTTGCTGTTGCATCGGTGGCTGAGGCTTGACCGGAGAAGTGTTCATTATCGCGAAGCTGTCATCGTCCTCCATTTCAGCATCAGCATCCTGGTCACTCATCTCCTCGATTGAAGGAGGGGCAGTGGTTGTTGCCGAACCCGTAGATTGATCAGTCATGCCTCCATTCGTGCTTGCTGTCGAGAGTCGCTTGAGGTTTTGAGCCTGAGCCTGAGCCTGAGCCTGAGCTTGAGCTTGAGCTTGAGCCTGAGCCTGGGCTTGAGCCTGCTGTTGAGATTGTTGCTGCTGTATTACCTGCGCCTGGGGTTGAGATTGGGCTTGTACTTGGGCTTGAACCTGGACCGGCTGCGGCGTCGGCACCCGTTGGACCGGCGTTTGAACCTGGGACGTAGGTTGACTATTTCCGTTCACCATAGGCCCCGCCGACTGGTCGAGTGACCGTTGTGCGCTCATGCCGGCCGAGTTGGCGCGCGTAGCTATGATAACATTCTTCCACCGCTCAATTGACTTTGAGACAATTGCACCTAACTCAATCTGTGTGTCCTCCAGTCCAAAGCCCATTCCTTTTCCCCCACACATGGCACCTTGCTCAAGCAGAGCAGTGAGAACCTCGCGTTCCATCGGCACCGTCATTGCTTGGGTCATCTTGAACTCTCGGGGTTGTTGCAATCGGTTCAACTGTTCGATTTGTGCCTTCAGGTTCGAGTTCTCTTGTTTCAACTTATGCTGCTCCTGCTTCATCTTTTCCGTCTCCTTGTGCTTTCGACCCACACTTCGAGCCAATTCCAAAACCCAGAGCTCCTGGCGTCGTTGACCAGGGAGAGACTCCCAGACAGTGTACGCCGACTGGAGATGCTCGCTCACTTGAGCTTCAAGACTTTCAGCCATCTGCTCGGCATTTCGAACCGCCTCACGAGCATCCCGGAAAGGTCCACTGCCTGGCAGGAATGTTGACTCCTCTGCAGCAGCCGTGGTAGCGGAAGCGCATGTAAGCTTCCATGTTTGGAATTCATTCTGAAAGTAGGATCGGAGAGCATCAAACTCCCGCTGGCCAGGTGACTGGACAGACCAGGAAGTTGATGTAGGATGTTGTGTTGAGGAGAAGAGAGTAGGAGGCGGCTGAAGGCATTGGAGTGTCAGGGCAGGAAAGTCGAGGGACAGAGGGTCGAAATCGAAGGGCATTGAGTTGGTGTCCAGCTGGAGTCTAAGGTTGGGTTAACACCGTCCGAGACATAGATTTAAAAGCTTTTCAAGCCACATACCTGGCGGCTCTCCACGAACTGAGCAACTCTCGCAGAGCTAGCTCAGCTGCACGGGCGGTATCCATGGCATCGGACAATTTCTGCTTCACATCAAATTGAACCTTGTGGATGGCTTGTTTGCTAACGGTACGCTGCATATTGGGACGTTTCATAGGTTCCGGTGTGGCATCTCCATCCCAACCATTTTTCTTGTGGATATCGGACATGGCACCAGTCACTTCCCAACCCGACTGAAGGGAGTTTTTGAAGTTGGAATCGCCGCCAAATTGGCCATCTTTCATTAGTGCAGGCGATTTGTGGCCATCGCTGTCGGGAGCAAGAAACTCCTTCTTTGCCGAAGGCTTGGGGGTGCCTGCAGGGGTGGAGGTTTCTCGCCTCCCACCAAGAGAGCCTCGAGGCTGACGTCGGGTAATGCCACCACGAAGCTTCTTGATAGCTTCAACGTCGTGAATACCATCCGGGGGCTTGGGGTTCTTTTCCTTTATGTACAAATCGAGATGTCGGCCGAGCGAAGACGAGGTAAAGGCCTGCCCGCAGTAGGGACAATTCTTGTCCTTGGGGGCGCCAACCTTGGGAGTGGTCGAATCGGTAGATTGGGGAGTGGCGTCGGCCATTATGAAGGAGATTTTCGGAGTCGAGCACGTATTAGGGGGAAACGAATGTTGGTGAGCTGGGGGAGGGTAGAAAGGAAGCTGGTAGTTTTGCTGCAGCGGCAAGCTTAGGGCTCCTGTCGGGGAGCTGGAGGTCTGTCAATCATAGGGAGCGAGCGATGAGAAGCAGAAAACGAGTGTATTGAGGTCTAAACCTCCGGATGTGAAGGCGAAGAGGGCAGAGTGAGCCGCCAGACAAAGGGGGAACGAAAGAGCATAAGATGAAGAAGAGAAGAACAAAAAAAAAATGACATGGGACTTGATATCCGCTAGGGGTCAGTAGAAATGGGTAGTAAGGGGAAGCCGTGCAGCATCGCTGGGTCTAATTATTTTTTTTTAATACAGCCTCCGTTCAGGGGCGGATCCAACAGCCTCCCCAAAAAACGCCCCCCAAGCACCCCCCAGCAGCCCCAGCGGCATCCAAGGACCCCCAGATTGGCGCCGCTAGCACCAGCGGATCCCTGAAGTCTAGTGGCCTTCCCGTTGGACTCGGTCCCTTCCATCCCATTGAATCCCGCCCCTCCCCTGGGTTGTGACCTTCTTGTCGCTCGCTTAGCGCTGATCGACCGCTCTAAGAGGCCGTCCTAGCGCCCTCTTGGCCTGGCGATGGTTCTATTCTTGTTGAGTTCCGCAACGAACCTTCTAGGGGCACAATCGCGGTGATGCGTTGACTGCCACTGCACAGCGCGTCTGTCGACGCACTTTACTGGCTTCTCCCCACCAAAAGTTCCCAGCTCCCTGTACCGGGGAATGCGTGCTGCGTCGGCAGGGTTGGCCTTTGCACGAGGAGCCGGCATTTTACTCCATACAGCTCCCCGCCACGCCAGCGGCCTACCTAAGCCAGGCACAGGCGGCGGAAGCGGGTAGGCGCATGTACTGTACGTATCCGAGACTCTGTCAGGAGAAAGAGGCGTCTGGAACGGGACGAGACATGAAAACAGAGAAAAAGGAGATTGTTGGTGGCTACCTCGGTGTACGCCCCAAAGCGTGCAAGACGGATGTTTGCTGAATGGTAACCCCAGGGTCGAATAAGGCCAACACAACGCACTCGGTCGCCAGACAGTGCCAGCAAACCACGTCGACGTTGTCATCATCAATGCCGTCCCGGTCGCGTTCGGCCACGGGATTGGCTCGCGAACGCAGGGCCATCGGTTAGGTCTGCATCTCGCATGTAGCATCTGGACATTACTTCACCGTCATTGCTTGCCATTTTAATTCAACCTGCTGCATGGCGCCCAGTCCGGTCTCCTATTCACCTGCTGTCAGCTGTCTCCGCCCACTTTGCCAGATCAGAGATCGACCGAAGCCCACAGACTCTGCCCGGGGACTGCTGGTCCCCCCCCACAGGCTCAGCAGGTGACAGGATTGCCCATTCACGCACGGAGGGAAAAAGCTTCTGGTCAGCCGCGGACGGGAGGGAACAAGACCGCCACGGCCCCTGTAGGGCCAGCAATCACAGGACGCTGGCATCGGCAGTCTTGCGGCGCTAAACTCTCAGGATTGGCCATTGCCAAGGGCATGGGTGGCACCGACCACGGGGTCGTTCAAGAGCCAACCTGCAACATCCTTGTCCGAGACACGGTGAGCTTGCATGCCCCTTTATCACTGCAGAACAGTTGCCGTATTTCATAATTTGACTCTGCAGCTGTGAAATCCCGCAATTGTGAGAGCTCCGAATCTCTGCTCCAGCACATTCGGGATCGAAAGGGCCTTGTTGAAGAGAGATCTTGTGTCTCTTTGGTTGGTTGGTGGTCGATAGCCTTGGGCCCTAGGAGGATGCGAATAGCTCCCCCTGCCAAGTGGCGTGGGTCCAACTCACTATAACAATGTGGCCAAAGGCCGGCGTCCACCCCTTCCCTATCTACCCCTGAAGAAGGCCGCCAGAGGCGCCAATTAGCAAACATTGAGGGAACGCGGATACGGCAACTAGCCCGAGGGAGGCAAGGTATGCCAGAGGTCATCCGAATTCATCCTTTCGACGTCCAAGGTTTTGCGCTACTCCCCGTGGCTACTAGTGAGTGACATCTCGTTCAATTTGGGGAAGATGATGTTGTGTACAATACCACTCTTGAACGATTGTTAGGTAGACACTCTACAGCATAAGATCGCTGCAATAGGGCCGTACATCTTTCCATTTCTGGCTAAAATCAACAAAAAAAGACTTATAAAAATTTATCTACTCAAACATAATTTATTAGGGAGGTTTTTTTTTTCTTTTTCGGATTACTTGTAACCTAGAAATTGTGGTTGTTTTGACCATGTCAAGATACGTTCTGATTTTAGCGAACCTGCATCAGCATCGGAATAATGATTTATCGTGTAAACAGGTGCTCTTCTCATTCCCCAGGTTTTTCTTCCACAAAAAAATAGAGGCAACAAAAAGGAAAGCGTTTTGGTTCCAGGCCAGTCACACTACCTCGGCCTCATTTGTTCTACCCCTGTCACTTAGTCCCAGGTTTGCTTCTGCTCTTTGACCTTGAGTTACCATCTGAACATACGAGACTGCTGAGATGATCAGGGGTAGATTATGATTTATGAGATTTTTGATGTAGAGGGGTTCCGTTCCATACCAGGTTACAAATTAACCATGTCTAGACGGTTTTGCCAAGTTCGCGAATCGCTAGACAGGTCACTGTCCCTCATAGAGGATGCTCTAAGTCACGTGATGTATATATTTGCGCCACCTGGCTGTGCCATGCTCTAGCCACATGCCTTAGCCTCATTTGGAGGCGCGCAACTTTGGAAGGACCTCGCTGGTGCTTCGCGTGCACGCCATTGTTTTGAGAAGGAAGTTTCGGCTGGCAGCTCAATATCCAGCCAAATCCCAACAACGCCCCCTCCACACAAGGAAAAAGAATCGCCCTGGTACCAAGGAGATAATAGAGCTCAAAATGCCTCCCGGTAAGATCCATTCCCCCGTTGCTATGGTGCGGTGGCGCCCTCGGCGCATGCGCAACTCAGCTACGGCCTCGTAGCGATCGCGCGGCAAACACCCAACTTCAGCTTCCACCTATGTCGCACACCGTTTAGAGCTGAAGCTAAGCATTGCCCAGCATTAAGCGACAGCGAACAGTCGGATCAAAGCGATTTCGGATCTCCCGTGCGGACGACGCGCAAGGCGTCGGTCAAATCTCCATCCACCGACGACACGAACGGAGATGAGGACATCCTTAACGGAAATTCCCCAGAAGATGGTAGCGAAGGCGAGAATGACGAGAATCTTGACGAGGATGTGTACGGTATTTCTATGTCACGCATGACCGCTCAATCCTAATACCTCTCAGGTTCATCGTAGAGAAAATCAACAAGCACATCATCGACGAAGACGCACGTGGAATTGAGCCCATCTCGGTTGCTGTGTTCCCTAGCTGACCAATATCTAGGGCACCCTCAAATTCCAGGTGAAGTGGGAGGGGTACGAAAGCAAAAAAGACTTGACATGGGAACCGGAAGAAAATCTTCTGTATGCGCCAACCAACGCGATTCTGGCGGTGCTGTTGCTAACCGATGCTTCCTCTATAGGGAATCTGCTTCGGAGGTCCTCGACGAGTATTTCTCAAGAAAGGGAGGCAGAGACGCCATTTTTGAGGAGACGAAAAAGGCAGCCAAGGGCAAGAAACGCCGTCGAGCAACCAATGGTACCACGACAGCCCCCAACACAACGAAGCGTTCTCGCCAAAATGCTCAACACCCGGCCGAGACCACCCCGCCTCAAACAGCCAAAAAATGGAGCCCTCCTGCGGGCTCGTGGGAAGACGAAATCGACACAATTGATGCATGCGAAGGCGAAGGTGATGGCAAGCTCGTCGTGTATCTGATTTGGAAGAACGGGCACAAGACCAAACACGACACCACCACGATTTATAAAAAATGCCCCCAAAAGGTTTGTCACGAGCTATCAAATGGGTCACGGTTTTCCGAGTTCGCTAACACAGATAGATGCTTCAATTCTACGAACGTCACGTTAAAATCATCAAAGAGGAAAACAGGGTGGCCGTCGATTAGGCCTGAAAATAAGATCAAAACGGATGTGGTTTGCCAATTGTGTCGACCGGGTATAAAGGAAGAGTTCGGCAGGATTGATGATTATTTTTATTTCCATCCTCAAGGTGTTAAGGCGATTTATTGCGCAGTTGTGGGGATTTTGACATTGGAAGCAGCGCATGCAGCCAGCGATAACATGCAATGTGCCAGTCACAGAGCATAGCTACCATGAGAAATGTGTCATGGGTTCCCGCAGGCAGACGGAAGGACGTTAATGATGGCGTTGATATCTACAACCAACAAAACAACTTGAAACCATTTGGGTGTTTTGTCGACGATTTATGGTGACGCTCCTGAGCAAGCTTGGGTTACACTGCGGTGCAGTTGGGTCAGGCCCAGAGCGCCCAGGAGATGAAATGTCGTATTGAGGGTGTTGATGTGCCAGGGCTGCTCTCCATAAATTTAGTCGTCAGTGGTCCGAGACAGGGCGAGACGAGACGAGCAGAACCCAAAGCGCTCGCAGATGATGCGGGAGCTTGGCCCAATGGCAAACGGCGCAGTGACGTTTTTGCGAGGCTGGGAGAAAAGCCTGAGCTGGCAGCGACGCGTCGGGAAGACTCAGGCCCTTGCATGAGGGCCCACAGTGGAGCCCTGGACATCGGTTTTCCAGCGGCTGGGCGCCGGGGTGGGCGGTGTTTCCGGGCTCCCAGCGGCCCAGGGCCGGGGGCACAACGCGCGCGTGCGCACCCAAAGCTCGTTCGTCCCAGCCTTGCCAATTTTCGCCCAAGAAAAGAGGTGGCGGGGCAGCCTCTTATATGTGAGAGATGTCGCGGGAGCTGCCCAGGTACTGCATTCTTGTCCTGCTTCTTCCCGTTATCTTGCGTATACTTTCCCACACCTCTGGAAATACTTTTTGGTGCATCTCGAAATTGTAAAGGATCACAATTGCGGTACTTGCCTGATCTGCCACACTACACTGCACTACACCACCACTGCAGCTCCTACGCCACAAGCCACCTTCGTTGGTCGGTCAACTATCGCAAATCACCCCGCCAGTCGACAGCATTTATCTCTCCCCCCCTTCGAGCGCTCCCATTTTCTCGGTACGTCAACCCTCTGCGTCTCCTATCAACCACACGGTTTGTGTCGCATTTCCATACTGACTGTAATTCCCAGATTTTCCATAACCGACCTTCCGGTGCACTCAACAGCAACACAGCACCCCTGTTTTGCAAGCTTCTCTAAGCCTGTGACACAAAATCTCACCAGCAACCGCACATATTTCCAGACATCAAACCACACCGCCAAAATGAAGAAGAACGACGTTATCGCCGTCATCATCATCATCCTCTTCCTCCTCCTCGCTGCCGTCTCTTTCGGCATCTGGAAACTCGTCACCGTCGCCAAGACGTCAATGAGCTCAGGCTCAGGAACCAGCTCCACTGGCACTGACTCGCAGATTGTTGACGAGCCCTAGCCGCTGCTGCCCTTGTTTCTCTCTCTTGGTTTGATTCGACGTATAAACATTTGTTTGCATCTGTTTTGGGTTTCCTTGGGCGCAGCGTCTTGGATTTTGTTTTTATGTTTGATATGCCTCTTACCCCATGCGAAAAAGGATATGGCTGGACGAACGAATGGTGACGCGGACTGATCGAGGGTGGTTAATTTGTTGTCAATGCAACATCTTGTGTGATATGGTCGATTTTTGACGCTTGGTTCCTGTTTTATGGCATACGATGGGGTACATGGCGTTTTTTTTATGGGACAAAGGTTATGGCAATATATGGGAAATGGATCAACGACATAGCGATATGCGCCAAAGATGGACAGAATAAATTTGGGAACACGCACGATATATCTGAGTTGCAAAGTATAGCGCCCGGTTTCCACGGACCCTTTACTGTGCTGCAGAGTATATAAATGGGCAAAATGCACAATGTACAAATTCATCTCAACACTAAAAGTTCACTCGCACACTCAAGCCTTTGCCGATAATTTGGCGAAATGCTGTCAGCGTCACCACGTCCAGAACGCTGCAAGCCGTGGTGGCATATGATAACCCGGTTCATATCAACTGACTACTGAACGAAACCATTTTGCAGGGCCATGTCAGCCTTCGCTCTCCAGTCATGTTCTTGCTTTAGAGAAGGCGCTTCTTATCGCCATCTCTATGTCTAGGCCTTGTTGGCTTTGGCCAAGGTCGGTTGGTTTCAAGCGGTTTTGGTAGCTTTTGATGCGCCGTGGCTGCCCTGGATGGGGGCGCTGGATTCAGCAGCTGTTGTACTGGCCCAGAACATGTCTCCAAAATCTCCTAGGCAGCATACGTTAAACGTTACTAAAGCGAACCAATGCTATATTTGACTAACTTACCGTTGGCGTTGATCAAGTCGATGTACTTGGTGTCGGCTGTGTTTTCGGTAGATGCTGACATTTTCAAGGGGTTGGTTGGTGGTGTTGGTATTGGTGTTAATTACACTTATGGATAGCGCAGACCTGAAATGACAGTCATACGGGGTAATTTATATTAAAACTATCGCGCGAGTACTCTTCTCAGAATCCGTAGAAAATGAATGGCCTCGGCTATGTCACGTATTGTAAAAACTTGGACAGGCGCCGGCCTCACCACCTATTGTTAATGGCCTCAGAACCGCATGGTTGTCCTTGACGTCGGTGGTACCATCAACACCCCCAAATAATTAATGGCCTCGACTATGAGCCTCGCCACGTCACTGGCCTGTATATTTTCGTCTGAAACATTCTGCAAATGCTGCATCAGGTTCAACCTCTCTGGTGGCTATTCTGAACGTTGCTGAGAAGTCCTCAGCCAATGAGCATTATGGCCTCACAGCAGCAAAGCCCACCGGGACCAAACTATGGCACAGAGAATCCGAATCGATGCAAAGTCAAACCCTCGCGCTAATAATAATTCAACAGCAAGTGATGACATTAATAGGTAAGTCAAGTGATCGGCAAAGAGCCAGCACATGTCACCGTTGAATAATTATGAATAAACATAGTGATGAGAGTGCAGTGTTGTTCTCTTAATCTCGAAAAAATAACAAACACCAGATAGGTTATTTCAAACTTGAGTCGGACTGCAGTCATGGAAGTCGTTTCGCCATAGTCTCTTGAAGCCTCTATTCGCTCAAATGGGCCTTGACAAAGTGCTCTCTCCGAGGACTCTCAATCCGCCGATGGATCTCGGTCGCTCTATTCCAGCCGAAGTATTCAACTATTTTCCAATTCATCAATCTCACAATCTTTTCAGCGTTTACTGTGCAGCTGGGTTCATTAAAATTGACGTGCATCGAACATGTATCCTAGCCGTTGGCAAAGAAGACGACTTCTGCCTCAAGAGAGCGTATGTGGCCATCGCCAGGATATTTGGGTCTGAAACGACATGGCAAGAAACTTTGTGATTACTGGTTAAGCATGCATACACCAAGCTACTTGAGTTTTGTATCTGGCTCTCAAATTCAATTATTAATACATAAAAAGGTTTGAAATATTAACATGCCATATATACATTTTGCAAAACGAAATGTTTCACACACCGCCCTGCCCGATTCCGTCAATATCTGAACTTAGGCGTCCTGTCACCGATGACGCCAATTGGTTAATCACAAAACTAAACTAAAACATCAAAACGACCTCGCAGTGATTTTTTGCATTAAACAAAAGCACCAATCTCTTTGTCACCAAGAGTTTTGTTATTAAAAAATGTATATAATGTTTCTCAGCTACCTCCTGGCCAAGTGCTTATTCGCACAGCATCCCCGAAAGTTGCACTCCAAACACATTCTCCGCCGTCTATGCGAGCGTCTATAAAAATTAGTAGACCAAGGCTTCAAAAATGGTAATTACCCCCAGGCCTAGCAGCGAACAGCGGAGGACTCCGTCTTATGAATATCCTTACGGCTGTTTATTCCCTCCCAACTTCATGCGTGATCTGCCCAACAACCCGGTTCTGGACAAGTCAAGTCCCGAGTACCGAGAGCGGTGCAGCCAGGTACTGATTGCCCTGGAGGACGAGGCTGCCAGGTGTCACCGGGCGCACGAAGGTCTGATGAGGGAGTACATCGACATTGCTGGCCAGATTGACCAGCTGCAGTGGAACATGCGCTACCTCTACATGCGCGGCGAGCCGCCGATACTCCATCCGGCCGGCCCGGTGCAGATCTGGGAAGGGTACGGGCTCCTTGCGAAGCAGCTTCACAGGCTGTCGGCCGAGCGAGCCACCTGCGAGGAGCAGATCCAGGTTTGCCGCGCCGCCATCGGGCAGTACAACAAGCTCCTCTCGGCGGGCGTTCGCGACGTCATGCGCTCCAACAACGAGCCCGCCTTTGCCCGGGTGCAGGACTCGTGGATGGCGGCCGAGCTGGACGCTCTCGAAAGGAAGGAGTACCGCGACATCCGCTGCACGCCGGCTTGGGATCAAGGAATGTCGAATCTCGTCGAGAAACTTCGTGTTTCGCCGTGATACAGACAGCCCTGGTTCATGCCCTTTCAAGGTTTTTGGACCAACTGTCTTGGCGGAGACCCGAATGGTATGCAGTTATAGCGAGCTAAAACCAACAAGAGATAAGTAGGTTTAGCTTAGGCAGTGAAATGACAAGTTTGATTCATCGTGCAGGAAAACTGCTTTAAACCGGATTTACAAATCCTGCATGACTGAGCGCCTTCACACCCAACGCAATGTGGAATCTTGCCATAGGAAGGTGACAACCCATTAGTAAAAGCGCAGGACCAATAATTCTGGATCTGAAAATTTATCATTGACAACTCGCGCAACCTCCCAAGAGTGCATCTGATGAAGTAAACTACTGAATCCAAGCAATGTTCGGATGTTAGTAGCTACCCTATACTCACATGAATCAACGTTACCTGTATTGATGCATCTTGCGATTCAGAAACATAACGATAGCCTAGGATGGCCTAATGGTATAGCTATTTTTAACAATGGTGAATTGTATCATCGTCGTTTAGGTTTCCGTATCTTGCGATGGGATGGGCGCATCTGCAACACGACTGATTACGCAGCGCTCCAAGTTTCAAATGTCAAACGAGTGAATTATTGCAACCATTTCAGTCTATAGCGTTTCCCAGATCAAGACAATCTAATCCTAGTATTCCCGAAACAACCCATCGCGGCGCAGAGGCAGTCCATCTTCCAAGCAGTCGTCATGCTGTCCTTCAGTATAATCGAGGTCCTTGGTGTGTTAGTTGACCCAACCTGCCGACCTCGCTCGCATCCTTTATTTGGTACAAAAAAAAGCCTTTTTGATGTCTGGGACTAAGGTTTTGCAAAGAAAAAGAGGCCATTTTGCAACACCTAGTCCCAAACAATTCGTTTTCGGGGCACAATTGGTACTTTGATATCTTGGAGATATCGGCGCTGCAGAATATTGGTATTCGTCTTTGAGCGGGTCAGCAAGAGAGCAGCGCACAAGCAGAAGGCACGCTTACATCATTGACGGGCACAAAGATGGGCCTGGGGGCACCTGCGGGGAGATTGTTGTCGGCCTGGCGCTTCATCTGGCCCGTTCGGATATCGAGGGGAACAATGGCAACGCCTGGATGCTGCTGTCAGTCGCTGTGGCGTTTCCGCTCTGATACCGGGTCACTAACCGTTGGCCGGAAGAGATGCGGTCATGGATGCGAGGTAGGCGAGGGCGAGGCCGAAAAATGCGGTGGTCTTCATGGTAGCGAGGGAGTGCGTGAAGGCTCTTTTGAGGATTGAGCGGAGAATATCTCGAGATGGACTCTTGAAAAAAAAAAAAAAAAAAACGAGCCCTGTTGATGGCAAGGAAATTAATTGCGAGACCAGCTCTGATGGTAAACGAAACTTGGCCGAACTTTCAGACTGCCAAAAACAAGCTATAAGGAGCGAGAATAAGTAGCTGATATGGACATTAACTTTCTTGGGTCTGATCAAAGGACATCTATATATACGGGCTTTTTTCTTCTCCCCATCCCTGCCGCCACGGCCCTTCTCTTGGATACGCGGCCCCAATACCCGGAGAGAGTGAGACTCTACCAACTCCAGAGTCAGCCCTCGTAGTTGTGGACGAGCCCCCTGCTCTTGGCGAAACGTCGCCTTGCAAGCATCGTCGCAAATCGCTCCAGCACCCGCTGCATGAATTGCCTGGCCAGAAGCAGCAAAGGCCGCCGGATCCAGGCCACCCGAGGAGCCCTGCCCCGGGAATGCCCTACGAAATCTTGGATTTGAAATATTTCATCGCGACCGGGTTTGCTTTGGCTTGTGGCTGTTGACGTTGCCGGCTCGCAGTTCCGTTGTCATATCGCAGAAAGTCACGAATCTTGGCAGTATGGCTAACAGACCGAGAAGCAAAGGCATGGTATCCGATTGGATGTCTCTGGACCTTTTTCTTTCCTCTTTTCTTTTTAAACAACTAGCGCAGGTGCTCCTGAGAATCAATGAGAGAGAAGCAGATGACAGCCGGCCGGCCCCGTTGGCTGGCGAAGGGTCATGCCAGTTGCTCGACTTGATTGGTGCCCTCGACCCAGCCCAGAGGCAGACCGAAGCCAAAAAATAAGTCTATATTTGAACTAAAAAAAGGAAAAGATGGGTAGGTCGCAAAACCCTTGCGAGTCTGAGATAGAGATGGAGGGACAGAGAGAGAGAGAGAGAGAGAGAGAGAGGCTCAGCCCACCCATGGCGGATTAGACTCAGCAATCCCTGCAGATCTGTCCCACCTCCATCTTACACGGGACGTTCCAGCCCGGCAGTTGAGCTACGCGAACACGTCCCAATCAGCGGCTGTGGTGTGCCGCCTGGCCGTCCCGAACCGGAACCTGCCCACCGAGGGGCCAATTGCGGCGTAGGGTCTAGCTCGGTAAAGTCGTGAATCGAAACCGCCAGAGTCGTCGGGGAGGGAGGGGCTTGTAACGGTGCGCGTCGCCGATCAGTCGAACGGAATTATTTATTTGTTTTTCATTCCTCTTTTCCCTCTTCTCATGCTGTTTGATTGACGGGAACCGCAGCGCTCGCCTTCGGGGGCTCGCTGTTTCAGGCTTGCCGAAGGAGGGATGGGAGTGACGACGCTGTAACCCGGGCCCATGTCAATGACGATGAGGGCGGTACAACGGTTAAATAGGATTTGAATCTAGAGCAAGAGCCAAGAAAACCATATTACATGGCATTTGGGAGATTGGACGGAAATTATTTATTATTTCCTTCTGTTTGGCGCTAAAGTTTGGCTGCAGACACACGACACACATGGCAAACATGTATTTCTGGATATCCTTGCGATAAGTGACTGGCCAGTGACCGGATATTATGTAAAAATAAATCATGCCACGCTGCATTTGCGCTTGAGCTTCTGTGATGCTGTATCCAATGTCTATCAATGCCACCCGTATCCCTATTTTCTTCCCCATCTAGCTAATCGAGCTATCATGATTGCTCGCTCTTGTCTTGTGGATCTTAACTCCACCCCAGATTGTAATGCGTAAACGGCCAAGGACTTTTCTTTCTTTCTTAGTTGACGTGACATTGTTACCAACTCATAACTCCGCGACCTCTGTCGAAGCCTCCTCTTAATTGGCTCTCGGGCTTGACAACCTTTCCGCGCAGCACAGTGTACTTGATGAGGTTTTCGCAATCTTCAGGTTTCACACGTGCAAGCCATATGCACTGGGCTGCACCGACAATTTCATTCTCGTCCTTCTCTGCTCCCTCTCCGTTGGGCTCCCCGTTGGACTCTCCGTTGGCCTCTGACTTTTCGCCGTTGGTGCCGTTGGTGCCGTTGGTACCGTTCGTGTTGGCGCCATTGGTACCGTTGGAATTCTCTTCTTCTCCATTTGCCTTCTCCTCGCCGTTGGTTGATGGCGCATCCAGCCCAAAAGCGTTGGGCCGTCGGTACACCATGACGTTTGCCGAGTACTTGTGCCCGCCAACGTGGTTGATGAAGTAGATGCCAACGCCGCCAGGTCGCTCGTCGTCCATGTCCCGGAACAAGCCCAGCGGTCGCAGGTGCCGCTCGAATTCCTTGCGCAGGAGCGGCGCGCTCTGGCCGCAGCGGGCATCTCGAGTCTTGTGGCTGCACATCAGGATGACTGCGTTGTGGGGGCAGTTTGCCGTCAACAGAGCGGGCAGATTGTCAGGATCAGGAGAGGGCAGCGACTTCGGGATGGAGAATGGTGTTAGGGGATCGGTGCTGGTCGGGGCCTTGGAAACGATTTCAGTGACGAGCTGTGCGGCATTGCGAGGGTGGACGTTGTGGACGAGTGTGAACGCGGGGAGGAGGAGGACGGTGGTGGGCTCGGAGTAGTCGCAGGTGCCGCTGGGAGTGGGCATGTTGGAGGCCGAGAGCTTCAAGTTCTGTCATGTTTCGTTAGTAACTGCTTGCTCGCTCGCTCGCTTGCTTTTCTTTTTCTTTTTTTTTTTTTTTTAAAAAAAAGTGGTGAGAGCGACTTACTCCGTTGGTGGGCTTGGGCGCCTTGTCGACGGCCTCCATGACACTGCCCTTTTCGTCGGCCACATCTCTCACCCAATCGGCCTTGTTGGTGCCGACGATAAGGTGGGTGCTCCACGCCTTGATCTGGCCGTACAGCACATCGTCGTGCTCGATTTTGAAGTTGCGCGGGTAGCGCACCGTGCAGCCCTCGCAGTCGTGCAGGCAGTCGTCGCCGTCGACGGCGGGGTCCGTCTTGGGGAACAGGTCGGTGACGGAGGGCGGCGCGGGGCCCTTGCCGCCGCCGCCGAGCAGCGACGTTGCGAGCGATTTCAACGTAAATGCCATTTTCTGCTTCACGGGCATGCGCTGGACCGAATTCGGAGGTTGAGAGGCAGAGGTCGCCATCGTGGGCTCGGCACCGCCTAGTGGGGGTGGGCGAGTATATAAAGTTCTGGAGGGGGGTTTTGAGGGGACCACCAAAAACTTGGCAGATCGGGGTTCCGAATGCGCTCCGAGAGCTATCCACCTGGACTCTCTGCCGGGGTCCGGAAGCTAAACAAAAAAAAATCGGTTCGGCCGGCGGGATGCCGCTGGGATTTGTGGTGCTGGGCTGCTGTGAGCCGAGCAGCGCGCGCGATCAAAGTGGCAATGCGCGGCGGTATCCGGCAAGTGGGGGACAAGTGATTGGCTCGATGGGAGCAGATGAAGCAAGACAGACAGGAATGCAAGAGGAAAAAAAAAAGCAACAATAGCTGATTGATAATGCGGGAGTGACAGGGGCGCGGATGTTGAGAAGGCAGCTGTCAACAGTCTCTTTACATTTATTCCATGACCGTGGGCGCGCGCGCACCAGGCTTGTAATAAATACCAAATGATTCTCCGTCGCAGGTAATAAGCCGAGAAACCTTGGATATGCCCGTATCCCCTTCTCGCTGTTTTTTTTTGCGCCCTCCTGCATGTTAATTTACAGAAGCCGCCTATCTCCGAGACCGAAAAAAACGGCCAACACTCGCGCGCGCCATTATGTTGGTCAAGCCCCCTGTCCAAACTCTGGGTAGTTATCAGATCTATGCCGCTACAGCCAATCACGGAGCGTCTTTGTCCTGCTGACTACTGCCGGGTGCCGACCCCTCCCCCGTAATTTAGTGGGGCGGCCTCCCTGTGAGTCCATGGACCGCGAGTCCGTGGACCGCAACCAAGCCCATGGGCGGCGTCTGGGTTGTCATGATGCCGCAGCTCCTTACGTAGTCCCCCGCCTCCTTCACAGTCCCTGCCGGCCCCCGAGCACTAGCCAAAAGGCCGGCAGGTTGCCTATCTCGTATGACGACGCGCTTGTCAATCTGCTATTGCTGCCTGCTCCATTGGGCAGCCTTAAGACGTCGGCTTTGGCCTCGGGGCTTGCGAATCCTACGCCATGGTCCGAACGTTGCATTGCTAACAAGGGGGTTCTTGTTGCAAAGGATGCTGAGCGTGACGTGACCGGGCGGGGGGATGGCTCCTCCCACCCAACATTTCTTTACTCCGCGACCGTCTCGGAGTAGGGTTTCTCCTTGTCCACGATTTTGCTTGAAAGAAACCATGATACTGAGGGTGCGCATAGCGTAGAACAGAAACTAAAGAATAAAATTCTTCACCTAACCCATTATTTAACCTTGTATTTCTTTTCGGGTTTCTGGGGAAAAAAGTCTTGCTGGGTGTCCACTGCGTGCCCACTGCGTGTACCTTGTGCCGTTTTGCTACACCCGTTTATATCTTGTTATCAAGTGTTTCAAGCTCTGAAATATTTGAATAAACTACCTAGTACAACCCGGCAAATTTAGTGCAAGTAATTACTGACTGATAGGGTTTTGGTTGAATCATCTTTCATCTACAGACTACACGGTGAGGCCCACACCCTCGTTCATGGTAGTCCGCCCCACTTCAAAACTTTTGACGGGCTCCAGGTGTGGGGTTCGTCGTGATGGCTTCATATTGAAAAATATGGACTCGCATCATCAACCAATAGGAGCAAAAGGTCGCATGGCCCAATGGCAAGGCGTCTGACTACGAATCAGGAGATTGTGGGTTCGATCCCCACTGTGACCTCTAGATCCTCGTTTTCCTTTTGCTTCGAGTTGCAATTGGAGACTGTTCTTTTTGTCAACACCGAGCTGAGGAAGTTCGACCAATCACATGTGAACTACCAAAGAGGGATATCTTATCGATAAAGGCCCAACTATGTATGCCTCTTACACCAGACCAGATACTCCTGCCATCCTTTCTCAACTTGAGTATAGGTAATCAGTTCATGTATTATTCATTAAACATTCTAGACCACCGAGGATGCTCGATCCATAATATCTGCGATTCTTTTGTTAATGTATGGAAAAACTGTGAATGGAAACATCGAACAATCTTTCCTGAGCTTGCGTTTAGCTGACTTCTGAAAGCCTGTACCGGGCGACCAACTATCAGTAGTTCCTCGAAATCGCCAACTGGCACAAACACGAAGATTCTACTTGAGCGCCAACAGCCTTCACTTCGGTGGCAACGTTGCCTCTTGAGAATGACGCTTGGTCTGCGTCGCTTCATTCCGGCGCGGTGGACGCCATTTGTCTTCCCCTTGTTCGCGTTCTGGGGATTTCTATTCATCTATCGAGCCGACCAGGACATGAAACAACTTCCACCGCCTCCCGAACGACACGACAAGAATATGAATGAGACCTCGAACCCCACAGATGAAGACGCTGCAAATAGTTGCAACACTCAGGATGCCCCGGAAAATTTCCCGCCCTCGGAGGAGCAGCTGGAGGAAATGATTGAGAACTTCATTGATTCCATCGACGAGGATGCAGTCTGCCGCCTGGCTTCTCAGCACAATGGCCAGAAACCCTGCACCATCTTCAAACGCGACAGAGGCAGTTTCAACATGTGCTTTTTTGTCCGCTTTGCTGGCGACGGTATGGCATGGGTCGTGAGAATCCCACTTGCACCAGTCGTTCATGATGCGTGGGCCAAAGTACAGAGCGAGGTTACCACGATGCGGTTTGTGTTGACACGGTCCTCTTTCTTGGGAAACAACTAACAAGGAGGGTCGCATAGATACATAGAGCGCAACACAAACATTCCCGTCCCGCATGCTCGTGCATATGGCGAGTGCATGGAGTTGATCAAAGATGGCTCCAAGGCACCGGCCTTCTTGATCCACGACTTTATTGTTGGCCAGTCGCTCAATATAAGAATGCTTGCAAAGGCGGGAGTGAACGAGCGAGAGCGGTTTTGCCATGATCTTATCGACATCCTCGTACAACTTCGGAAGCTGGAGTTTCCTGCGGCTGGCTCATTGATGCCAAACCTAGACAAGGAATCAGAGCCTATAGTGGGCAATCTCCTGTCCATGGCCGCAAACGAACTCCAGAGATGCGGCCAGGAACAAGGGGGCTTAAGGACTTTTACCGCTGAAAAACAGTACATGGATTACCAGTATCACATTTTATCCGAAATCTACCGTCTGCCCATTGAAGAGCTTGATTCCGAGCAGGCGCGGATGGAATTGTTCGCGCTTGAAACCCTGCGGAGCCAGATTCCCAAGTTGATCGATTCGCAGCGACCCGATGGCGCCTTTGTGCTGGCTCATCCGGACCTGAAATTTGGCGACATCATTGTCACGGAAGACTTCCGCATACGCGGCATCATAGACTGGGAGTTTGCAGGCACGGTCCCGCGGCATTTGTTCACCCCACCGCCGTGGGTTACAGGTCAACATGCTGCCGCTGCGGCAGCGATGCCGCACCTCTGCACTGAGTTCCGCCAAGCTCTGGAGGCGAAAAGCGCGGCATCCGGGGACTGTGCTGCTCTCAAACGTGATTGGGAATCCACGCCGGACCTGATGTTGCCTGTGGCCCAAATATTCCGCCGGCCTTCCAGCCTCGTGCATGTGCATCGCAGCTTCGTTTTCCCTAAACTCTTCAAAGGTGATCTCAGACAGGTGGTCTCCGAGTTTTTCGAACGCCAAGACATAGCGAACACGCTCGGAACGGAGGTCAAGCGCCGAATTGACGAGTCGGTGCGCTATGCACAGTATCTGAAAGATCATGAAATATTTATTGTTGATGACCAGGCCTAAGTGAACTGAGGTAGAGGAACTGAAGAAGGCCGCCTCCGCGAGCTGGGTGCGCTCCGCGACCTTTGATCCCAGTCGGATTTGGACGCTTGTTCGACGGGGTCTGCTGTAAGCTGGTACTTGTCTTTCTTTCTTTTCTTTTCTTTTCTTTCCTTCTAAATGTCCTGTTGATTGATCCCAGTTCTCTTGTCAGTGGACTCTTTCCTTCGAATGGCTTCTCTGGTGACGTGGTGAGCTATTGACGGGTTGGCGTGTCACAAAATGATACTGCGAATCATTCAACCTGAATCAACACAAAAGAGTCATGCTAGGAAACCTAGCTGCATATTTCGCTATATAAGGTATCAATCAGAGAATACTGGATCAATAATACAAATGAATACATGCATACACGCTATTTTTTCTTACTCGTGCCAATGGCGCTAATTGCAGTTGCGCTACCATCATCGGCTCGGTTATATCCGTTTAGACGTTCTTCTTCCTTGCCTCGTTGTATTCCTCGTCTTCACTCTCATCGCTGGCATCCTCCTCTCCTTCCGTCTTGCGTCTTCGTACTTTCATAGCCTCCCTAATCTTGCGGGAAGCCTCATCAAAGCCGCCTGCAGAGTCCAAAGTTGTGAACCCGCTGACGGGGAATCCTCCCGATCCAAAAGCACCACCAATGCTGCCAGAACGCGATCGACTGCGCGCACGGGACGGCGGCCGGGTCGAGAAGATGCCCACCCTACCGATATTGCTAAATGAGTCGTTGCGGGGCAGAGCACGGCTGGATTGCATGGTGCTTCGTCGGGATAGGGGTGGTGGTGTCTCTGGATCAAAGCCAGTGCTGGACTGGTCGCTATCGCGACGTCGGCGAGCCTCAGGCGATGTAGGGTGGCCCTCCGTCTTGAAAAAGTCGGGTACAAGCCGGGCCTTGTCAAAGTCGGGAAACATCTCAGGTCCAAGCGTGTTGATGAGTTCCGTCACTTGGGCACTCAACTCTGCTCGCCTCGCTCGCAACTTCTGAATGTTGTATCCTGACGATGGCTGGAGACACAGAACAAGAGGCCGCAACGACTTGAAAATATCCATGCCGACCTCACCAAAGCGCAGCGCCGTAAATGTGATACCAACCATGAGAGGCCAGACCAGGATGTAAATTGCGAAGAGAGGGACCCATTCGGGGACGCGGCCCCAGAGCTGGTCGTGCCATACCTTGAGGACGAATAGGATAGTGTAGAAGTGATATAGCATAGGGGCGAGACCCATTGCAATTAGAATCTTCCATGTAGCCATGACATCGCGGCCGCGGATCTTGACAGTAGAACCCGCCAGCGCAGTCTTGGCCTTTTGTTGGCTGATAAGCTTGGTGGCGACGAATACAGGTGAGAACAGGAGGAGGCCAGGCACCGTGCCAATAAAGAGAATGATGAGCTTCATGGATCGGAAGATGAAAAGAAAGATGACCTTGAGAAGCGACATGCGAGCATACTGAACTTGGTGGTCCTTCAAGTTGAGGTAGCGCAGTCGAGAATTGTACTCCTTGACGCCCTTGGAAAGCGCAGAGACACGCTCATCATCCTTGTACCTCTCGTAGCCCATTGCCAGCCTCCTGTTGAGTTCCACTACAACAGGGAGGGGCAGCTTCTTGCCGGTGGGGTTGTACAGGCGGCGGGCGGCCTGGATCATCATGAGGGTATCATAATCGGGGGCCGAGACAGTGACCGAGTTGAGCGCTTGGTACACAGTGTCGAGGACTTGGCCAATAGCTTCACGACGCTGGTTGTTGCGGTACAGCTCAACAAGGTGGCGGGGAATCTCAAAAGGCGCACCGAACTCAACAACTGCGCGCGAGCGAAACTTGTGGGCGTGGAAGTAGTTCATGCCCACCGGCACGATCTTGAGACCGCAGTCTGGGTCCTCGGCTAAAGTGCCCAGCGCCATGATGGCGACACCAGCTTTGAGGGGCAGCAGCTCGGTGCGGTCATGGCTGCCGCCTTCGGGGAAGATACCAATGCAGCCGTTGTTGAGCAAGCGGTTGAAGACTGCCTCGTAAACCTTGGTCTGGTCGATATGGGGCGCCAACTTGAACTTGGTACCCTGATAACCTGGGGCGGAGCCTTTTAGCTCCTTGTTCGTAAAGTTGCCGTCGTCATCAATGTCGTCGCGGCCCGTCAGTTGCTGCAGAGCAAGCTTGCCCTTGAAGGGGCGCTTGACGCGGAGCTCCCCAGGCCCGAGAATTTGGGCGATATCAACGCTGGCGCCTGTGGTCTTCTTGCCGGGGGGCAGGAAGAGCATACCATGGACCTCGCCCTCACCCTCGCCAAACTTGGTGCCGATACCACGGACAAGAGTTGGGTCGTTGATAGGGTCGGGGAGGTAGACGGTGCCCTTGGCGGGCCTGGCGGAGTCCTGAGCGCGGCCGACGGGGACAGATCCAACCTGGCGAGAGCCCCAGCCGATGAAGCCGTGGACAGATTTCTGGGCGATGAGGAGCGATACTCGACGGTTGGCTTCATTGCGGAGGGTTCGCTGGAGGATAAGAGCATCGACAAACTGCAAAATGGTGTTAGTTTACATTTTAATAGATTATTGAAGAGACTCTGTCTTGTAATTGATGCGCAAAGGCTGGGGGAAAAAGACAGTTTGTGACTGACCTGGTTAGCATGAGGGGCAGCAACGAACAGCACCGGACCAGACTGAGGGACGCGCCAGGCGCCGCGGGGCACGACCTCGCGGAAGAACATGTCGACAATGTTGCCGACGGTGTAGAGGAACAAGTCATACTTCCAGTTGACCATGGGATAGAGCTCCTTCTGGGCGGCCGGGCTGGCGACGTCCTGGGACGTCGAGTCTTGCGCCGCAGCGTCTCTCTTCTTGTCAGCCTTGGAGGCCATGGCGGGCAGACGAGCGAGTATAAGACTAAGAATAAAAAGAAGAAGAAAAATAGACCCCGGAAACGACGGTAAGAATGATTCAAGACGCAGACCAGGCGGCAGCAGGGCGACCTCGATTCGAGAACTCCTTTGGCTACGCGCGCGCAGTGCTGGCGTCGATGACGATGTTGGAGCGAGTGTTGTAAAGCCAGGTTCAAGGCGTGGCGGAGGGTCGAGTTTTTGGGGGAGAGGAGAAAGCTCGAGAGAGCTGGGGCTGGGATTCCCTGGGTGGGAACCGGGCACCGGGCGTGGGACTAGGGCCTGCCAACGGCGCTGCAAAAGCTCAACCTGGAAGAGGAGGGGCGACTTCTGTGCAAAGTGTGCAAGGGGGGGGGTGTAATTGTACTGTAATTGCTGCAACACAGACACAATGAGAAGGACCCGATTTGCTGCCTTTTGTTTCTTCAGCGCCGTCTACATGTGTGCTGTGCGGACTGGCGTGAACTGCACCGCGGGCTTACTGCTGCTGGCTGTGTGTTATAGGTTGCCGCTGATTTGCTTACTTGTCACTCCCGCATCTCTCTCTCATATTGCTTATTGTACTTGGCCGCTTTATAAACAACCTCCCTCCCCAAAGCACGCCGCAGTGTCTGATCAATCAGCCGCTAAAGGAAGCAATTTCCAGATAAAAAAAATTCTTGTCTCCTCCCTTTGGCTGCGCCCAAGAATGCAACGTGATGAGAGAGGAGATCCCGTCGAGGCCGGTGTGATTGTTCCCGGATGCTGTTTCTCGCTTCGGCTTTACGAACCATCATCACCCCACGCCGCCGGAGATCGAAGACGGATACAGATACTGGATCCATTTTTGGCCCGCCAAGGATTCTGAGCTCGGAAATGTTTTTTTTTGGCTTGTTGTTAATTTTCTAATTTTTTTTTTTCGTCCACACGTGGAGACAAGCATGTGATGTTGCCAAGCGGGCGGCGAGATAAGTAATTACTCGCCGCTCATGTTGCGCAATATCAAACCTTGATGACATTTACACGCTCGCCATAGCTTTTTTGGCGCCTCCGTGTTTTTCAAGCTTGTCCAGACTACAGCCCCCCCCCCCCTCCCTTCTCTCTCTGCCCTCTGTTTGGTGAGGAATGTTCCATCATCCTTCCCCAACCCTCGTGTCTTTTAGACGACTCACATCTTTTGCAGCCCTCCAATCACATGGCCGCCCTCCCACCCACATGCTGCACCCGTCCCAGCTGTAACCCTGGTCCCCACGCTCAACACGGCCTCGCTCATTCGTCACATGCAACCAACGGCTGCATGTCTCTCTTTTCTTCATCCCTTCTGCGCTCCGAGTCTCTGCGCTCTGCATCGCGTACATTCTGGGTGCTGCACCAGGGTCCAGGCTGCACCGACCATCAGGCTGCAGCACAGCTCAAGTTGGGGAAACCAGAGCTTGACCGGGTTGGTTGCTGGCAAGTCTCTCTGCCTATCATTAGCCACCGCCCCCTAGTCTGATGCTCTAGCTTCCCCGACTGTGGCACGGTGGCACCCGATGCACAACCGTGTCCCCAACAAATGCATGCACCAAGCAAGCTCGCCTCCGGACCTTTTTTTTTTTTTTTTTTTTTTGGTTGAGTTGACCGAGTTCTTCCGCGATGCCATGGGCGAGCGGACTTCCATGAGGGGAAAAATCGTGCCCCGTAGTATCCTAGGTTATATGGAAGTCGCCCGAGAAGCAATTCCGAACATTGATGCCGTAGTTTACCGTCTGACCGTTGCACAAGCTTCCCCTCCTCTGGCATTTTCTGACGTCATCGACGCCATTCTACATGGTCGACAGCTTTGCCAGTGCCCAATAGCTTGAGTCGATGAAATGGGCGCATGCACAATCGTCTCTGATAAGGCACATGTAACCGGCGCTAAGGCGATTAATTAATTCATACAACACTAAAACTGGACTATGATGCTGGTGCTGGTCACTATCATTGATACGTCCTGATAATCCTGATAACGATGTTTGTCATTTTCTACCTCGTCGCCGGCTCTTCTTCTCCGGCACGCTCGCGGTTCCTCCCTCCATCTCCCCTTCCTCTATCTTGCCCTCATTCTCCAGCTGCTTTAGCTTCTCCTGTCCCGAGATAAACATGCTCAAATCCCGGTTCATTTCTTTCAGGTCTGCATTTTCAGCACGGAGCTCTTCCACCTGTTTCACCATAGTCTCGTGGTCTGTGTTGAGGTGCTCGATTCGTTTCATGAGGCCTTCATTGAGTTTCTTCTCCTCTTGGAGTGTTGTGCTTAAGTTGCGTGCCAAGTTTTCGCTCTTGCTCGCTTTGTTGCGTTCCCGTGTCAAGTCCTTCTCCAGCTGAGGTATGGTTTCTTTGCCGAGGACATTGTACTTCTCCTCGAGAAGGACCATCTTTTCCAGGGCGGTTGTTGCTTGTCCAGCTGCGCCCTCGGCGGCGGCTGATGCTTTGGATGCCTTGTCCACGGCCTTGCTCAGCATCTCCTCGTAGTACGCCCGCTGTGATTCGAGCTGGCTTGTGATGAGGTGCGTATACTCCAGCCCAATGCTTTCGAGTTTGGCTCGGGGCACTACGTCCTCGTCTTCGTGGTACCCATTTTGCCCGCTTCTGCCAGGGAGTTCTACAACTTTGCCATCGCCCTTATCGCGGATGAGCCGATGAACCCACATGTCCCCGGCGTAGTCCCACACGTGCTGTGTTTCGAGCTCGAGGGAAAAGCTGTGTGCTGTTTCTTTCCAGTGATCTTTGGCGTGACCTCCTTTGTATCGTCCGCATCCCACGTAGCCGCAGATGAGGCAGATCCACAAATCATCAGCACAGTCGCAGATTGTGCACAAGTTGGACACGTGCGACCCAAACGGTTGCGTATACGGATTCGATGGATCAATGCTTGCTCCAGGTGAAGTGTTCGTAAATCGACAAACTGGACATCCGGCTCCTTTCCAGTTCTGCAGACAAGTGCAATGAAACACGTGGGAACATGGAATTGTCATCAACCCGTTCGTCTCGTCCATTCGTTCTAAGCAAACAGGGCAAGTCGGTAACTCGACGAGGTTGGGAGTGGGCGGAGGGAATGGCCGTAAGCTGCTCGACATGCCGGCTGTAGACGACAGGCTGGCTAGGTTCTGGCTAGGCCTTCTTCTTGTTGGCGTCTCGAAGGTGATTGTCTTGACAAAGACGACATGGCATATTTGAGGCTAAGATTGATCAGTACTGGGCGCAAGGTGTTAAGAACGGCTGATGGCTTCTCGGACCTACCTCCATTGTATTGAATACCTTGCCGTCAAACTCTCGTCGCCATTGCTTTGCCCGACGGCTCTCGCGAAATTTGAGAAGAACAAGGTATCTGTTCATCTTGGAAGTCATAACCATCCGGCAGTGGCTGATATCATCCCTCCACTTTTCACCAACGAATCCTAAAAAGTCGCCTGGAGTCATGTATGCAGGAACTGCTGGGATGCAGAGGGTTGTGCACCCATCATCATTCATGGTTTCCTCTCCATCATCTTCCTGCTCTATCATGCCCGGATTTTCAGTCTCTTCGCCGTCTCGGTAAAAATGGACTATACCCCATCCTAGCTCCGTGTTTTTCGTTTCCAGGGGTAGATACTTTGCTTTTGTTGCGGTTCCAGCACCCCCGAATGTCGGCCCCAGTGTGGGCGCCGCTGAGGGCCCGGGCCTGCTTCCCTCGCCAGACATTGGATTGCCAGTGCTCAAGTCAAGAGTCTCGAGGCTCACGCGGCCGAATCGCCAGTCTTGTGACGCAGTCTCTGGTCGTATCGCGGCGACAGAAGATGGGGGTGGCGAGCTGTTTGCCCTCCGGAGCCACTGCCGTTCTGATACTATCTCAATCTTGCGCTCAGTTTCCGTCGAGGGCTGGCGCGGGGCTGCCCCGCAGTCTATCACGCTCGGGGTGGAAGATGCAGAGCCGTGGGTGCTCGGTCGCGCTGGTATGGGATGATTGTGGTGGGATTCCGACGTGTTCGTCGGGATTCGGTGCAGAGCTTGCCTATCGGATCGGGGATGGAGGGGAAACTCGTCGAAGATGCTGGCATCGGGAGGCGGCAGCCAGGTGCTGCCGTCAGCTGCTGTGGCAGGCCCCTCTGCAGCCGGGGTTGGTGTTGGATATAACTCGAACTTGACGTGGTAAAAATAAGACGGCATGGCCTGAAGCCCTAGCCTGCGGGTCGAGGGATGTTGGCTAGTTGTTACGTCGTTTGAGCGAGCGTGCTGCTGGACGAAGTTGTCTTTGAATTTTCGGCAAGATGTCAAGGGACAAGGGCAGTGGCGTGGTGATGGTATAAATATTCACGCCCAGCGTTACTAAGGAGGCAAAAAAATGTAGGCACGACAAGGTTGAGGCAGAAGCCCGCACAAGTTCATCATCTCCAGCGAGCAGTAGGAAGATTCAAATCACCTGGAAGGATTCAATCTGAGTTTGCGCTCCAGCCGGGGACATGTTTTTTGCGTGCGCAAAAGCGGCCCCACCACCCCGACGGCCCTGGAAGTCATGAGGCGCAAGAGCGCCACCAGCCCCTCCTTTATCCACCCCATCTCCACCTGTCATGAATCACACGTCACTAGTATTAAGCAAAGGCACAGTGTCTGATTAGACTGCAATAGAGTCTGTATTCATCATCGCATCGCTTCGCGTGCAGGAACTATTGTACTACATGGATATATCCATCATGCCAGGCAGCTTCATTTGCCTGACGGTTCCCAAATAAACCCAAACGCCATTCTGCTCATCATGCCAGAATCGTCATGAACCATATTCATCAGCATCGTTTACTGACCTCCACGGAGACGGAGGACCAGGTGGAGGGTTGACTCCTTCTGGATGTTGTAGTCGCTCAAAGTGCGGCCATCCTCCAGCTGCTTACCAGCAAAGATAAGACGCTGCTGGTCCGGGGGAATGCCCTCCTTGTCCTGAATCTTAGACTTCACATTGTCGATGGTATCAGATGACTCAACCTCGAGGGTAATGGTCTTTCCGGTCAAGGTCTTGACGAAGATTTGCATACCACCACGAAGTCGCAGGACAAGGTGAAGGGTTGACTCCTTCTGGATGTTGTAGTCAGACAGAGTGCGGCCGTCCTCAAGCTGCTTTCCGGCGAAAATGAGACGCTGCTGATCCGGGGGGATACCCTCCTTGTCCTGAATCTTCGACTTGACGTTGTCGATCGTGTCGGAAGACTCGACCTCAAGAGTGATGGTCTTGCCAGTAAGAGTCTTGACGAAAATCTGCATACCACCACGGAGACGAAGGACCAAGTGGAGCGTGGATTCCTTCTGGATGTTGTAGTCGGAGAGGGTTCGGCCATCTTCAAGCTGCTTACCAGCGAAGATAAGTCGCTGCTGGTCCGGAGGGATGCCCTCCTTGTCCTGGATCTTCGACTTCACATTGTCGATGGTATCAGAGGACTCGACCTCGAGAGTGATGGTCTTGCCAGTAAGAGTCTTGACGACTTTGGAAATGTTAGTGCCCAGTGTTGATGTGCGGCGTGGACAGGATCAAGCTTACAAATCTGCATACCACCACGGAGGCGGAGAACGAGGTGGAGAGTGGACTCCTTCTGAATGTTGTAGTCGGAGAGGGTTCGGCCGTCCTCAAGCTGCTTACCAGCAAAGATAAGTCGCTGCTGATCCGGGGGGATACCCTCCTTGTCCTGGATCTTGGACTTGACGTTGTCAATGGTGTCGGAGGACTCGACCTCAAGAGTGATGGTCTTGCCCGTGACTGGATAAACGGTCAGAGCGATAGGTTCGAGCGGGGAAACGATGGAAGAGTCGGGTGCACTCACGGGTCTTGACGAAGATCTGCATCGTGTCTGTTGTTTGATGTAAATGAAGTAGTGGAAATGTGTGGTTGGATGGTGAACTCGTTCGTTTCGGAACTGAAGAGTGGGTGAAATTATGAGTATGAGGAGAGGAAAGACGGTCAGCTTGGTGAAGGGGGAGAGAGGTTTAAGTAGAGACGAGACGAGGCAGGAGGCGAGGCAGGCACCCGGCTGTCTAGGCCAAGGCAGAGGGGGCGCAGTGGTGGGCGCAGGTGTGATGAATCACAGCCAATTGCGTGGAGCCTGCCGGAAGGCGCTAGAACAGGTTTGGTGTCCAGTTGGTCTTAGGTACCTCGGCGGCAGCGGGTGCGGGGTGGGATCGGGTGTACCAGAACCTAGTCCTTATCTGTGGGTCCGTACCAGCCATGACTGATGCCAAACCGCTCGGATAGTGGTTGCTCATGCGCTTCAAGGCCTTGTCCAGGGGACATGAGTGAGCGCTTAGCAATCCGGCAGATTGCGACCAAGCAGTGAATGAAAATTCTGCCGGATGTCACCTGGCGACGGTTGGGCGTGGGGGAAGGGCAGCTGGGCGATGGGCAATCAGAACATGGGCACCGTCCATGGTGTCATCGCCCTTCGCCGTCACCGTCTTTGTTTGCTAGTCATGATCCGACAGCTGCAGCCAAACAGAGCGTGGGCCCAGTCCGCCCATCGGGCTTTGGGGGGGCGTTCGCCAGCGGACCCAGCAGATGGGTATACATGCCGCCACTCCAGCCCGAAAAAAGCCAAGATTTGGGCCACGGCCATGCTAGATTTCCCGCTGTGGCGATCTTGCCTGGAGCTCAAAGGCTGAGCCGCGCTCGCGCCAGGAACATGGAAGAGGCTCGAACCAGGCTCGAACCTCGCGGCCCGCGGCCCATCGCTTCCATGTCTTGACTCTTGGGGGCGGTGGAGTCTTCCTTGGACTGAATGCCAGTGCAGCCTGGCTCGCCGAAGGCGTCACTGACCATTCCCAGCCATATGTGGCCCAGTCAGTGCGGGGTCACCGAAGCCGCCGCTCAATCCGGCCTCAGTTTGTTGCGGTGGCGACGTCATCGTTGAAGCTGGATGCTACGCTGCGCAGGCATGTTCTAATCTTGTTCACAGTCGTTCCACCCCCTGGCGGCCATGCCGGACGACCTACGATCTATCCCGAAACTTTCGGCACGTTGAGCAAATATTTTCTACAATCACGAGCAGAGCAAATTGGTGACTGCGATTAATTCCTGCATGCATTGTTGACTTGCATTGCATTTGTAAGCCTGTTGGGAGAAGTGGTCTAGCAGATGCCTTGATTTCTCCATTGGTTCGACTATGCAACAGCCACTTCAAAATCAAATAATCTGCAGAAATAGTTTTAACAGCTCAGGTTTTCTATTGGTGATTATTACTAGCACCAGGTACAACACAGCAGCCCTTGAACGACTCTGAGGTGGGTACGTTGTTTCATGAGGCCCCTGCAAAAAGACACGAGTCAGCATTTCCAATCCAAAGCGACAAAAGGAATGCCCGAATAAGTATACTTACCCAAGCATAACCTTGTCTTCACTTCTTTCTTTCTCCCCTTCTCGAATTGTAACACCCCAATTGTAACACACACACATTTGTGTCAACCGCGCTTTTGGTTCGTTGATTATGCTAGCTAGCTCACTATTTTTGAGCCTTTCTGCTAGAGCGCTTGCGGCTGCCTTCACTGTCTTTGCCCATTCCGTATCACCCTTTCCATCCTCCTTATAATCCCATCCAACCAAGCATTATTTAGATCCCTTGAAATTTCCCGAATATAAGCCTGTTGTGCTCTTGTTCTTCCTTCAAACAATCTTATAGAGGGATTATAGATGCGTATCAATACATCGATTGCTTGTGTTTGTTATTTAATAAAACCCTCTTCTTCTTGACTTAGAAGAGTAGTATTTGAGAACTCCAACAGCTGGCTTATTTCGAATTGGTAGTGGGTAATTTTGATTGATGAATGCGAGGCGGTCGTCGATGGAAGGGGTTGTTGGTCGCGTGCGGAGGGTGCCTGCGGCATATGCCTCCGCGCTCGGATATACGGATTTGCCAATAACTGCACATCGAGGCATTTTGTTTGATGTGGCTGATTGGTTGAATGCGATGAGCGTTTGTCTTGGTTGATGAATGTGATTGTGACGAATGTTGTGTAGTGAGCCGATCGGTCTTGGCAAGGCAGAGGCATCTTAACTAGTAAGAGGCTAACCATATCTCCGATTCATGTGGGCAAATTTTTCTTTGGAAGTGGACATTAAGGTATTTGTCCTGTTGGTTAGGGCAATAAGTTTTCACAACCAACCTATTTGTATAACTCTAATTGTATGCCACCTTTGTGGCTTGGTTCCTGGATCACCCGGTTGAGCCTGCAGCTTGTTTTTTTTATTCAGAAGTAAATTTCTTTCTCCCTTGCTTTTTTTCTTCTTCTTTTTTTTTTTGTGGATATCGTGATTATTTGGCTGGTACTAGAAGCTCGGGTTATGTATCGTTCGTTTTGGTGAATGCCCCCAATCCAGAGCCAATGCAACTTGCTCGCTGACACCGTCGTTGGCAACCGTCATCCTGAAAACACGATGATACATTCCTGAACGTGTTGGTTTCTGATAATGACAATAAACTAAGGGGGGGGCTACCTAAAAGCACATTCCGGCTCCCGAAAAAGCCCTGCCGAATCGATAATGTTTATTTTCGGCTGGGAGCCCTTCCCACCCTGGCACTTCGTCGAGGGTTTTTTCTCCAGCTTCTTCCCAAGCGGGAGCCATTTTGCGGATATCGAAATCCGATATAGGTAGGGATGCCATTGATATCGGGCTTGATGGCAAGTTGTTTAGGTTGGCTCAGTTGTGAGTTCTGTCCGACTGTCTGTGGGATTTATTGCCGTGTCCTGCCGTGCGACAGTAGTCCGCGTAGAGAGAGCGCAGTGAGATTTGGTTGGGTCATCTTGGAGGACTTGGAAGAATTTCTGAATGAAAAATGATGTCGTGGCGACGCCTGAGGAGAAACCAAACCTTCGGCGCGGTAGGTGTTGGCTTTCTTATTCTGTTATTTCTAGCCAAAAAAGAACGAGATAAAAAAAAGAGCAAGCGGCAGGCTCGACCGGGTGGTTCAAAAACCAGGTCACATAGCAGTGTTTATCTATTAGAATTGACCAAGATTGCAATCAAATTATATCATCTTGCGGTCCAAACGTTGCCCTCGTAAGTGAATCCCCTCCGATGCGCGAAGGGAGCAGTGAGGTACCGTGCTCCATATCGCCACACTTTACTTGTGCCAGCGCCCTCATATAGGCCAACAATAATATTCAGAGGCCCTTATTGGCCTAACATTGGCGCGGTACCTCATCGCCCCCTTCGCAAGTCCAGGAGATATAAAGGTGGATTTGCGCTGTGGGTACAATAAAGTTTGGGAAGGCCCGTCGTTCATCTCCAGCCGAGCATGACATCACCAACAAGAGGAATTTCAGCCCTATGGGAACCCACCGATAATTAAAAGAAAAAAACCCTTGTCCTAGATCACACTACAAGAACCAGTGCAAGGAAAGAAAGAGGGTCAAACTTCAAGGCCAGAGCAAAAGTAAAATTGATATCCATCTTTAGTATGCATTCAAGAACTCCCTATGAAATCACTGTGCTGGCACTATTCTTCAACTTTGTCTGTATGCTACCTTTGCAGCCTGGTTCCTGGACCGCCCGTTTGGGCCTCCAGCTTGTTTTTTTTTAACCGCAAGTAAATGAAATCACTGCATGTTAACGCCGAACACTAAGCTGCTACACTTCCCTATCTTCTTCCTCTGGCTCGCCTTCTCCACGATCAACTTCTCCCTCCTCCTCCTCCTCATCATCATCATCCTCCTCCTCCTCCTTCTCACCACCGCCCTCTTCATCATTATCCTCTTCTTCTTCTTCTTCGTCTTCTTCCTCATCTTCATCTTCTTCTCGCCGGAGAAGTCGGTTCATAATAGCCTGTCCCTCCTCATACCCCAATTCCACCATTATCTCCACCCGTGCCTTTTTCAAGTCTCTTGGGATATACATGCAAACATTCCGCGTAACCAAGTCAAAATTTGCGTCCTCTCTTTGGTATCTCGGGTGCTTCTTGATGGCATCGGCAACGAGTTGCCCGAACTCAGCCTCCAAACAATCTCGATAGCAGTCGGTGAGCTGCAGCTGCGGTATCCCAGTGATACGGGCATACGACTTGTCATGGCGGATGAAGCAGACCCCGTTCAGTTCTTCGACTTGTACCCCAAACAGCTTAACAGCATATCGGGCTGTCGCTTGTTTGCCAATATGAAAAAACATGCGGCATTTGGCTTGGCTGTCCTGAAGACCAAACTCCAAGTCGACTGCAGCCACATTCAAATTAGGGCGCCTACTATGGGGTTTTCTCACGACTGAACTGGCCAGCCGTACTGGCACTAGCCAGTTTATTGCTTGCATGGGAATGTCAACCAACTTGTAACCTCCCTCCCAACCTGGAATGTCTGCAGACACCAAGGAAGCCCACAACCCACCCCGAGCACCACCCTCTGATGCATTTGATGCTGCAGGAGACGGTTCGTGGGAAACCGCCGGGTCTTCGGCCTCAGCTTCGGATTCGGGCGCTTCCTGCGATTGTTCTCGCTGGCTTGCACTGGGCCTCCGGCGCTCCCGGGACCTCAGCCCGTATCTTCTCGCATTTCCAGGCAGTCGTCCTTGGGGTTGTCGTCTCCGAGGCTGCTGTGCGTTTGGCCGGGCTCGTGACGGCTGGTTCTCGTCGTCCAACCCCAGCCAAGTCTCAATTTTTTCGGCAATTTGAGAGTTGCTACGCAAAACCTCACCCCATCCCCGAATCACCCGTCGTCGGTACTGGAGAGACTTGGATTCGAAGACTTGGAAGGCTGTCCGAAACTCCTGCTTGTTGGGATGCTGCTTGTGGCTTCTTTCCATGCGTAACGCAGTCTCGTACGCGACATACGCATGGGGGGAGTTAAAAAAGAGGTCGTTTGACTGGTTATTCCTCCAGCCATCCTTCATTTTCCCAGATTGGCGTATGTCCCGAATCCGATCCACGATGGTGTCGATGAGAATATCGGCCATGATTCAGGTCGTAGATTCATTAAAGTGAGTGTTATATATAATAATAAAAAATAGTGAGGCACAACTAAACAGCCCTCATGTTCTCCAGATGGCGGTGAAGTTTCTGCATTATATATAGAATGTGTGCTCCAAGAGCAAAGGGGTGTTGGTGTTGTTTTCATATGTCCAAGGGGGGAGGTCAGTCGTTTATTAAGAGGACAAAGGCGGATTCCTTTGCACCACTATCCAATGTTTGTTGCTGTGAATTACGGCCGGGAGCTTGCATCGGTCTCTGAAAGAAAATCCATCGCAGTGTTTGACCGCGCATGCACACAGCCAGTCACCTGCAGTTTGCCTTTGTTGATCCGATCCAGGCGGAACAAAGAAAAAGTTGCACCAAGAATACTGGCGCCCCCCAGAGGAATCCAACTGGACGGGCAGGATACTGGCAGAGCGTCTTTCTTGGCTCTAGTCTTTTGCTCATCACAGGTCCATTATCCATTCTAGAATCGTTGGCGTCGCCACAAATGCGGTCGGCCGCTTTATTCTTACTGCCTTGTTCCCCTTTTCTGGGCGACGATTACTTATTTTTAGAGGACCAATACCGAAGCCCACACAGGCACAGCGATGGCCTACCAAACCCCTGAGGATGTGAACAATGCTCGCAGCCCCAGGCAATGCTTTGACAGTGCCATTGTGAGCAGCTACAGAAAGAGGATTGCTTCAAGTCGTGAGAATTCAAACCTTGCGTCCAAGCTCTAAGAAGCCTGTATCTGTCCACTTAACATATTCGTTTACTGTAGTCGGTGTGGGTCATTTCCTGACTTCAGCTGTGTTCATTCCACGACTCGTTTATCATCTATACTGCTATCAAAATTATCCTAGGCTTGATCAACTAGGTGATAGGGATACAAAAGAATATAGTATCGGAGGATTTGGCTCCAGAAAAAAAGGGGGGGCCACCAAGTTCGCAGTCAGGTTTCCTCTGCAGCGTCTGGATGATGCCATGTTTTGTCCAGCTACATCAACAAACTTGTACATCACGCAGACCAGGTTAGGTCGGGTCAAAATTATGTCGAATATCAAAGTTAGCCTCCCACCCACCACGTACTATGCGATATGGCATGACTCTATCTCAGCCTTGCCTCTGTGAAAAACTAATAGGGAGGCCGTCGGGAATTCAAAAGAACATGACGAGTATCATATATGCTGGCATGAGCATTCTGTTTTATTCAACTACGCCCGTTTGCTTCATAGCATTATCCGAATACAGTTTTAAATACAGCTAGCAGAGTTAAGCTGTCGTTGCGAGAGCCGTTATGATACGAAGCGGATGTCACCCTGGGTCCGAAAAGCTACAAACCAGACCGGGCCAACGCTTCAACTGGAGGGGCCTCAATCTCCCATACCCATCTTTTTAGATTGTCATAGTCTTTTAAATGGGTTTAATTAGGAATGTATAAATGCCGGTTCAGGGCTGTTCACCACGTCACGTCGCCCGAGCTATCCGCGCCATCCGCACCCTCCCGCGTTGCGTGCTCGGCGTGTTCGCGCAACTGGCAGCGTGCCTCGTTGTCACAAGCTCCTTGGCAAGTCTTGATTCAACACGTCTGCCGGGTCGTCGTTGGCCAACGGGATCCAGGCAAACAGGATTCATCCCCGTGTAAATGACGGATTCGATAGAATGCCAGAAAATCCACCCACCTGAGACCCCCACAGGCATTCATTCCTCCGAGGTGAACCACCGAGGCCGCAAAAAAACGTGACTTGAAACCAACGTGTTTCCGCAGCAAACGTGTCTCTGATGCTATTTTCATTCAGTCTAGTTTCTCCCCCCCCCCTCCCCCTTTACTTCCTCTCCGGTGTCGTCATTCGCGCGCACGCTCGATTCGTGAAGCCGCGGGCTGCGCAACCAGGAGCGAGGCTAGCCAAACCCCACCCGCCATCGCCATCGCCATCGCCGGCCCCGCAGACTAGGGCGATCTCTCCTCGGCGCCGGCCCATCACAGATAGATGACCCCCCATCGGCGTCTGGGGGAGAGAGGCAACATGACGCCAGCAGGCGAGGAATCGCTCAATTGGGCGCGATTACGACACGGTGCCACTGCGGAAAGCCGATCCGACCAGACTAGAAGCCTGGTCATTTCACGGCTGCATTCGCTTGATTCTGCAAAATCCACCGACTCGCACCGCCACCTCCCTAACCACCATTCGCCAACCTACGGTCAGCTCATATGGCTCAAGCTTTTGCCTTCACCGCTCAACCCGCAGCAGGCATTTTGCCCTCCCAGATCCTGCTGTGGCTGTCACACCATCTCCCTCCAAATTCCTGCACCCTCCTACCAGTGCGGGAACCCTGCCACTTCAAGCAGGGCGCCCTCGGTTCATCGTGATCCGCGTCTACTCTGCATCTCATGTCATCTCTCATCTCATCGTGTCTCGTCTGGTCTTGTTTTCTCAACACGTGCATGCATCCATCACCCAAGGCAACCGTCAAAATATTGGAAACCGTAAAATCCGATATCTTCATTGCTCAGTGCTACACAGGCACTGGTCTAGCTAACTGAGCTTTTTGTAACTAACCGAGACATCCTCGATATCGTGCAAAAGTCCGCCCCAATACGAAGGTCCGGCCCACTTGAGCTCGCCAACGCCTTGTAATCCCATGCACACACCCCTTTCATTTAATTCTCAGTAACAATGCACAATTCATTTCGTCCTTCAAATGCCATTTCATGATCCCATCAAAATCGCCCTTATCAGGGTCTGGTTCTCATCTGTATTTCATCATCTTCCCGATAGCTTAAAAAAAAACAGCCAAATAGCAATAAAAGCCTTGTCTTCTTCAAGTCATACAATCATAGAAGAAAGTCATAAAAGGTCATAAGACACATTTCCCGTTCTTTGTCAGGTAAATTCGTGCTGTTTGGCGGTGACCAGCCGGAAGAGAAGGTAAAAAGTTGTCGTTGTGCTGATGCTTAGACCAGTTCTAGGTCCATTTGTCGTCCAAGATGCGTATTTGGAATCTTGCCAACGCTATATCGCTCAAAAGAAAACACAAAATCAATCAACAAAGGAAAAGGGGCAGATCACTGCCAGTAATAATATCGGTGACAACCGTGTTCAAGCACCGTCGATTAGGGAAGCAACCTTAGTTGGCCCGGATAACAAGCTTGGAAAGGAACTTGTTAGACAATGAGTCGAAGTCGTAACGGTCAAACTTGGTCTCCTTGCGGGTCCGGAGGTAGGCCTCTGCGTTTCGTTAGCGCTGCTTAGTCTTTTCGGCTTTCGGGTTTACTTACCGTGCTTGATGACGGATTGTCTCACTTCAGTCATGGCCTCGCAGACAGCCATGTTGTTATGGAGGAGGTGACCGTGCTTGCGGGTGTCCCAGTCGGTAAAGGCAGGGAGCTTCTGAGAGATGGCGTGGAAGAGACCAACGATGACGCCAACGGGGGTAGTCTCCATGTCGGAACAGAACTTGTTGACGGCGGCAGGGTCAGGGACACGGTAGTGGCAGTCGAATTGCATCTCTTCCCAGACAGCAAGAAGGATGGAGGCCAGCATGAAGATTGTGGGCCAGTTCTTCATCTTCTCACCGCTGTAGACACCAGAGTAGAGAGCGGAAAGCTCCTCAAGGATGTCCTTCTGGAGCTCACGCCACATGTCGGCGAGAGCACACTTGATCTGGAAGTTGATCATGACGGGAGCAACAGTGCGGCCGTAGAACTTGGAGTCCTCATCGTCAATCTGGCCGTCCATGTTGACCTCGTCGCCCTGGCTCTCGACCATGGTGATGTGCATGGTGAGGTTGTAGGCGAGGACAAGCTTAAGAGCCTTGCGGATGACGGGCATCTTCTCCTTGACGTAGTAGCGGTGAGCCGTCTTGAGGATCTCGGTGATGAAGGGAGTGCCCTCAAAGTGGTCATCGATGAAGTCCTCGAAGGGTCCATCGATGTGCTTGTCAAGGTACTCGGAGAGAGCATCGAGACGAACACCCTCGGCACCGACATCGAGCTTCTCGGTCTTGGTCTCAAAGTCAATGGGCTCCTGGTCAGTGAGGGTGGACTCAACCCAGTCAACGGAGAAGCAGCTATCGTCCGCAACGTAGACCTCGCGGACCATGACGGGGAGAGCAAAGCCGTAGCCGTGGGTGATCCACATGAGAGTCTCCTTCTGGGAGAAGCCCTTGACATTGTACACGGAGACGCCGCGGTCCATGTGGCGCTCATAGTCGGCCTTCCAGTCCTTCATGAAGTACCCGATATCCTTGATATCGATACGAGTGCAGGGAACCTGCCAGAGACGAGCGTGAGAAGGCTGGCAGCCGGCACATGGCTCGCCCTTGTCGCACGTCTTCTTGAGGAACTTGCATCGCAGACAAGCGCGCAGCTTCCTTATCTCGCTGGCTTGCTTTCGCTGCTCAGGCAAAAGGGGTCCCTTTCTGCGGCCGACCTTCTTCTCAACAGTACCATCCTTCTTGCCATTGGAAATGCGTCGCACAACGGGTTTGGTGGCCTTGGAGATGGGGCTCTTGCGAGGGCCCGAGTTTCGGCGGTTGGTAGTGGTGGAAGGAGGCGAGGTCGAACCAGCACCGCTTCCGGGGCTGTGACGAGTAGCCGAAGACGACGATGGCTCCGACTTGATGGGCACAGGAGCGACTGCAGCGGTGGGGCTGACAATATCGTGGTTGTGGTTGTGCTCTCCGGAGGCGAAGCAGTTGCGGTGGCTGTTACCAGCATCGACGTATCCCTCCGATTCGGGAGAGAAGGGAGAGTAGGGGAAAGGAGGAATCTCCTCGAAACTGCCGAAATCCATCGAGTTGGCGCCGTCGGATGAATCCGAGTTGGTTCTCAAGTGAAGGGTCTGGGAAGGGTTGAAGATGGCAGCTCCCTGAGCGTGAGTCTGCTGGAACTGGTCAAAGTTTGGCTGGTTCCAGTCAACCATGGCCCAACCCTCGCCGGAGGACGAGGGGAGGGATAGGACCTCGAGGTATGTGCCCGTGGGCGAGTTGCTCCCAACGCTATCAAGGCGGGGAAGGCCATCCATCTGCAGAGTGCTTTGAAACTCCTGCCAATTCTCCATTCCGGTGCTGCCCCACACGGCCTGGGTGGGATCATCCATTGAGGGCATAGCGTTGAAGGTTGACTCGAGCAGGTTAGCTTGCAGAGCCGCCTGGGTGGTTGCTGGAAGGTAGTCGAGGGGATTGGGCTGGAAGTTCGCGGGGAAGGCGTTGAAGCTCATGAGGGCGGCGTCCTGGATGAATTGGCTCATGTCGGGAGCTGCTGCGAGCTGCTGCTGCTGAAGAGCCCAGTCGGCGGTCAAAGGGTTCGCGGCGGGCTGGAAAGGCGACTGCTGTAGGGGCGAGTGGTGGCTATGGGGGCTGGAGGACTGAGAAGGAGGAGAATTGCAGAAGTCCTCCGGGCTCGTCGCATGCCCTTGAGGGCTTCCCGTGAGGTCGAACGGCATGTTCCAGGCGCGAGTGTTTTGCGGCATGATGTTTGAAGCTGCCGACGGACTCGAGTGGGTTGTGGCCGTCTGGTACGTCTGGTAGGCTGCTGTGCGGTCCCGGTGGTCAAAGGTCAAATCGAGCAAGGCATCACCCCCGCCGTTGTTGAAGTCAACTGGATGTGTCATTCTGGGCGAGAGACAGAATGAGAGTGGAGGAAAAGAAAGCGAATGTTGCTAGTATTGTAGAAGACGAGCGGATGACACCGCTCTTTCGTCGAATCCCTGGTGAGGTGAAGGGAAGAGTTTTGGGTGCGGTTGAAGGAAGAGAAGAGTGCTGGAGGTCACTAAAGCACGGCCTGTCCGCGCTGCCGTGGGCGGTTGTCGATGGGGGTTAATGGGGGGGAAGAAGCGGTGAAGGTCATCCAGCCCCAGCCGGGGCGCGCAGCCAATGGGCGACGGCAGGGAGCGCCCACTGAGCATCCACTGGACCGCTAGGCCGCTGGGGACACCCGCTTAACCCGCTGGAGGGCGTCGCTGGCGCCGCTGGGGGGGCTCGTCGGGGAGTAGTGGTAGGGGGGGCCGCTGCTGTAACCTGCGCCCCTTGTGGAGCGGGGCAGCCAATCATGGCACAGACGATAGCACCGTTCAGGCCGCAGATGCACTGTGGGATCATGGTGGAATCACAGTGCGAAGGTTGGAGAGTTTAATGCGGCATCACCCCGATTCTGCAGGAGCAGCCCAGTAAGAATTCCGCGCTCGGCAGACTGCCAACCCACCATGTACAGTGTGTATTTCCACGCTGCACACATGGTCCCTCTCACCCCACCATCACCAGCAACGGTGCACACGCTTCTGCTTCTCACACCCAGGACACAATGACGGTCTTGATTCAGTCCGGCGTTACTTTATGCAGGCCCCTCGATGACCTTGGACTGACTTGGAGAGCCAAGGGTTCACTCGGCCACTACCACCACGGCCACCAGATACAGGGACCAGGTCTCGACGCAGCCAAAGCCTGCACTATCGTCTTGGGCCGACAACTACCAAATCACGATATGCAGCGGGGCGCCTCGCCAGCAGATCCGCAGGCCCTCCTGGCCACTCTGTGCAGCAGGCGCGGGTAGTTTGCAGATGAAGATGGGGCAAAAAGACGACCGTTCTCTGCTTGTCTCTCGGCAGCGCGACCGACCTCTACGGCAGTGGAAATTGTCAAAATGTCAGAAGCAATTGTGGTGGAATCTCACCAAAAGACCCTGTGTTTGCACCGCCCGGATTACGCTGTTCCCAGCCACCGATGCCAACCCCAGCCTCGGTCCATGGCTGGGGCCCGGACCGGACTCGAGCACAGTGCACAAGCGCCGCGGCAGCAGCCAGAACTAGTCAGACCCGCGGGGCAAAGCAGCATCCGCACGGAGCGCGCACTGTCCGGCCGCACCGTCCGGCCCCCCTGACCACCCGCCATCCACCATCCACCATCAATCCACCACCAATCCATCCCGCCCACCTCACCGTGCATGGCCCATGATGACACCCGGCAGCGCATAGTTGCAGTTGGCCTCCTTCTCTCTTGGTCCCGTTGCCCGCAACACTCGTGCTATCATCAGCAATGGCAAATGGCGACGCCGGCGTCTCGCCCTCCATCCTACCCTCCCACTGTTACCGCAGGTCCTCGCATGGGCCCTTGCTGTATATCATTTCCTTCGTCTGCGCTGTTGCGTGGCACGGCAGCTGCAGCATCTTCTTTTTTTTTCAACCATCCATCACGATCCATCTCCATCGGCCACCTCCACTATACAAACTAGCCGCTACGGTCGTGCCCCATTCGCGACCGCGTCTACCACGATGAAAACATTGATGCCACTACCATTTTTAGTCAACTTACAAACTTAGCCCTTCGATTTGTTGCCCCTCGCCCCTCGGCCCCTCCAGGGGACCACGACGGACAAGTCATTGACCTGAACCACAGCGGCAAGCCACAAGACTCCGCGGCTAGCGAATAGCTATCTTGACTCGCTCAGTAATATCGGAATGCAACACCCAACTGCACGTGCGAGGGTTCGACGCTCGCTCATGTACGAGTGCCCAAGTAATTCTCCTCCGTCTGGCACGGCACTTGCGGCCTTCCAGCTCCGCCTGCGGCACCGAGCATGATGACTGACTTGCAAGGATGGAACCGCTTTGGATTTGGGAGCAGGGGAACGAAATCCGCTGGGCGTTTCGCAACTCAAAGTAAACGGGCTCACGGGCCTTCCAGCCATCTCGCCTGTCAGTCATTATCCCTAACTTATTCAGCCAGCCTCTCGCCTTCCAAGGATGGGTGAGCTTCTGCCAACCTTGGTCGAGCAGTGTTTTGGCTTGTCTGGCCTGTTCGTGCGCCGATCACGCTCCATTTTCCCAACCCATCTGTCTGTCACCTTGGATGTCTGAGACCTGTAGCTCGTGATGCACTGCCAGCGAACACGTCAAAGGTGACAGTATCCCAGCTCAACGAGGCCAATCACGCTCCGTATCCCAACCCTACCGTCACCCGAATCTGGTCTGGATTCTAGCTCGGGTCTGCAAGACAAGCCCGCGCAGTGCGTTAATGCGGTCGACGGTTCCCTCCCAGCTGAGCACCGTCTCTCGCCGTAACGAGCTGCCCAAGGGGCAGCAGATCAATGGTGCGCTGTACAGCAGTGTCGTCGTGCGAACTTCTGTCCCATGATCCACAGCTGTTCTCTAGTGGAAACACGGTAGACTCAAACGGTCTTGGTTGGGCGACATACCAAAGGTTCACATTTTGATGCACTTTAAAGTGACACATTACCACGCGTCTCCGGGGTTTCCCGGGTTAGGAATGCGACACTCATGACGTTGCAGTACCAGAAGCCCGAGCGTGGCCCATCATTTATTACAGTCTGCGAGAGCAGTGGTGGTGCATACATGCCTGTCGATGTATGGTGCCAAGATTGGTGTAGTTGAATGTCGTGCGCCAAAAAGTGCTTCTTCCGCCTGCGGCCAAGCGATGCACTCTGGCCTCTAGCGCCCTCCCCCCTCCCTTGCGTGTAAATGGGATCTATCACCTATCGCCCACGCAAGAAGACAACACTCCTATGAGCCACGAGGTTGCTGGAGATTTGTCGGCATACCAAGCATGATCAGGAGGGGACACAACGTGTGTGGTGCAACTCAAGCCACGATTGTGGCCAACCAACGCCAACCTTCCTGTTGGCTCCTTCTCCTCAGCTGGGCAAAAACGCCATGGCCACATAACGGTGAAGATAGGGCAGAGTGAGGCGAAGCAGTTTACCAGGTGCACAGTCATCTTTGTGGCCCGTTCAGCGCAACTGCCGGCGAACAGAGGGAAAGTGTTGATGTCAGATTGTCGGCCGCCCCCAAGGAAGCGAAGTATGATGGTGCAGCCCAGCGCAGCATCGCCAGCTGAGCATCATCATCTCACTGTGACCCCCAGCTTGTCCGATCATGCCCTTGGCCGCATCGTATCGCATGTAATTTTTCTTGCCCCTTGGTCGCTTGACCGCGTATGACACAGTGCATCTGCGTTTCCGTTGCCATCCTTGCCCTCACCCGCGTGCACGTCTCACTAGACGGTCGCTTCCCCTCGTGCGAATGAGATCTACGGTGCTTATTCCTCCGACTGACTGCCATGCCTGAATGGTTTGATGGAGCTATCTGATAGTGTGCAGTAGGCCCAAATCAGATCAGACGAGGACCGCGTTTCCCGATCATGGGCACTGAATGGAACGCAGCGTCCTCCCTGTTGACTGAAGCCCAAACCCGGCCTGTTTCGCAGTAAACCCTCAACCACGGCCTACGAGCCAATGGCTCTGCTACGGGCCTCGCTACGAACCATGCATCCCTGAAGGAGGATGCTCATGGCTCGGGCGGGCCACATTCACGTCATTTTCGGTTAACAAGAGTTGCTCTGGGCCAGAGCCTCGCCCATCGAACCCAGGTGCTCCTTGTCTCGGTGTTTAGTCAAACAGGCGCGATGACAGCAGCGGCGTTTCGTCTCCGTTGGATGCTGGCGATGACGCCGGATTCCCTTTCATCAGCCCATTCCCACTCGGTGTCCTGGGAGAGCCCCGGAGAAAATCATCCTCCCGGGATCAACCGCCTGCGCTGCGCTCTTTCGGCCGTCGCCCGTGTAATCCTGGGCGAGACCCCAGAGCCCCCCCATTCCGATCCGAACAAGCAATGTAACGTCTTGACTTTTTTTGCCTTTGCAACCAAATAAATCCCTCTCTTCCAATACGCGTCGCGGGTTTCCAGCGCCTCCGACTTTTTGGCGATCCTACTGGTGGGCCAGCCCAGCACCAATCTCAACTATTACTGCATCAAGTACGGGGGCGTCTACTCCACACCAGATGGCCGTCCGCCGTGTCTGCGACGACAGGCTTTTCCCCGCCTCGACTTGGTGGGGCTCTTGGCTCTGTAGAAGGGCGAAGTCTGTTGCTTGTCATCCGGCCCAGGGCAGGATTAAATCGGGGCGCACGGGGTTTTTGCCTTCAAGCGCCGATAAGGGTATCACGGCCTCAGGTGGATGAAACGTTTCCCTACTTGATGAAGCTCGGCTTATCCAAACCCTAATTTGCCTGCGGGAGGCAAGCAAGGTGAGAGAAGGGTCATCACATCATCGCCAATTTGCCTAGGGGCGTGGCCAAGGCGTGGTGTAGTCTGTTGCTATTATTCAGCTATCGACGCGGCCTAGTCAAAGGCCGTCCCTGCGCCCAAGTAATCCATGCCCAACCACGTATCCAGCATCGTAGACAGATGTGGAAGACGATCGAATACCCTGCGTGCGTGTGTTTGGCTCTCGTCTTGCCGATTGATTCCTTGACTCACATTGTCAAACTCGTGGCGAGATCGCAGCTTCTTCACAATTGGGGATTAACTTGAATCCCCAGTCCTCACTGTTTTGCTTTTTTTCGCTCAACGGTCTGCACCCCTCCCAGGGTCTTATTTTAAGCAAACATGTTGCTGTGCTTTTTTTAGTCTAGTAGCTCGATGATTGCGTTGATCCACAGCATCCAGTAGCCAAGACTACATACCAAACAGCTATCCGATGCTGTCCCAGCTCCATGTCCAGCAAAGCCATGGCCTCAGTCCGAGGATTCGTGTCACCCCGCCCACGAGTTGCACCACGTATCTGTAGATTTTCGGTCTCGGCAAAGCACAGGTCGCTCAGCCAGAATAGAATTTCGTAATCCCTCACCCGCAGTCAGAGCTTCTTGGCAAACAGAACTGCTTTGGTCATGGCTCTCACTGCGAGATTGGCCATTCTCTCTGGATTCGCGTCTCCAATGTGTCTCATGCTGCACATATTCTGGTGGTCAGATCTGAAATATTTTTCCCCAGCTCTCTACCGCTGTCTTCAGCTCTCACTCATGGAGTAAGACAATGCGAAAGGATGGATCAGCGTGGCGTTTGGACCACTGCCTTTCCAAGTTCAAATTCCTCAGCATCAGTATATTTCCATTCTGGTGTAGTTTTGGTCCTGTTTCTTCTCGCAATCATTCCTACCACATGCTTTGTTGATTATTCACTCGTTAAAATACCGTCCACTGTCTTGGTGGCAACCCCCTACTGAGTCTGTCCATCGATCGTAATGAAGGGAGCCGGTTCTTCTCAGTCATATTGATTCCCATATTCTATGAGTCATTTTCACACGTATTGTTTGTGAAAACAACCATGGCTTCAAAAGAACAGCATCACGGTTTTCGGTGCAAAGCTTCTTCTGGTGGCATACTCTGCTTCATTGGCAACAAGGATGCCAACATCAACCCCACAATCGTAAAATTCATTCAAACGAAGAAAAAAATGCCACGGCCAAATCTCCATTTCAGGTATCAAGCGGGTTTCGTTACATCTCAAAGCCAAAAGCATGTGACAAGCAAAACGTCAACACTCGTACTGTCTCGGCCTCCCATTCAACAACGTACCCAAGACATGTTTTCTAGCACAGAAAAGTCGCTAAAGGGCCGAATAAGCAGTGTTTTTGGGCTTATAGTAATTATCTAATGATGATTAATGGGCTCTACGATCCCCTTAGGAGGCGCCACAAATCTCCCATCCATATCATTCTCGTCTCATGTACTCATATCCAGGCCAATCTGTGGCAAGCAATCCATCCCCATACAATGTTATTGATCCATTCATTGTTGTTTAAATGAGCTCTAGATGGATTCTATAACTTGAAAGACGATTAATTACCGTCTTTCTGACTCCGATGTAATAAAAATACCTGCGCTCCATCCAGGGCTTTTTTTTTCACACGACTCCTCCGCCCCACTTCTATATTCACCATGCCAGGACCGGATGTTTCCGATCATACGATGTGTTAAGCTTCGGGAGTAGAATAATTCCACGCAAGGAAGCCCTCAATAAGGATTTCATGTTAGGGCTGTAAATATTACACCAAGTGGAATATCCCACCAAGTCAGTGCCCCAACACTACGCAGTTCAAGTCTAACATATACCTCTACGATTTTTCACCATTATGTAACAGAGACGTCTTCCACTAATAGCAACTTGGGCAGTCACAATTTTGAAATATGACACATTTCAATACTTGAAGATTTCTCCCCCCGTCCAAGACATATCAAGCATGTATGCATATCACGGCAACAAAAGTGACTTTGCCAGCACTTCCCACGCTCCAAGATCGCATGCATGCAGTTCATATCCTCCACGTAGCTTTGGTCGCCATTACGCTGGGGCCAAGCCACCTGTATAAACTCGCCAGTTCTTAGGCTAGTGCAGCCAGCTCCTTTGCAGGTCTAGCAAGTGGGATCGGCTCGTTTATAGCGGCTGCCGCTGCTGGAGTCGCTGCCGGATGTGCCACTGGAATTGTTCGAGCTACTTGAAGAAGGCATGGCGGAAGCGAATTTCCCCTTGAAACGACCATTATGATTGTTCAAAACATTACCTGATCAAATTTCCTACACGTCAAGATATTATGGAGGGTTTTCTTAGCAGGTCCGAAAGCAGGAGGATCGCAATGCAGATTTGAAGCCGAACAAACCTGTGCGCGAATTACCATCACAGTTGATCTCTCATCACTGAAGTCCATATGATTTGCAATACACATTCATTTCCAGGCCCTTGCTGTTTGCCATCGTATCCTTGTTCGAACTAAATGTGGATGTTATTGCTAATCATACGCAGCTGATGGTTCAATTAGAATCGTATAGTGACTAACACTATAAACATTCTCCGACTTGGATGCACATGGGAATAACTTATAGCGAAACGTTGCGTCATATTTTTTGAACTCGGATCTAAAGTATTTTAGCTGAATTATCAATACAACGCACAATCGAGGGTTTCGTCTTCAACCCAAGTCTCAGGTCTCAAAATGACCATCACCACCCTAGAGTGCCACACCCACAACACAAGATTGAAAGGAAGGTTTGGATAAACGGATAGGAACTCGACTCAATAATATGCGATATGATGATGTTATTTTAGAAAACTCTAAGTTTCCTGCCCTTCATCCCGCAAGGCTAGACAAATTCTGCAGCTGCTCTAAAATCTAGTTCAGGCAGTCGATAGAGGCATCATTCAAAGTTCGGTTCTTCCCCTTTGAGTTTACAGTACAAAACAATCTTCTCCCATAAAAGAGGCTCCACGTTGTTTTTGATCCATCTAGCATCTCCAGGGTGTCCCTTCAAGAAAACAATATCGTCGTCAGTCACAAGCATGTTGCGGCGGAGTCTCATTTGAATGACTTCGCGAAACCTAGAAGGATTCCACGGAGGAGGCGCTCCAATTTCTGCCCTTTCAACACGAATTTGCAATGGTGGCGTGAACGGATATCTTAGCAGCTTAGACCGTATCTTTGTAGGGAGCGGCTGGTTGACGGCGATTCTGGCGATTGCTGTTAGTGCAAGTGTAGTTGTGCAAAGCACTAGTCTCTCACAAGGATTCTCCGTTCCATCGATACCATTGGACTGGCGGCTCAGCGGTAGACTCGCCCCGGTCGATGAGAAAGAAGCAGACCCGATCATGGTAGGCAAAATCTCCACCGTATATGTTCCAACGGTCCTGCCCCCAGATGAAATCGCGACGCCACAGGCGCTGGCAGATAACGTTTCGCATTAGATTTGTTCTTTGCCCATAATCATCGCCTGGTACGAGATGTGTTCTGGTTTGCACCAGTATTCGCTCTGGTTCTGCTGGGGAAACCGTTTGCAGAGAAGTGTTTGGTTCGTCGGCCAGTGTCCCCATGATGGATTCTTAGAGAGAAATAGCAAGCTTTGTAAAAATCTGGTGGTTTAATGCATCTTCTGATATGGTGGATATATCGCATTATTTTATGTTCTTGGCCGTGAGAGTAAAAGGGAGAAAAAAAATACCATGACCAGAAGGTCGTCGTTCTTGCACTACCCATGAGCAAGCGGAATAGCGAACCGACGTGAGAACTTGTATACGGACAAATTGTACGGTGCGACATTGTCTTTGAACTTTCAACTAACGAAATATCCACATTGGTCTCAAAGACTCTCGGTGGACACAAGGCCGCGTGAGTTGGTGGAGCCTGTTGCAGGTTTCCTAGGTAGTCAGTGCTACACCGGCCCTGTGGTCCGCATTTTGCGAGCAAAGAGTAACTATGATCTTCTAGAATACGTGATTACTGAGTTCGCATTGGTGTTTTGTCAAGTGTGATCAACGGAGAAGCCGAAAAATGTGAACCAAGTCTGCTCCTTTACATTAAACTGTTCCATCAAAAGTGTCTACAGTTGCACCATTGTGCACAACACTCTAGTCGTTGATTGGGAGTTTCTAGCGAGTGTTTTGAGGTATAGGATTCAATTCTTGTTTAGAAAAAAATCGAGAAAGGAAAGACTAATACTTTGCCACTCTAATGAGGTCATTATTCGCGACAAAGAAAGGCATGCCACCAACCCACCAAAATCTACGGGACACGCTTTTCTATTCAAGACATTCTCTAAAATAATTACATGTATTCTAGTATCTGCATCAGACGTTGAAGAATCCCATGTTGGTGGGTAATTAGTGGAATGAGATGAGCGGAAGACTATTGCATTGGAACAGTAAAACGGCGATTTCATCACAGTTTCTGCCAGTAAGGTATTGAATTCCCTGGGACTATAATATTCAGACCATACACATGTTACCTAGACAAGGGTAGTTTAGTATTCAATGTCATTGAAGTGTATTCCAGCGCTACCAGGCGAGCGTGAATAGCTTTCCCTGGCTTCAAGAACCTGCAAATTAGAACACTTATATGGCGCGCCAAGTCTCCGGGAATTGATTTATTGCTATACAAATTAGACAAATATAAATGAGACAATCGCCATTTTATGTACTATGGCCGATTGAAGTGACGTTCGATGCATTTAGTCAAGGCGACCTAGTGATCCTTGGGCAACATTGAGCAAGGACCACAGCAACCGAACTCGCTATTCAAACATTTATTTTCTGGTCCAAAAACTCAACGAATTAAATGCAACAAAATGGCCATTTCTTATTCATACCAATTTTTTTTTGGTGCAAATTTGCTAATCGAAGTGTGTTTCAATGACTCCTGCTGTGCTGTGCGCTTACAATCCAGAGCGGGCCGGAAAAATATTGTTGCAACAGAATTATTGTCGAAGCTGCATGGAGCTTTTTGAGTGTGTATTCTGCCCCTCCCCCTCCTTCACCACTGACTCACCGTTTCGCGACAACCGTTTTCCAGCAACAGAACACAGCCGCGATGGCTCCCACGGGCACCACTTCAGCGGAGGACCTCACCTCGGAGGTTCTCCTGGCATTGTCCAAATCGGACCCTATTTTGTCCGCCGAAGCCTTCCCCCAAGTTCCGTTCGAATCTATAAAGGCTGCCCTGGATCGCCTCGCTTCCCGATCCATGGTCACCTATGAACAAATCGAGCGCTCGGAAGCTTTCCTAGAGCCCGAGGCCGAGGTTATTGTTACTCACGGTAGCCACGAAGCCCGTGTTTTCGAGGCTGTGCGCAAGGCATTGGGTGGTCTGTCAATCCAGGACCTCGAAGCCGAAGTCGGTGATAAAAATGTCACCAAGGTCGGCCAAGGCAAGGCCTTTAAGGAGAAGTGGATTAAGAAGGAGGACAACAAGCTTGTTGCTCTGGTAGGTTTTTTTTTTTTTTTAAAGTTCTGTCAAAATCCTAATACTAATACCATTATTAGGTTGAGTCCATCAACGATGTCACCCGAGAACAACTGCGAACTATCCAAGAGACTCGAACACACGACAGCAAGATTCTCGCCGACTTGAAGAAGCGCAAGCTTTTGACACTTCGAAAGGCAATCTCCTTCAAAATTGCCAAGGGCGAGAAGTTTGCGCTCGAGATGGTCAAGGAGGAGACAGATCTGACGGCTGACATGCTAGCCTCTGGTTCTTGGAAGTCAGCAACCTTCAGTAAGTAACTATGTTGGGACGCAAGACGCATGTAGCACCAAGAGAGTGCCCGTGATGTAGCCTGCATGCCCTTGCGGCCCAATACTTTTTTGGGCAAACTGAGACCTGGACTAACACAATTTATAGAGCCTTACAACTTCAAGGCTTTGGGTGCAGACCAGCACGCTGGAGCCCTTCATCCCCTCAACAAAATGCGACACGAGTTCCGGTAAGTCATTTCAGATGGCAAGTGCAAGAGAATTGTTTTGCGCCTATGCGACCCGCTTATCTGACACTTTGCGTCGGAAACAAACCCTTGATTAACATGTTAAACAAATAAAAACTAACGCTTGGCGTTTAACCTGCCAGACAAATCTTCTTCGAGATGGGTTTCACCGAGATGCCTACTAACCAATATGTCGAGTCCGGATTCTGGGTACGTAGCCTTTTCCCCATCCCACTCCACGCGGAGTGAATGTGGCATATCATGACACTTCGCGGGAACCTTGGCATAATTGACCACCAGCTGACTCGCACTAATTACCAGAACTTTGATGCTCTCTTCGTGCCGCAGCAGCACCCTGCCCGTGATCTACAGGACACCTTCTATATTTCTGACCCAAAAGTTGCTTCTAGACCTGGCCCAATCTCCCCTGACGACAAGCAGGACTACGCCAAGTATTTCGATAGTGTGCGGCAAGTCCACGAAACTGGAAGGTTTGGTTCAATCGGTTATAGATACCCTTGGTCCGAGGAGGAGTCACTAAGGTATGTGCTCTCGCCATTCCTAACTTGACAAGCATTTGAAACCAACTCCATCTAGACTTGTTCTGCGAACACACACTACCGCTATTTCGACCGCAATGCTGTCCAAGCTTGCATCCGAAAATCCCGATGGCCGTGCCCAGCCTGCCAAGTACTTCTCCATCGACCGAGTTTTCAGGTATGGTTTTGTAACTACCAGTATGGCCCTCGAGCACTGTTTGATGCTCACACTCTCTAGGAACGAGTCGGTCGACGCAACCCATCTTTGCGAGTTCCACCAAGTTGAAGGTGTCATCGCCGACTACGGATTGACTCTGGGTGGTCTGATGGAGTTTATGGAGAAATTCTTCACCAAGATGGGCATCACTGAGTAAGATCCAAACAACCCATAGTGTTGTGCGCAAAAGACTAATATAGTGGTTTACAGTCTCAAGTTCAAGCCAGCGTACGCTTAGCTCCTTAATACATTCATTTAGGTAATGCTAACTTGACACTCTAGTTACAATCCATACACTGAGCCTAGTATGGAAATCTTCAGTTTCCACAAGGGTCTGAACAAACTTGTCGAGGTATGAATTAACCCTTGATCATTCACTACCTCTTTGCCTTGTTTGGGGTCATCTTTGACTCATGTACATTAACGATCACCCACCCACCACGGACTTGATACTCGCTGGCCATAACACATTCTAACACTCTTCGCAGATTGGCAACAGTGGCATGTTCCGACCTGAGATGCTGGAGCCCATGGGTTTGCCAAAGGACTTGAGAGTCTTTGGTTTCGGTCTAAGCTTGGAGAGACCAACCATGATCAAGTACGCCATTTCCAACATCCGAGAGCTCCTCGGCCACCAGGTAGATCTCAACTTTGTTGAGAAGAATGCTGCGGTGCGACTGGACAAGGACTAGAGACGGGGCAACAAAAAGTTACGGATAGACTAGCGACGATGAAAAGACGTGAAATTTCTCGGGGAAGTGGGAGCATCATTTCCTTGCGTCTGTTAGACTTGCGGCCATGGACGCCTTTGGCCAACATCATCCCCACAGCCAAGTTTTTCGGTGAGCGACCCTAGAAAGGCAAGCAAAACGAAGCTTGCTGCATGCGTAAAGAGGAAAGCGAAGAGTCTGGCTCTAAATGTCTTCATGTTAGTTACGTTATGAGGTTACGGAAAGAAAAGAAAAACACAAGTCATGGGATCAATTAGACGGTCGTAATGAATTTATGCAGCGACATGTCCATCTCTCCAAGTTCGCGTATACTCAAAGCACAGCGACGTGATTCACGCCAGATGCCAAAGCAAGACCAACGAAGAGCCGGTTGTGTTCTTTCCTCACCAGGGGCGGAAGTTAAGCTATCCTCCCACCGTTGATCTAAAAGCAGTGACCACAACGCTTTTGCTACTTCAATCCACGACACGCCTGCCCTGATTGAAAGGTCTAGGTGATGGCAGACGGAAACGTCCCATGATACGGCCCGCCTGCTGTACTCCTCCTATCCTGCTCAGATTGGCACCGGCCGAGTTGAGCTTGTTCTCCAAAGCCCAGCTGCAGCATGTCGAACAGTGGCCGAAAACTACCAGGTACGAACCAGCAGCTCCTCTCTCTCTCAACCCTCCGATACGATGCACATTTCGCATCATCAAATTGCAATCGGTTGGACAGAGGCTTGCGGCACAAGTCGAGTGACAAGGTGTCCTCTTTCTCCAAAAAGTTTCAACTCAAGGCGCTGCTGGCTCGATGGCCAGCACTGGTGTGATGCTTGCCGAGCCCGCAGGTTGCAGCCATCGGCATGGTGATGACTGACCTACATGGAAAAAGCATGTCTAGTGGTGTCTTGGTGGGCAATCGTCGTATCCTTCGTGACATGTCACCCGCCTCTAGTCGCTCCACCAGGCAGACAGTGCCATTGCATTTTGTCTCCCTCGCAAGTGACTTGCCACCATGGACTGTTTCAGCTATTCACCACTCTGGGGCATCATCTCGCGCAAAGGGGGACGGTCAGTCCACCTCAGATGGACACCGGCCCAAGAAGGCGGCCCAGGAGGATCCATCTTGAGCCTCCCCACTCCTCCTTTCGAGTCGCCCCAGTCTTGCAGCAGGTCATCAAAGCCCACTAGGTAAAAGAAGAAGAAAGAAGAAAAAAAGAGGAGGGGATCGCATCCCAATGCATCTAAAGACGCGGTGAGATCAACGTATGATTATTCGATGACACTCGGTCCTCTAGACGCAAGCAAGAAGCAAAAAGAAAAATAATCAGGGAAGCAAGGGAAAAGGGTGCGTGCTGCAACATGGCCAACCGGCTCACCGGGGCATGTGAGTGCTCACCGATGCAATGCACCCCAAAGACAAGACACACATGCATATGAAACAACTCCATCCACGCACGCATGTTTGGATGTGGTTAACTAGCAGTCTTTAAGGTTGGTCTGGGACTGCGGGGTGCGAGTCAGAGCTGAGGCAGAGACAGAACACGCAAATATCTCATCAGCCCAGCTTGGCGGCTTTGTTTCCGCGCAGTGGAGATGAGCACTTTGGTGGTTGAGAAACGCGGGAGGGGGGTGTTGCGCCTCCGCGGAGTCTTGTCTTGCTGCAGGTCGGTTCTCGACTCCTCGTAATGGACTCCAGTCGTGGAGTGTGCAAGGCCAGCTGCTTGGTGGCGAGTTTCCAGCTTTTTATCGGATCTTTGTGTCCAAACCAAACGGAATTGAGAAATTTGGTCTATTATAAATGGATCCATATGCAGGTTTTCGGATGTACCTTCGTATGTAGGAGAAATCTGTAGATTTATCTGTTCCAAAACTCAGAGTACATGCTTGGGTTTTATAGATTGGTCGTGATTGAATTTGCCAGGAGCCAAGAATGCTCAGTTGTAAGCTGTAATGCCTGGGCAACAATTTTTGAATTGGGGTCCCTTTGCGGTATTTTGTGATTAACTATTGGGTTAAATTGGCTTTTTGTATGGGCAGTTGCAAGTTGTGGTGTAACACTGCGGTTAAGTGAGCAGGTAAGTGAAGAATGGCGATGGTATGAAATGAGAGGAACAACTGCGACATGGTGGAACCGCTTTATTCAAGACTTGGCGGAGGTGAATGAATCATCAATCTAGACAAGACAAATTGAAAAAAATAAAAAATAAAAATCACTAAGAGGTCTTCAGGTTTTTTCATAGTCTTCCCCTTTTTTTCCCCTCTTCAGTAGGCATCGGTCATTGAGACTCACTCGCCTGGTGGCACAACTTCATCGCGAACACTCTAGGGTAGCATTCGCCCAACGACAATAATGCATCACCAAAACACCACTTGGGCCGTGCTTTTGACAAACAAAGGTTCATAGAATTCAAAATCAATCAACAATATGAAGTAAAATAATTAGCCCTAGCTCGATCACTAGACGCCATTGTCGTGATCGTAGCGTGGCATCTGCGACGGCGTGGCATGTCGTTGGCGAAAATGCTAACCGATTAACAGCCGATGAACAATGCTCACACGACTAGCATCGGGTTCCTATTGTGGGGTGGGCGCCCCTCCATAACCGCACAGCGATGGCACAGAGAACAATATCAACGAGATGAGGGGATCTCGCCTTGACGACGACATTAAATGCGCCGGTTAGCCCGCCCAGTTGCGTGATGAGATCTCGACCTCGCCTGACCCGCCCCCGTCCGCGCATCGTCTTTCGGCACAGTAACAGCAGCAGCGCCAACAGCAGTAGCAATAGCAATAGTCTCACCAACACCACCACCAACGCCCGCGGCAACACCACAAACAAAGGCAGAATGACCGCGGCGTATTCCCCAGGAGGCGACGATGGATGGGTAGAGCCCTCCATCCCTCGACTCTTTACGTCTGAACCGCCCATCCGTGACAGCCTCGTGACTCACTCATCCACGCTCCAAGACGAGACGGTCGATGAGTGCCTCCCCTTTCTCACGGCGTACCAGCACGCCGACTGCAACGCTCACGGCCTGCCCCATCTGGACCGCAGCCGCCATATCAACTTCCTGCACAGGCAGCTGGGCAAGTTGCCCGGCGCCTTCACCTCCGCCGATCCAAGCCGGCCGTGGTTCTTCTACTGGTGCCTCGCCGGCCTTAGCCTTCTGGGCGAGGACGTGTCCCCCTACCGCCAGAGACTCATCGAGACAGTCCGTCCCATGCAGAATGCGCAGGGAGGCTTCGCCGGCGGCTTTGGACAGACGTCGCATCTCGCCACCACGTATGCAACAGTCCTGTCGCTGGCCCTAGTCGGCGGGCAGGATGCCTACGACGTTGTCGACCGGCGGGCCATGTGGAGATGGCTGTGCTCCCTCAAGCAGCCTGATGGAGGGTTCCAGATGGCTCTCGGGGGCGAAGAGGACGTCAGGTATGTCGTGTTTGCCCTCCTTCTCGCGCGCCGTGCCGTCGAGGCCCGCTTGTTCTCCCCCCATCCCTGACCAGCATGCGTTTTAGGGGGGCCTACTGTGCAGCCGTCATCATCTCTCTGCTCAACCTCCCCCTCGACTTGTCACCGGACTCGCCTGCATGCTCTGCTGGCCACACTGGCCTGTTTACTGGTCTGGCCGACTACGTCCACCGCTGTAGGTTACCCAAGGCCCAGTGTCGTTCTGATCGCTCACCAATAAGGCCAAACGTACGAGGGAGGCGTGTCGGCAAAGCCGGGTGTTGAAGCGCATGGTGCATACGCCTTTTGCGCTCTCGGATGCCTCTCCATCATCGATTCTCCACATCGAGTCATCCCGCGGTCAGTCTCTCTTCCCCTCCTTGACTTGTCCACTGAAGAAGCGACATGAAAGCATTGCATGCTGACTTTGTCCCAAAAAAGACACCTCAATGTTCCACTACTCATCTCTTGGCTATCCTCGCGGCAGTACGCTCCTGAGGGCGGCTTTTCAGGTCGCACCAACAAGCTCGTCGATGGTTGCTACAGCCACTGGGTCGGAGGTTGTTGGCCCCTGATCGAGGCCGCACTCAACGGGCCCAGAGGGGCAGCGGCCAGTTCTGAAGGCCACCCGCTCCCGGACGCGACGGCAAGCCTCTTCAGCCGAGACGGGCTGATCCGCTACATTCTGTCTTGCTGTCAGGATCAGAGCAAACGGGGTGGGCTGAGAGACAAGCCGAGCAAGTCAGTGACCACCCCCTTCAACCCCCTTCAACCCCTTCACCCACATTCAATGAGCCATGCCAACCTTAACCGATAACCCATTCTAGGTACTCTGATGCATACCACACTTGCTATGTTCTCTCTGGCCTGAGCTCAGCCCAGCATAAATGGGATTTGGCTACCCCTCGTGCTCACGAGGCAATGATGGCGGGAGATGCATGGACTGTGTCACCCTACACGGAGAGCGAGCAGATTTTTGATGAACAGGACCGCGTCTGCACGGTTCACCCAGTCTACGTGATCCCGCAGCAGCGGGTCGAGGAGATTCAGACCTACTTTGGGTCCAGGACTGGTTTCTAATCCACCCATGCTGGGGGCAGCTTCTTGGAAAGATTGACTGCAGTCATTTGGACCGCCGGAATCAGAATGAAATAAACATGATTGTCACGTGTCAATGGCAATGGAAGCGACAGTATCAAAGGGGACATGGGTGTTGGAACGTTTGATATCCAATATTCGGATCAACCCTTGACCGTGTCAGAAATCTACTCGGTGCACTTGCCAAGATAGCCCAGGATGTGACAGACCATCTGTACTGTAATTTTTTTTCTCCCTCTCCTTTGTGTCCGATCCGGCATGACATCTGCGTCCTCGAGGGGTATTAAGATTGCGGCCTATCCGTTTTCGAATTCAAGATACAGCACTCACACCGTGCGCCATCCAAGGGAGAGCGGCAGCCGACATGCATGTGCCAGTGAGCTTCAAAGTAAGTGTGTGCTGCCGCGCGGGCAAGCTTTGATTTGAGGGGGGAACACTATCCGGCCCATGGGTCGCCAGCATGGTTCGCCCGAAGGCGGTGGACGTCCGGGTGGGATGTCATGGTAATTCGCCAATCCCGCGAGAGCTTCTATGGCGCCATGTCGTCAACGGACATGGGAGAGAGCCAGCTCATCGTCTAGAGAAGCAGGGATGTCATCAATGGACGCAAGCACGGTAGTATGGTATGCACACAGCTTGTTGGAGATGGCTGCTTCAGTGAAAATCGGGAGGGGTAATGGACGGCTGGCAGGCTTGGGGAGGGGATGATCCCACGCCGCACAGTCGCAGCAACGCAGTTGCAGGGTCTGCACATCATCTCGGACTCCAGGGCTGGGGGCCCGGCAGCCAGGCGAGAGGCGGCGAGGGACCCTTGATGGCTTGGGCCAGAGCCGAAGACATCGTGTGCTTATTGTTGTGATAACCATGGGCGTGCTTTCTTTTTGCAGCTGTCGACGCAGAGATCCAAGACATACATAGCGAGGCCGGCAGTCAAAAGAGGGTCCATCCTTATTGCCATGGCCAACGCAGGATGATGAGTTAGTGACGCAGCCGTAGTGGGCTTTTGCCGTTGAAAGACCTAACCCAGTGCAGCCCGCATTGCGCCGACCAGACCAGACCGCAGACCGCTTCGCTGGCAGGGCACTTTGTACAGGTTGAATGCGTCCGCCGGCCTGCGAGGGCTTGCGTTGATGCCCGCAAGCCCGGTCCGTGTATGGCCACAACCGCGTCCTGCCCCCGCCCTTGCCTGGCGGCCGCATTATAGGCGGCCAGGTCCTGTGCTCACGTACATACAGCTCTAGCAAATTCAAACATGGCCGGCATGCCCTCCAAGACGTCAATCAGAAAGCCCGGGAAAAAAGAGGGGCCGGGGAATTGTGTCTGCACATGTACATGTACAAGCACCGCGGGATTACAGACGGATCCCGATGGTGGCTTGGACGGGGGAGGAGGGGCAGCCGAGACATGGGACGGCCGCATCCGTAGGTAGCTGGAGTATAGCTCGGAGACCTGATGGAAGGTTTGCGGCGAGGTAGAGATCTCACGACGGCGTCTTGTTGATATTTGTGACGTGGGAGAAAAGATGTCCGTACCCACCACGACCAGAGTGGGCCAAAAAAAAACCAGGGTCTTGCAACGGTCAGCAGCAACAGATTTTTTTTAGCTCTCGATTGAAGTTGCCACTATGCCTAGGCAATTGCGGATTGTTTGTGCCAAAAAGCTTTTCTCCTTTTTTTTCTTTCCTTTTTCCCCCTCCCCCCCCTCATAGGCCACGTTGGTATAGTTAGCCATGGTACCATTTTTCAAGCATGACCAGACAGCTGTCTAAATTATGCCTTCCACAATGGCACCTAGTGTTGCGAAAGCGAAACAGCCAATGTGCGACATGAGAGCACGTCCCCTTCGAGGGGTGTGAAACCCTTTGAGATCAGCCGCCAGGGAGCAGGCGAGGTCCTTGCTTCCGATCGTGAATTGCTGGAGAACCCAGGATTCGATTACCAACGTGTCGGGGCCTGTGTTGGCAGCCAGGGTAATCCAGGCTTCAATTGAAAGAGAGCCGCGCCCTGACCTGTGGGCTAATTTTTATCTTGAAAGCGCCATCAACACCGTATCCCATGTGGGATGTCCATTTGTTTGCCCTCAAGTCCTGATGGCTTGGGTGGCGCGCTCGCGATAGACCCAAAACACGTTGCTACATGAGGCGGCGTTTAGGATTGTCCCAGAGAGGAACGGTGGGGACTGATCGTTAAAGGGCCGGATACCATACCCTCAATACATTTAGAAAAGCTGGTGGCGAATTGGTCATGCCAAGAAATTTGCAATCTTGCTTGCATCTGCCTGGTTGGGCATGAGATCGCCCGATAATCGACAGTCTCTCCCGACCAGTGTTGCCTTGAAGACAACAATCATGTCGCTTTGCGCAATTGTGACCAAGGAATAGATTCAACGGTAATTGGTGTAGCCCATAACCAGACCACATCGAACGACAATATCCCGTGACATTGGGTCCAGGTTGCTCGGTGGGGATATTCAACAACATGGACCCGAGTTGCACCCGGCCTGAACTAGGAAAAATGTCCAGGAATGGGCCATTGTTGATTAAGGACACGACCTTGTATCATTGATCATGGCGAGTTGCGTGCCCCTCCCTGCCCCTCACCTAGTCAATCCTCTTTTGGTCAAGGCGCAAAATGAGAAGGTCAGAAAAAGGAACAAAACCATGGGCTATGCAATCGAGGCGCCCCGAAAAGCGGCCGCAGGGCCCAGCCCTTATTGTCTGACGGGGCCATGTTTACGCTGGACAAATGATGATGTTGCCAAATCCTAGAGCAGCACAAGAAAGGCCGGCAGCATCGGAGTGATCAGCTCCTTGGTTATGGCTAGCCTGTTTCTGTGGACTGCTGGCGCTTATCGTCATCTGCTTGGCCCGAAAACGATGGGATCCATCGGTGGACATCGGTGGACTATTTTGGGTGGCATCCCTAGGCCGTGGCCAGGTGCCGGGTGGAGGCGACTCTGAAGATGCAGAAAGATGCAGTTGTTCAAGCCGAAACCTTGCTCGATGTTGTGCGGCGCAAGGAGGCGGAATCAGAAACTTGTGTACATGTGTGCCATGGGATTGCTGTGGCCGTCACGTCAGAGAGACTTAGCGGCCCCAGCGTCATTCTGGAAGAGTTCCAATTGTCGAATCGCTGTCAGTTAGGTTGTGGTTCTCCCCACACGCCAGAAAATCCACACACCCACAGGCTCGCACAACCTTGGGGTGTGGGCTTAATTATGGCGTCGCGCATTTTTTGGAGCTAGCGGAACGTCTGCCACCCTGGTCAGCAAGTTGTTGTCCCTCGGCGTTCAAGTTACGGTACCATCGTGCTGGTGACGGGCCAGCGAGGCCCTCTCGATAGTAGCAGATGCATCGCACCCACGGTCGCGGGGATCCAAAGCGAGGCTCACCCCAGATTGCCTGATTCATCGACGGGCACGACGGCAACGGGGGCACGAGCACAAGCACAACTTTGGTGAGATGGGACGACATGGAATTAGTCCTGCATGTAGCAATTAGCAGCCAACTTAGGTGCTGTAGTGTAGGTAGTCGACTGGGTCGAGTGCCACGGCCACATAGCAAGGTACCCCGCGCGCCCGGCTGGGTCGAGTACGTCTCGCTACATTGGGGACATTTCCCGTTGTTGATTTCAAAAAAATCAACAAGAAGCAATGCCAACTCATCATTGCATACGGGTTGAGGGCTCCTAAGGGCCTGCCTTTTTGCCTAGTTGCCTCGCCGCACGCCTCTTTTTGCTTGTGCTCGTGCTTGTGCATCATCCCCCTCCCCCTCCTCTTTTTTTTTTGTGCTCTCGGTCTGTTCTTTCTGCTTGTGCGAGGTACCTGCCGAGGTATGTCGAGGGCAGACAGGAAGGTACCTCACCACGTAGTACAGGCTGTGCAGTACAAAGTATGTGGCCACGCTTGCCCCCTGTCGCTTGCTTTTGCTACTTCCTTCTAACCTAGCCCTTCCCTCTTTCCCTCTCGGGGCTGGTACCTAGTTGCAGGAGAGTTAGTTGCGAGCCGACCTAGGCTGGCGCCTCCAAGGCCCACCCAGAAAAACAAAAAAACATATTCGCCAGGTACCAGCTCGCAACGGCCACGACGCCGTGACAGGCCTGCCTACCACTCATTTCGAGTTAGCTGCAGAGAGGTAGTACGAGTCTCGTGTACTACGTTGTAGAAAATTCAAACAAAAATTGAGGAAAAAGAAAAAAAACCCAATCATTTCCCTCTTTTCTCCTCACGCACTCGTAACGCAGCGCAACACTACTCTACACAACCTTCAGCCACCTACATCGGACAGACGCCCACATCATCTCGACGAGAATAGGCCCTCCATCATCTCACAGAATCCGACCAATCAATCCTGCCACATTCACCGGTTCCTTTCACCACATCCCATCCCAGACTGCAGTGCTGGGGAGCCCTAACGGCCGGCACACCTTCGCCCATGGCCACGGCCTTGCCCACACGCAGCCAGACGCATGGCCCAGGGCAGGGATGTGATGGAGCATGGAAGTGATCCACTGGGCCAGCCACTGACTGTCCTGTTCATGCACGTCGTCGCGCTGCTCACCGACCCTTTCCAAAGTAGACTCGTTGTGATGGTGTTACTGCTGCGCTACAACTGTTAGCTATGTACTGTGCCTGCTCTGTCCCGTCCGGTCTGGGCCTTGACGCGCCCCCTTATCCAGCATACCTGGAGAGCCTGCGATCGACCTGCTTTGCCGCCCGTCGTCGTGCTTTTTAACGAGTGCACAAAATTGCTTCCTCCTGGTTACGGCACAACTCCCGAGCGCCTAACTGTGAGCCGTCTTGCCCATTCGAGTGCAGCGCAGAGCGTTATGCCCACGTCGTTCGACTTCCTGGGCCTCTAATATGCCTCAGCGACCCGCGCGCTCTCGCACGCTGTACGAATCACCCACGTTCCCAGCCGCCACATGGCGATGAGAACGTGGCCCGCTTTCACTGAGTCGTTGCCCGTTGGCCCCCAGTGCAACGCTCCGGTGCCCCAGGCTCCATGCTAGGGCCGCCCAACACGGCCGCCCATCTTCCTCGACGTGACGGGACGAGCACCAGAAGCCAGCTTTGATACTTTCCGCTCTGTCGGTTGCGGACGCAGCAGCGAATCGCAACAGCCGGAGCGTGACAGGCACCTAGCTTGACATGGCTCTTCCTGCATTTCCGGACCTGGGGCTCGGCGTCGAATGGGATGGGCGACCTGGTCCTTCCGTGTTCCTTTTGTCCCCCTGTGGTCCCTTTGCTGTCCTTGTACGAGACGGTACTTGAGTCGTCAAGAAATTGTGCATTAGTGGCCGCCAGAGGAGAGATCTCGGAGGTCCAGATGGTGGCAGCGAACCAGGCACATCCTGACTCTGACACTGTCGCGCAGCCTGTGAGAGTGTGCGAGGTAATGTTTCTTCCCTCGCCCCCCCTTCGCCGTCAGGTCACCACCACCATGTCTGCCCCTCGCCCCTCGACACACTCGCGCCCTCCGCTTCAACGACAGACGAGGTACCCGCCCCTGTGCCCAGTGTGGTCTCCTCTTTGCCACTGGGCTAGACTGCGAGGAAATTACGATGCGGCATTGGTCTGCATGGGCTTCGGACGCCAGGCCCTTGTCTGCGTCTTGAACGGGCCCAATATGCATCCCAAATGCTGATACCGTACCCCTTCTTACGAATCTTGGTACAGTTTTGTGCTCGGCCGCAGGATACCCCCATTGTCACTGCTCTAAACACGGCGGCCGTGGTCTTGACCTTGGGGCGGGGGAGAAAATATGCGAGGCATGGAAAGGGCGACTACTATGGCCGCAGATGAAGGGCAACAAAAAAAAAAAGCATAGAAACCAAACCAAGAGGGTCAAAAAACAGACTAGGTCCCCTCCGCGGTAAGCCGGTGGCCGAGGGCGTTAACTTTGAGACTTATCAGAGATCGCCTGGTTGCTGCATCCATGTGTTGCGGTGGAGTGGCCTAGTCGCCAGCGGTTTTAATCAACTGGCAGCCAGGTAGGCCAGCGCATCAAGATGGGTCACACTCTTTCGAGAGCCGCATTGTTGCTTGCATCTTGCCTCCATTCGCGCGTCGACCTTTGTCTCCAGACACCCCCGGTCCCGCGCTAACATGTCTGTTTGCAATAAAGGCACATGTCTCGCCGTCCGGAGCAAGCTTCTCTCGTCCACACCAAATTGCACCAAGCCTGCAATACGTAGTCCACCCTACTACTTCAACGCACTCCCAAACCCCCACACGACTTCCTCTCATTCTCTCTCAACTAAGAACGACTTGTCACGGCCGTTTATTCTTGAAATTTCTTCCTTCTTGCCTACCCAAACCTGATCCGAGCTCTGCTCACGCCCATTCTCCGAACCATCACCCATCTAGCCAAACCAACCCTGACCGTCTACTTCCCTCGTTGGGGTCAATTGCACACCAGCCACCATATTCTTAAACCCCCTCTGTCCTCATTGTCTTCCGCTTAGGGCTGCTTTTTTCATTTCTCCTGGTTACGGATTCATTTTATTCCTGAGTACCGTCGCTGTGTCGTTCGCTCTAGCTTGATCTCTAGACATCAAGCCGGGTTACACGCCTGCTCCTCCGCACGCCGGCCGTAAAAGTTCTCGTCGTCAGGCCGACACGTCCAATCACCACCACCAAAATGGGCGGTTTTTACATGCAGTACCTCGAGAGTAAGTGGCAAGCCGATTACTGTCCATCACAGAGCAACACCATCTCGCCGTATTAGTCGCCATTGAAGAGTTATTCGTATAAGTGGGGTGCCACCCGCGGAGGAGGGGCAATGACGCCCCCTCCCCCGTGTGATGGCCCTTGCATCACAATGGCGGGGAAATGAGCCCAGCAGTGGTTGAGCGACTCACTTGTGAGCATCACGTATCCGCTAGTTTGGAATACAATCTTCAAATGGCGACTGTGGCGATTCTCACTTGAGAGACAGAGATGGCTTGCTTCATGATTTAGTACCTCTGCACTCCACAGCCCGAAAAAAAAATCCCAAAAAAAGCTTTATATCATTCTCAAGTTGCCTGTCGACATGAATTCAGGGCTAACCAATGGCTTCAATTAGGCCTCTGCCGACGCCGAGGATGGACGGATCCTATGTACGAGTGTTACCGTGATCCCGCTGGCTACACATGCCTTGTTCTTGTCAACGGTCGGGAGTATCAGACGGACCTTGCCTACGAGTCGGACACGCTCGCTCAGGAAAACGCGGCCATGCGTGCCTTTATGGTGTGTCGTAACTTTTCTGTCAATGGAGGCATGCTTGCCCGCAACGGAATTGTTCAAGGTCTACCTGCTCAGGAGTCGAGCCGTCGCCGAAAGAGCCGCCACTCCTCTTCTCGGGATCACCACAGCCACCACACCTCTTCCCACCACAGCCGACGATCCGGAAACCACTCCAGCAGCAGCTCAACCGCGTCGTTTGATTAAGTTACACGAAGAAAAAACAGGCGGAGCCGTGATCAATCCAAGTGATTTCGGCTTGAAAATCCGAGCGACGAGGACCGCTCGGCGGCGAACGAGCCCGGGAGTAACGGGGCAGCCAAGGACGCGCACAGCAAGGCATACAAGCGGTTGAAAGGCTTCACAGCGATCCCAAGGGATATACCCAAACCACCTCCTCGACAACCCTCTCGCGAGATATGGGGAAGGAAAGGTTCTTCTTTCTTGTTCTTCCTTTTTTTTTTTCTTCTCTGCTTTCCCCTCTGTTACTTGACAGACGTTGGCGGTGCAACTTCTTTTTTCTGATTTTTCGTTTTTCCTTTTCCCTTTACGACTTACGACTTTACGACACCACCGCTTTTATTTCTTAGATGCGACACCATTTTCACTCAAACGGCCGACACTTTGCAACTTGTCACTTTTATCGTTGCTTTTTGTTCTAAAACCGAAATTGAACGGGATTTTAAGCTAAGCGTGATTATTTCATATCTTTGTTGAGTACTTTGAAAGTCCACTTTCACTATCGCCTACAATTGGATGGCTTTGGCCTTTACGCGACAGGGGATGGTTGGACTCGGACAGCATTCATTGGCATCCGGTCCTGGCGCATTGTGCGGTATTGTCATGCCGCAAAGCGGCTACTGAAATATGACTGGAACACTACGAAGAACCCCAGACCAGGCCCAAGCAAAGTACCCCGGCCCCATTGTATTAGCAACCCGGGAGGCCATCAACGATTGGTTCGGGTTCCAAGTATTGGAAGAACATCGGAGTCATACACTTGAGGCCAATTTTTTATTGGTTTGGGTTTACTTTTTGCAACTGGGACGGCAATTTGATCACTTTTGACGACGAGAAAAGAGCGAATAAGCAAACGAAAAAAAGCGAGGCATCTTTATTTACTTTTCCCGAGGATCCTGTTACCCTCTCGAAATGGGCGGAGGGGTATTCGGGCCTGGCTGGGGGCTATCTGATTATTTCTTCGAAAAGAAGACAAAAGCGAAAAGATCGCGCGACAAGAATTTGATGAGAGACGCGATGGAAACGGAGACATGTCACGACTACAGGGGTAAAAAAGTTGAAGCATTGGAGGCAAAGCGATTCTTTGGCTAGGAATGGATCCGAGACGAAGGGATGAGATGTGATTGATGATGGACGAACCTGTGTGGTTGGATGATGACTGACAAGACACTTATGATAATGATAACGACATTTTCTTTTTCCTATGCCGGCACAATGATAGCATCGTATCCTTGCTCGTGACTTTTACCAGTTTCTGCCGCGTAGCGATCTCAGTCGGGGCGTCGACGGAGGATCCGACTGGCCGAAGCAAAGGACTCCTTCACATCGGCCGTCAATCAGCAAGCCAAGGATTGCGGCATCATGTGCTGACACGAGACTGGCTGACGAGGTCGCTTACTGGAGGGCAGGTTGGCATGGGAAATTACACGAGCAAAACCTCGGGTGTGACCAATATCCTCACGGTTCGTTTTGCCGCCACCTTTAGCTGGCCTATAGGACGCCTTGTCCCAGGATGACTTGGCTAGGCAAGTATACAGGTGATCAACTGCCGAAGAGCCACTGTGGACCAAGCTGGATGCGCGCGCAAATCGAAACGTGGGAAAACCTTCCGAGCATAGGCGCACTTTCAACCTTGATGACGGTGCGAATTGCTTTTCCGATGCTGATTGTCGCTTCCTACTGGCGGGCGCCATTGGGTCGTGAGGAGCTCGGGCGACAGCCCTAGTGAGCAGCCAGCATGGGGGTGACGCGTTTGGCTGCAAATATGTCATGCCGCAAAACCCCAACCATGCCGGCGGGGCTGTGTCGTGTGCCGACGGTGTGATTGTGATCTGGAGGCCATGTTGAAGGCCAATGGCGAGATGCATCAGAGATGTTCTAGCTTGAGCGTTGGGCTGTGCTCCTCATACGGGATCAACGGAATGTCTTGATGGCTTGTCTCGGCGCTGGGTTCATCCCGGCGCATTTGCATACCACCAATGCCTCGAACGCCTATAGGGATTGAGCATCTGTTGGCATGATTCAAGTACCGCTACATTCAATTGACAGCTGCCAACCGTGCGATGCTAAACCCGCTGAAACCCGAGCCTGATTTTGAGTGAAGAGACATGACGATCGTGGGGTTGGCGTTTTTTTTTTTGGCAGGTATGACGTTGTGTTCAATCTAATCTCGACAGCAATTGACCCCCCACTGAGACTGCTCATGTGGTGACTCAGAGTAGTGTCAAATTTCATCTAGGCTCAACGCAGCGTGTAAAAGAGGCAATCGATGGCTCTGGCACGATGGCGGTATTTGTCACGGATACAAGTCGCGGCTAGATCAAGCTGTTGCGAATGAGCGGCAGAGATTTCAACCCGTGGCCATGAGAATGCGACGAGAAGGGTTCTAGACAGGAATCTGTCCGTGACACCCAGAAACTATGCCGGATAGAGACGATGGGATCGACCCTGGTGTCCCGTGCCCCCGTGCTGGGTCGTCGGGAGAAGAGCCAGACGCGGCTTGGGCGGGACAGGGCCAGAGCTAATTAAGAAGGGTACTACATCATATGAGGTTGGTGGAGATGATTCGCCGCGCGGTTTTTGAACAGTGACAGAAGGTGTTTGAGAATGATGCAGATGGCAGCACCAACCAACAGGCCAGGCGGTCTCGGGATGGGCACATGTGAAGGTTTTCCCCAACATTATGCACACCGAGCTGAGGGCAGCAAGAGCTCAAGGGGTACGGTACACGATACGACGAGATACGTGTCAATGTAACATTAGATGCAGTCAAATAGCTTGTGTTTTACAGAGATGGGCATGCCTGCAGATCACTCAAGGGAGCATTTTTAAGGTGGTACCTTACATCGAAAGAAGGGGCCCCCGGTTGGCAAGGCAAGGGACGAAATGCCAGAAACACATGGGACCACACGTACTGAAACCCAGAAACGGCCAATTCGCCAACGAATGCACCCCGTGCAGAAGAGAAAAAACACGTGAGACAACAGGGAAACGGGAAGAAGAAAAAAGGAGTCAAGGGAAGAAAAAGAAAGAACAATTGATTCCGTTTGCGCTAAGACGGACCAGACACAAAACTATTCGTCAATAGTCGGCCACATGGGGTTTGGGATTAATTAGGCTATGACTAGCTGGGGGGGCGGGAAGACGGATTCGATCGATTGCGGGAGCTTTGGAGACGTCAGACAATTAAAATGGTGGTTGACGGTTTTATTGCGTAAAAGGGTTGACGGCCAGGGTCCTAGACGCTATGGGGTGCTGGGTGCAGCATCCAAATATGCCCAGGGTCAACGATGATGCAGCTTTCGGCGCGCATGATCCGGATGGAGGAGAGACAACGAGCCATCGAAGAGGCGCAAGGACGGAAAAGGAGCGACGGATGGATCCCAGGGGAAGAGGCGAATCCCCAGCCCTCAATCCTGCAGACACAGAAACGCACGAAAGGAGGTGGTGGCTGTGAATACGGACGCGAACGATTCCAACGTTTTCTTGCCTTGATGAGTCGAGATGCGGCTAAGCCCAGGGGGTTGCCGAGTTGGGACAGTAAAGTGGCAGCACCCAGCCCCAATTTCGTCAGGGGAAATTTTACGGCCATGGGAGTCGAGCCACATTGGCCCCTCCGCGCGTGCGTGATTGGCCGTGGCCGCCCCTTTCCACCGTCTTCATCACGGGGCCTCGTGTCGTGGATCGGGTGGCCCGTGTGCGAGTCGGGCTGGGTGCCAGTTGGTGCTGTGCCCGCGCAGCTGCGAACAAGGAGCCGCCAGCTCTGCTGGCCGCACTGAGGTGGCAGCTTTCCAGGGCGCTTCCACCCCGTGCCAGCCTGCTGGATGGCTGCTCCCGTAGGCGTCGTCAGTGGCCGGAGCCGGCACCTTGTCCCACTCAGGCTCCCTCTCGTGAACTCTCAAAGTTCCCACGTTGGCCTTTCAAAGACCCTCCGGCTCCTGGACATCTAAACTCTCCTTCCTCCTCCTCTCCCTCCTTGCGCCTTTCCGCCAGACATCCTCCTTTCTTCACACTGCCTGGCCCTCGCTGAGATTCTGAGATACCCTTTCTAATCTAATCCCATCGAGGTTGTGCCTTGTTCTATTCTCTGGCCTCTTGTTCTTACACACTCGCTGTGAACGCACTCCTGCACTTCACCTTCTCGACGCATACGTAACCTCTGCAACAATGAAGGGTACGTGTCCGCTATGCCTCTTCCCGACATGCGCGTCCGCGCGAGCATGTGCATGCTTGCTGGAGTTTATCCACTGACCGCATCGCAGGACTTATTCTTGTCGGTGGCTATGGCACCCGCCTTCGCCCTCTTGTACGTCCGCTCCTCGGAGCTCTCTGACAGCTAACCTTTGTCGCGCAGAGAGCCACCTGCACACTCCAAAATGACGGGCTGACGTTTTCGTGCCACATCTAGACCCTCACTCTCCCCAAGCCTCTCGTTGAGTTCTGCAACAAGCCCATGATTGTCCACCAGATCGAGGCGCTGGTCGCAGCTGGCGTGACCGACATTGTGCTCGCTGTCAACTACCGACCCGAGATTATGGAAAAATTCCTGGCCGAGGTACGATTTCCTCCTTCTACAATTGCTCTCCCTCGAGCTGTGGACAGCCAAGCTAACAGATGGCCTTAGTACGAGGAAAAGTACAACATCAACATTGAGTTCTCCGTCGAGTCTGAGCCCCTCGACACCGCCGGTCCCTTGAAGCTTGCCGAGAAGATCCTTGCCAAGGATGATTCGCCGTTCTTCGTCCTCAACTCCGACGTTATTTGCGACTACCCCTTCAAGGACCTCCTCGCATTCCACAAGAGCCACGGCAACGAGGGTACCATTGTCGTCACCAAGGTTGAGGAACCCTCCAAGTACGGTGTGGTTGTTCACCAGCCCGGTCACGCCTCCCGCATCGACCGATTCGTCGAGAAGCCCGTCGAGTTTGTTGGCAACCGTATCAATGCTGGCATGTACATCTTCAACACCTCCGTTCTCGACCGCATCGAGCTCCGCCCCACCTCGATCGAGAAGGAGACCTTCCCCGCCATGGTCCGCGACAACCAGCTTCACTCGTTTGATCTGGAGGGTTTCTGGATGGATGTCGGACAGCCCAAAGATTTCATCAGCGGTACCTGCTTGTACCTGTCTTCCCTGACCAAGAAGGGTAGCAAGGACCTCACTCCTCCCACAGAGTCCTACGTCCACGGCGGAAACGTCTTGATTCACCCCTCTGCCAAGATTGGCAAGAACTGCAGAATTGGCCCTAACGTCACTATTGGCCCCGATGCCGTCGTGGGCGATGGTGTCCGTCTGCAGCGTTGTGTGCTGCTGCGCGGCTCCAAGGTCAAGGACCACGCCTGGGTCAAGTCCACCATTGTTGGCTGGAACAGCACTGTTGGCCGCTGGGCTCGTCTCGAGAACGTGACAGTTCTTGGTGACGACGTCACCATTGGTGATGAAATCTACGTCAACGGTGGCAGCATTCTCCCCCACAAGTCCATCAAGGCCAACGTTGACATTCCTGCCGTCATCATGTGAGGAATTAAACTCCGCAACATCTCACCTGCTCGTTGGAGGCCACACCAACAGAGCCCAATACCCATTAATTTCGAACGTCTTAAAAAAAAAAGTGTAAAACTCGCCACTCTCTAACAACGTGCTGGCACCGTCATATCCCCAGGGGGCCTGGTGTGGGATTTAGAGCCTGCCGCTCTCTCTATTCTAATGCGACTCGCAAGTGTCTGATGCCCCTTTTTATGCGTGTTTATTTGGCGTCCGGGGCGGTTTTTACAGCAGGCAGGCCAAGGCCATGGCAAGGAAGGCGGGCAGGCAGCACGGCTTCAAATGAGGAAGCCCATGTACGAAAGCTTTATAGGTACCGAATCGAAGAACGGGTGGTTCAAAACCAGCATTTGGAATTTCGTGCATTGTGACGTCTTGATGGTGATTTGTCTCCAATTGAATCAATGTCTGTAAGGTTAGCGGGGCCTCTGCCTTGAAGTATACTTGGTACCTACCACATTCTTGCTCAACGTTGATGGTGTTTACGATTTGGGTTGACTTACCAGTATACCTACCAGTTTGTGAGGCGACTCGCTTTTATGGGCGGTGCTCAAGCGAGCTTATGTCGGGATCATCCTGCACGGTTTTCGCTTCACACGGAGCCTCACCGTTGTAAATGATCCACAACATTCACCCCTGCGCCGAGTGCCGTAGATCCATGACTAATGAGCTTGAGAAGAAGCAGGAAGCCAGTTAAGCCAGAATTTCGCAAAGCAGAAAGGTGAACAAGTTGCACGAGACAACCCTTGAATGGTTGTCAGTTTGATACTTTGTTGCATGGGGGCCTCCAAGAAGATTGCGCGTCTCAGTATTTCCGGTCAAAACAAATAATGATATACCTAAATAAATATACTTAACTAAGGGTAATATCTGAGGTTTTTTTAAAGTTTATTTTCCCTTCAAGTATTGTAATCATATTTGCCAGGATTCATGTTGTGCAGCAAGGGCGACGGAGAAGGTACCTCCGTGAGAATCATCCAAGGGTTGGATTGGATTAATCGATCCTGTCTACAATGACTTCAAGACAGGTGTTTGATGGTCAAACATTGAATAGCTTACTTACTTTGATGATATAGGATAAGTCTCTGGAAAGACTCTGTGTTGGTCTCAAATGTGAGATTACATTCCTCTCGAGGTGAGATTTTACCCATGTGAGAACGGAGTCAGGCAACATGGGGACGACAGATTCTCTGTTTGGGCAAAAATCGATTTCTGTGGGGAGTGATGTCATGCTTTGGTAACGGGTGATTTGGTCCCTCAGTTGTGTTGTGTGTGTCACGCTTGGTTACGAAAACACCCGGTGGCGCCAGGGAGCGTTATCCACAAACTAAGAGACGAGGTATCCATCTGGGTTATGAGGAGTGCCCGCGAACAGCATCCTGGGGCGGCTCCGCGAACTATTCTGGGGACGGCCTCTGAGAGTGGAACAACGGACGAAATGCCTGAGTGGGTTCCTGGCATGTGACCTGCATTGGCATTAGTTTGGGTACAAAATGGAGAATCGGGCCTTTTTGACACGGGGAGAAGTACTATAGCGAGAGAATGGAGAATTGTGAGGAGATGAAGGTGGTTGACATGTGGGGGATGGGGCGAAGGAGCTCCGGATGAGCTTGAGGGCATGGTGGAATTTGATCACTTTGCGGAGGCTGGACTCGGCCACCGATGAATTATACCGAAGGGGCCGAGAAATAGTTACACCTGGCGTGCGACTGATCTCTAAACCTCTGGGTAGCACATGGGATTACACGGAGAGTAAGATTTCGACTGTATGGGAAGGAACGAAGGCTCGCGGCCTCGGCCAGGACGGGCTCGCAGTCACGTATATTTGAAATACTGAATACCCTATTCCCGTTGTCGAATCCTGCCTATCGCCGGATCGCAATAGCACATGGCTGTATCAAGGGTTCTTCTATTTGGTGTTGAACCTGGAGAAGTGGCAGCCTCAGTCGAGCCCCGGTCCTGGTCGGTCTCTGGGGGTGTGGGTGAAGCGGTACCGCCGCCGGGGGGGCTCCAGTTGGTGGTGGATATCATCGAGCTGGTTGGTGAGCGTGGGGGAAGCTCAGTGATGAGGTGGCCTTTTGAACAGGTTACCGAGGGTCATTTGCGTTGCACACAAAGATAGTCCTAGGGATTGATGTCATGTACGTGAGGATGCCGGAGAGCTGGCTGGAAGAATGGTGTGTTTTTCAGTCATGGTCCCATGAGGCTGTCATATCATGGCGGCCAAGCCTCGCAAGCCGTCGTGCATGGCGTCGTCACAAAGTAGCGCCTCGCTAGGAGGTCGGCTAGGAGGACCCTCCCAGAGCCTCTTTGTTTCAATTGACAAAGGTCGCCTCTCTGGTTTCTCAACCCGTGTGCCTCTTCGCGCGCTGCCATTCGCTTGTACCAGGTAAAGTAAAAAAAAAAGAGAAGGAATAAGAAAGCAGTGCTCGGTAACGATGATGCCCTGCTAGCTTCAAATGTAACCAACCACTTTGCAATAAATAGAAAAATTAACCTTACTTATCTTTGACCGTTTTCTGTCTTCTTTTCTTCTTTTTTCTTTCTCTCTCCATGGTTTCATGATCCCTCCGGCCAACAACGATCACGCCCACCGCACCCGACACCGCCCTGGGTCGAGAGGCCCAATTGGATTGGATTTGCTGGCAAATATTCGGGATCTCCCTGGAGAGCGTGACAGGGTCTGGCCAGTTCACGCCCCCGTTCTCCGATCAATTTCCTTGGGGTCGAGCCCGCCCAACTCAATCCTCGACTGCCGAAGATTCACCTCAGGCCTGCATATTCAAGAGTTATTTTCAGCACCTGCTCCAACGGACACACACCTGCGGGATAGTTTTTGGCGCACAAGAGCGGAAATGAAGGATTGACCAATTCCAATTGACTTAGATTGGTTTTGAAAAAAAAAAAAAAAAAAAGCTTTATCGCATCTGGACTGTGCCGTTAGAAATAACTTCTGAGCGGTTCGTTGGGTGAGTTACATCACAGCACATGTTCCGCCCGCTCCCGAACCATCCCAACACCGTCGCAGCTGTGCCTGCATGTTGCGTCCCGTCTGTGTAGCGGACGATTCGAAACAGCTCAGGTGTGCATCTGCTGCAACTTGACAAGGCAAGCCGTCATCACCGTGTCGCCGGTGTGTTCCCAGTTGACGGGCAAAGCCCACCTACAAAACCCACTTGGGAATATCCACAGCGCGTCACCACACCCACATGCAGCCCACCCGCTACACCTTTCCAGGAAGAGCATCCAACCAAATGTCGGCGTCACCTCCAGAGCACCGGTCGCATGTACCGCACACCACCCAGAGAAGTTGTAATTAAGCGGCGGGACTCCGTAAACTCTTCCCCTTTTACCCCGAAGCTCACCCGCAGCCTGCCGGCCCCTCCCCAGACAAGGATTAACGGGATTATCGTGGCCGTTCCGGTCGTGGTGGAGGCCCGTCACAGGCACTGCAAAGCCAGAGAGCAGGACCGACTCTCTGTACAAGTGGTTTCACTCCCACTCCCGACTTTTTTTTTTCACCAGCACGAGACGAGACGGGCCGTTTCCATTCCAGCACCCTTGGCGCCGGGGAACCAATTGTCGAAGAAATCCCTCGGCTGATTAGCACCACGACTCCGCCGTTTGGCCGTTTTGCCCTAGGGTGAGACTTGAAAGGCAGTTGGACACGAGATTGCGCACCTTCAACCACACCTTCTAATCAACACCACCGCATTCCACACCCTTCCCGCCGACGGGGCCCCAGCGCCGCCTCGTGGCGCCAGAGTCTGGGGTTACAGGTGGCGAATAACGGTTAATGGGGGAAAGGTTGGGTGAAATGGGAGCAGGAGCACATGGCCTAGACGACAACAAACGACGCATGCCAAAGTTGTGGCTGCTCGTGGTCATTGTCGTCGTCTTAGTGGTGAGTTGCAACTTTCCCGAGTACTCTGTCCCCAGCCCGCCGGCCCTGAACTTCATCTCGGCCTGGCAACTGCCCTCCCGCTCCCCAGCCCGGGCCCCCGTCTTTGCTGTCCAATCCATGCCCGCATTGCCTCACCTATACCCAAGTCTGGGCTCAGCGCGGACGAGCATGGCCTGACCGAAACGCTTCTCCGGTGACGGCGCCATGTCAATCTATTTGCATGTCGTGTTGTTGTTTTTTTCCTTGTGAAAGGGGGGCAACATGCTGCCCAATTCTCCCGTCCCCAGCGGCAAGTGCATCGTCATATCACTCATCATCTCTTCGGATCCCAAGGAAAGGCAACCGGCCGTTGGGGTGGCCCAGCTCGGCGTATTAGCGGAGCCCCAAAAGCTTCCCCGCAGAAGCTCCAGTTTACCTTCTGTAAGCTGCGGCTCACTGCTCTCGATGCCCTGAAGAGCCACCGAGCCGATGGGCCATCTCCAGGCCCAGTCCCTGCACACACCCCCATGGAGCCCCCATGGCACACGACATGCACCCCTGTCATACCCACTTCGCCCGCCATTGGAGTGTACCAAAGCCACTGACACAGAATCCGTCAGCTCTCAAAGCTCGTCGTCTTCGGCGACGCCAAGGTCCAGTTTCTCTTTGCCCAGGTGGTCTTTATACCCTCCTCCTCGCTGTTCTTCTCTTCACCCTCAACTTCTCCCCTCTCTTGTCCTCTCACTCCTCCCTCACTCCTATCGCCTGCCCTCACCCGCTTCGACCCTGTCTGCAAACCTCGTACTCCCCTCCAAGCTACTGCGCCGCCCACTCAACCCCTCACCATGGCTCTCGCCGAAGAGACCAAGAGCATTGTCGCTCAATTCGACTTTACCGATGATGACCTGAACAGTCATGTGAATGAGTTCTTAAAACAGATGAGTATGTTTCACTCCTCGCCTGCAATGCGCAATGCGTCGCAATTTTCTTCAAGCTTCTTACCCATAATCGCAATACGTCATGACAACAAAAAAAACTAATTTCCCTCTCACAGGCGATGGCCTCGAGTCGGACAAGGCCACATTGGCTCAGATCCCAACCTATGTCACCGGTGTCCCCAATGGTACCGAAAAGGTGAGCAGTTGCCATTGAGCGCACTACGCAAAGGACTCACAACTGACATGCTAACTCGCTGTAGGGCCTTTACCTAGCTGTTGACCTGGGTGGCACTAATTTTCGCGTGTGCTCTGTCATGCTCAATGGCGACACCACCTTCAACCTAACCTACAACAAGGTCGCCATCCCCAAGGAGCTCATGGTGGCCAAGACGGCCTCGGACCTTTTCTCCTTCCTGGCCCAACAGATCGAGCTGTTCCTCCGGGAACACCACCGAGATCATTTCGAGAGCCACATCCGCCGTCGCAACACGCGCAGCACGGCTGAAGGATTCCGCGACGAAAACATCTTCCGCCTCGGATTCACATTCAGCTTCCCAGTCCAGCAGCTCGCCATCAACAAGGGCCTGCTGATTCGCTGGACCAAGGGCTTCGATATCCCAGATGCTGTTGGCAAGGACGTCTGTGCCCTCCTTCAGACGGAAATCGACAAGCTCCACCTCCCCGTTAAGGTCGCCGCTTTGGTCAACGACACCGTCGGCACTCTCATGGCTCGCTCATACACTTCCACCGGCAAGAGCAAGTCCGTATTGGGAGCCATCTTTGGTACTGGCACCAACGGCGCCTACATTGAGAAGACGAGCAAGATCAAGAAGCCTATTCCTGGAGAGTATGACGACACAACCGGCGAGATGGTAGTCAACACTGAGTGGGGTTCCTTCGATAACACACTCAACGTCATGCCCTCAACTCCGTGGGACAAGGCACTTGATTACCAGAGTGTGAACCCCGGGTTCCAGATGTTCGAGAAGCGTGTCTCTGGAATGTTTCTCGGAGAGCTGGTGCGATTGGCAGTTGCCGACATGATCAAGGACGAAAACACATCGCTATTCCGCGACCTCAACTCGAGCACCAACGATTGGTCCACCACCACCAACATTGCTGCCGACTCCGGATTCCTCAAGCCTTGGGGACTGGATAGTGCCATTATGTCAGTGGCCGCCGCTGACAACACCCCCGAACTCTCCACTCTGCGCCAAGCTCTTGAAGGCCTTCAGGTTTACACCCCCTCACTGGAGGATGCGCAAGCTTTCAAGTCCATTGCTTTTGCCGTCGGCCGACGAGCCGCCAGGCTATCTGCTGTTGCCATTGGCGCCATCGCAATCCAGTCCGGCAAGCTCGATGACCCCAATGAGGAGGTTATCGATATTGGTGTCGACGGAAGCTTGGTCGAGCACTACCCCTACTTCCGAGACATGATCCACGAGGCTCTCGCTTCCATCGAGGCCATCGGCCCCAAGGGCGCCGAGAAGATCCGCATTGGCATTGCCAAAGACGGCAGCGGCGTTGGTGCCGCCCTGATCGCCCTTGTTGCCGCCAGCCGGGAGCACCCCGCTGATTACATTGAGGATCTTCGATCTCAGGCCAAGACCTCGCGAAGACCTAGCGATGCATTTGGTATGTTTTACTGTTATCCTAACTCGCTTAAAAACGTTGCTGACCGTTTTCTCCTAGCTGAGGATCTCCCCTTTTCCAACAAAACGCTGCTGGTCGGCGGCATTATTGGTGCGGTAGCAGCCGCTGCTTTTTGGTGGGCCAAGCGTCGTTGAGAGAAAAATGAAAGCATCTTTTTTGTAGCCTTTTTATTGTTTTAAGATGGTTCTAGGCCTGCGTTACAACTGCATCTAGGAGGTTATTCATCGTCGTGGGGTCTTGGCGTCGTCTTCGTCTCTGTACTTTTTCCTATGACGAACAAACTTGTACATATCATTCATGGAGGGTTTATGAAGCGCTGTATAGACGGCATTTGTCGAAGAAGTGGCTGGAATGTGATTCGGATTTGTATGAGATGATGGCATACATGATATACATTTTTTCATTATATTTTATTCATCTATGTGATATGTGTGGATTTTGAAACAGCAAAAGTATATGTGTTTTCTTCGTGATGATCCCTTCTATAAACTGATTCCACTCCAATAAAAAAAACCTAGTGCATCTCGTCATGATTCTTTATTAACGCATAATATTTTGCCCATTGCTTTCCACATGTTCGACCCTTTACACGTCCACCTACATGTCGTCTAGTTTCCAAAGGCTGCGGCCGGGTACGAACGATCTCGCTTCTTGCGCGCGGCAGAGCTGCTTCGCGAGCTCGTAGTAGTAGTTTCGGGGATGAGGAGGGTGCCCGACGGGGATTGCTTGAGGCGACCGGTGGCCATGTCATCTGGCAAGTCATTCCACTCGGTCTCGGCCCTCTGGTTCTGGTAGGACTGGCTCGACGTCGTGCGAGGCAGCGGGGGTGCGTTTTGTCCCCTCGGGAGTCCAGACATGGGGGGCAGGTTGACGATGGCGGCCGTGGTGCTCGGAGGGATGGAGCGCGGGGGGGCTGCCGAGGTGGCAGTGGGGGGCAGCGAGTTGCGGACGGCGGCGCTGACGGGGCGGGTGACGAGCCAGGCAGAGTCGGGACGGAGCTTCATGTAGTAGCCATTGATGGCGGGCTCCTCGCGCTTGAAGCCGCGCCCTTCGTACCACTTGAGGCCGTCCTCGTTCTCAGTCCACACGTGCGCCGTCACAGTGGTCACGTTGACGTCCAGGTCGGCGGTCACGGCGGTAGCAACAATGTTGTCCAGAGCGGCATTGGCCAGCCCCAGCGAGCGGTAGGGCGATAGCAGGCAGAGAGACTGGATGTAGAGATTGTGGTTCACGGCACCGTCGTCGCTGGGGGCGCCGTTGATGAGGGCGGGCTCGACACGGCAGACGATGCCGCCGATGACCTTTGGCTCAGCGCCATCGTGGGACCAGGTGATGACGCGAGAAAAGGGACCTGAGTTGGCCGGGTCGACGGCACGCTGGTAGAAGCTGTCCGGGTAGCTGACGGGGAGGAGAAGGGCGTTGATGCGGCGGAGGGCGTTGACGTCGCTGCCCGTGACGGGGCGGATGCAGGCTTCGCGGGGCAGATTCGCGGGGAGGGGCGGGATGGTGTACCCGGCGGCGCTGGACGAAGGCGGCGGGGGGTTGTTGCTGATCTCTGGTTCTTGACCTTGCACTGGTGCATCAGCGGCCGGAGGAGGAGGGGAAGGAGTTGCCTTCGAGGTCGGAGGAGCAGCAGAGTGAGCGGGTGCTGTTGAGGGCGGAGGATTGGCGAGTTTCGACGAGGGCGGCGGCGCGTACTTTGGTGTTTTGGCTTGGAAGAAGGATCGAATGGAGAGCTGCGCGGGTTTCGTAGTCGGGAGAGACATGATTGCACGATAGGATGGTAACAACAAGGAATGAAGGAGACGGACAGAGAGGGACGGAGAGAACAGAGACCAGCAGGGTTCACTTGAAGTGTAAGAGGATAAGAAGAGGCAATAGGCAAAAAAAAAAATTAAGGAAAATGTTGAGGACGGACGGATGGACGACCAAAAAAAAAACACGACTGCGGTTCGTTTCAAGCTATCGGCCGGACATGGCTTGGAGGTGAGGGCCAGAATTTACGGTTACCATGAAGATCGATTGGCCGTATGCCCAACTGCCATTTGCAGCTACTCACTGTTGCGCAGAGAGCTGCTCGCGGCCGTCATTCGTCGTGAGCCTCACAGCCACAGGTGTCTCGGATGCCGCAATGAGCACCCCGCTAACCCTGCTCCCCCAGGAGCTGAACGGAGAACGGGGCAGAGAGCTGGGCCGCTGTGGCCCTGTCCCCTGAAAACCCGCCGGAAGAATCCAGATGGCAAAATTGCAGCGGGAAGTGAGTGCTAGCGCAGCACAATTCCAGACAGCGTGTTAGTGGATCTAAGGGGAAGTTTAATTAGGTGGCTCGTCCTCCCCCCAACTACCTCCGCTTTGCGCGCGGGCATCCCGTCTTCTACACGTAGCCGTGATGGATTGGATCGGGCATCCGCAGGGCCCTCGCCCTCGGTGGGCTCACTGTCAGTCGGCGGGCGTGTTTCCCAGGCACAGATGCATCGTCTTGCACGTTTGCAATAGGGCAGAGAGCTGGCCTCGAGGAGGGGGAATGGGCGGTGCGTGGCGCATCGCCACAGGAGTCCTAGGCGGGTGGCATGAGCACCTGCAGCCCTCAACGCAGAGGCGGCGATCCAAGTGGCCGCATGGATGCTCTGCGCGCATTAAGCAATTGCTGCTGAGTGGTGGACATGAAGTTGGCGAGGGCAATTCTCTCAGTGACAGTAATGGTCTTACATCATCCCCCGGTGTGAACTTTTTTTTTCTCAGTTAAACTTGGCTGTATTCTCGGCGTTGCTCTGTTCCATGTTGATGTTTTTCTTCTTCTAATGCAGTTCCGAAATGATCCCTGTGGCCACCGCGCTCAGCGCCCAGTAGCCGATGGTGCTCTTCTTATCTGACAGTCCACTAAAGAGTTTCCCCCGACCTCAACTAACTCAACAAGGGAAACAGTGGATAGTCGTCATCTTCCAAACCTCGAATGCCATTGTCTTGGTCGCCTTCACGTTGGCTTTTTTTTTCCTCCTCCATCCCTCTCTTACATCTGAAATCCCCAATCACGTCACTACTCAAGAACAATTTTTTTTTTTTTTTTACACGCATGGGTTTGGACTTTGTTTCAAACAATGACAGCTAAATAGAGGAACAAACAGAGGAACACAAAAAGGAGCCCTTGTTTTATCAATTTTACCTCACTTAGCCTGACTTCACTTTTGCTTCACTTTTACATTTTATTTTTGAATCATCTTTCTCATTTAACTGCATGCAACAAAATTCCATGCAAGTACTTACCAACTCTCTGTTTCCGCAACTCGCTATTCGTCGCTCCCACAGGCTGGCACTTTTCCTCACATCACTTACCCATTTTCTCGCCCCGGCGACCGACCGGTATTGAACCCACACCCCCTCCACCCGGTAGCGCTACCGCCGCCCGTCGCTCCCTCGGCTTCATCACACGATTTCAGTTACACACCCTCCCGCTGAGAAATCCGTCAGCCTTGGCCAGGTTTTTTCTCCTTTGGCGACTCGGCGACACCATGAATGCCTCGACGGGCAGGGCGAGCATTATTCGCGCCCGCGATGATGCTGGCAGTATGGACAAGTTGGTAAGCACCCCATCCACCCCGTCTTTGGCCCGTCTTCTGGCCTTCCCTTTTGTCGCGGCTGGCGCACTTGCTCGCGGCCCATGATGGCCTCCATCGTCATGGCCATTTTGCATCGTGCCCCCATCGCAACACGCCTGCATGCCCTCCTGTCGCATCGTCTCCTCTTATTCCGCTGCTTGGCTTCGCATAATAGCTGACCATTGTCGTATCGTTGATTGGGAACAGGCACATGCCATCCTCGACGATGTTCTCTACAACGTCATTTCCGACCTCTTGATGAAGACGCACCGCGAAGAGAAGCAGGCCAGGGCCACCACCGCAGCTATCCGTGTCGAGAAGCTGGCCTCCGATGCCTCCGAGGGCTCGACGCCCGACTCTAAGCCTGACATTCGCATCGAGACGGATGCCGCCATCTACGAGGACGGCAAGGTGCTCCTCAAGGGCAACCCGCTCAAGACCACGTCCGAGATCCTGTGCCCCAAATGCCGCCTCCCGCGACTGCTGCACCCGACTGACGGCAAGGGCTCGCGGAAACCTGACCCGAGCATCATCTACTGCAAGAAGCACCCCTACATTGACAAGCCCGGGTGCGACATCTACGGCCAGAGCTGGGTTGGCCCTGGTCCCGGGCGCGGCAAGAAGAAGAAGGACATGGAGAAGAACGCTGACACGCCCACGCCCGAGCAGCGCCCGCCCAACGTGCTCTCGTTCCCATCGGCGACGTGTAGCAAGTGCAAGCGCTGCATTCTCGTCACCCGATTGAACAACCACATGGGCTCGTGCATTGGCAACAGCGGCCGCAACGCCAGCCGTGCCGCTGCCCAGAAGCTGAGCAACGGGGGATCGCAAAACGACACGCCCCCATCGTCCCAGAAGGCCACTCCCACGCCTGGATCTCGCGCTGCCAGTCCCAAGAAGCGCGACGCCGGGAGCGAGGACGAGGAGGAGTCAGAAAACAATCACAAGCCCAAGAAGCAGAAGCTGAAACCCACGCCGCTGCCGCCCACCAATAAGAAGGTCATCATCAAGACGAAGCCGACCCTTAAAAAGGAAAAGGTGAAGAGCCTCTCTTCGCTGAGCCAGGAGACCAAGGCCAACTACGACGGCGTCGCGGTGCCCCCTAAGAAGTCCGTGGCTAAGAGCGTCAGCCCCATTAAGAAGCTGAAGGTCGGCAGCAAACCTCCGCTGGGCTCGCCCAAGCCAAAGGTCAACAGCATCCGCGACGCGGACGGGGAGTCGGAATCCTCAGGCACGCTGTCGTCTCCTCCCGCGCCCCAATAGAAGACGGGCGGAGGGTTGGGTGTCAGCCATCCACCCCCTCCCAGCTGCACGAAACATTCCTGACTTGTGACTATTTTCACGGTACACATATACACAAAACGCGGAAAATACCCTCTCTCAATGGCAGCAATATGCTTGCCGGACCTCTTTATTTTATTATTGGGAACAGCGTTTTGCACGCCAGCACCAGCCTGGCTTTTTCCTGGCTTTTTCAGCTTCACCTCCCGTCTTTTCTTTTGGTGAGGCTGGTTGGATATGATAGAGGCATGTGGCATGGGGTTGCGAGAAAGGGGAGTGAGGAGCTCGTCTATTTTTGCGTCAATGGCTTTTTTCTGCTTCTCTTTCGTTCCTCGTTGATGCGTTTGCAGAGCCCCCTCCCCTTTTTTTTGGTCCGTTTTTTATTTTCTATCTGTATTATTCTCCCAAAACAAACACTGCATTGGTACGGGCGGTTTTTGGTTGGCCAGGGTCATTGGAGACCAGATCATTCACAGCATCCACGGAAAAACAGGTCTGGGGCGTTGGGCGTCGTTGTATGTAAAGAATGGATATCTCGCCCAGAGCGTCAAGAGTGCATCCATCAGCTAATTTCCCACACGTGTGACTTTGCGGGTCAATGTGACGTGATGTGTGTATGTCATTGCTCGTTTCCCTGTCGGCTTTTTTTGGGGAGGCATTCTATGGAACTCCTAAAACGCCATCCCATGCAATCAAATCCTCGTATGTATATGCGTATATGTTTTTGAGCGCCAGTTTTGTACGTTCCCGCTCTTTTCTGGAGAACCAATTTTTGCTGAACCCGTGACCTAGATTTCTCTTGTCTCCCCCCCTCTCTCGTCTAGACCTCATCGTTCTCATCGACAACCCTAGCCTTGACGATCTTGACAGGCTGGACAGGCTTGTCCTCGGGCCCCGTGGGGACGAGCCCGAGACGGCGGACGACGCTCATGCCCGCCTTGACGCGGCCGAAGATGGTGTGCTTGCCGTCGAGCCAGGGCGTCGGGGCGAGGGTGACGAAGAACTGGGAGCCGTTGGTGTTGGGCCCCGCGTTGGCCATGCTGAGGATCCCGGCGCCTGTGTGCTTGAGCGACGGGTCCAGCTCGTCCTCGAACTTTTCGCCGTAGATGGAGGTGCCGCCGCGGCCGGTGCCCGTGGGGTCGCCGCCCTGCACCATAAAGTTGGGGATGATGCGGTGGAAGACGGTGTCGTTGTAGTAGCCGCGCTTGGCGAGCGTCGTGAAGTTTGTGCACGTCTTGGGCGCGTGCTTGGTGTACAGCTCCAAGGTGAAGGAGCCCTGGCGGCGCATGTTAGAAACGGTCTGTTGTTCTTGCTGCTGCGCACGTTACGCGGAAGGGGGGGAGGGAGGGAGGGAGAAAGGGTGTTAGCGCTGTGTGACAGTCGGCGCACTTACCATTGTAGTCTCAATCACAACGTTGGTCGCCATGTTTGTCTCGAGTCTCTTGGGGGTGCGGTTCTGGGAGAGCTTGGTGTTTGTGGTGGCCGGCGGGCGGTGGAGGGGTCTTTCAAGAAAATGAGTTGCGACAGGTTTGCGCTGGGGAGGGACCGTTTGCTGCTATCGGAGCCTGCCATTGGCCGCTAGGAAACGGAAAGGACCCCTGCAGGGTCCCTCCCCCCACTTCAGCCCGGTAGCATCTGGCCAGTGATTTGCAACAGACGTCATCTCCCACAAGCTCTTTTTGGAGAGAGTACAGCTGCACGCATCTGCGCTGTCCGCCTTGCCTTCGGACACTTCTCTCCTTCTTTTTTGTTTTCATGCCAAGAGGGGTGCCGGTATTCTGGTGGCGTTTAGCACATCGACCTGCTGGAAATGTGGTGAAACCTCACGAGTATCCCCAATACTAGCAAACAACTTTGTCCATGTGCCTTTGAGACCACGTTGCGGCGCCCACCCCCCAAAAAAAAAGAACGACCACCATGTCGGACCCCGTCGCGATGCCGCCCCAAGAGAGCTTGGAGGCTTCCTTTGACGGTCTCAACTCTACGGTTCCGGACCAGGGCTTCTCTTCCTACTTCAAGTACATCCAGGATCTGGACTTTCTTGTTCTCGAAATCAACCTCATCTTGAGCGCACTTGGTATCATCTACATTGGAGCTCATGCAGCTCTTCGGCGGCCACCATCCGCAGCCCAACCAAAATCTGACGAGTGTAGCAAGGACTGCAAGGGATGCAAGCATTGCAAAAAGGAACGCGAGGATGAGCGCTTCGCCCAGGGCCTGGAACCCTCGGACGCCATCATGTTCCCCGTCATGGCAGGCATTGTCCTTGTCAGCCTGTACTACCTCATCCAGTGGCTGCAGGACCCCAACATCCTGAACAAGATTATCCGGTACTACATGTCCACCATGTCCATTGCTAGCCTGCTATCTCTCTACTCCCACGGCATTGAGTTTGTCACGACGCTGGTGTTTCCCCGTTTCTGGAGAGGCAGGGACGGCTCCATCAGGCAAGTCGACCAAAAGACTCGATCCGTCCAGGTTTGCGATGATGTCGGAAACCCGACGTCGGGAGACAAGGCGGCAAACAGCAACCCGCTTCCTGGTCCTCTGTCTTGGCTGGCTCCAACCGAGAGGATTCGCAAAGCTCTTTGGGGTGGTCGAGATCTGTTGACGCGACAGTGGGTTGTCAAGCTCTTCATCCACGGCGTCGGAAAGGAAGAAGGCAAGATCAAGTTTGCGCACATGGCTGCCTTGGCAATGGCACTAGGAACTGCTATTGCCTACTCGTCTACCTCATCGCCTTTCCTATCCAACATGCTCGGATATGGCATGTGCTACGGCTCGTTCCAGCTGCTGTCGCCAACCGACTATCTTACTAGCACGCTAGTTTTGGTGGGGCTCTTCTTCTATGACATTCTTATGGTGTTTTATACGTACGTCCGCTTGGGAATCCTGCAGCTCCTCGTGTGATGAAACCGCTAACGCATATGCAGGCCATACATGGTGACAGTGGCTACGAAGCTGGACGCACCCATCAAGCTTGCGTTTGAGGCGGGGGAGAGAAAGAGCATCCTCGGCCTGGGGGATATTGTCATACCAGGCATGGTGATGGCGCTGGCGCTGCGGTTTGATCTGTGGATGCACTACTCGCGCAAAATCAAGTACGAAACTACTGATCTCAAGGTTGTGGAGAAGGACGCAACGAGCGGAGAGATTATTACGAGGAGCGATGTCAAGCACAAGGAGGTAAAAGCCCGGTACGTCAACGCAAAGGGAAGCTGGGGCGACAGACTCTGGGTTCGTGGAACCATGTTCCTTCGTCGCCCCAAGCAGCTACCACCCTCTCTCGAGGCGTCACAGTTTCCGAAGACGTATTTTATTGCATCCATGGTCGGCTACCTGCTGGGGATGTTGGTTACATTGGCCATGTTATTGGTTTTCAAGCGCGGGCAGCCGGCGCTACTGTATCTCGTGCCGGGCGTTCTCGGATCTCTCTGGTTGACGGGGCTGGTGCGCGGGGAGATCAGGCAGATGTGGACATACACCGAAGATGGGAGCATCGACACCATCGACGTAGTGGTGGACCTGGATGGGGACGGCAATCCCGTCAAGACGATTGGCGAGCTCAAAGATGGTGTGGTTGACACGACCAAGAGCAAGGATAAGGGCGAGGACAGGGACAAGGATGCGGACGCAAAGAAGAAGGAAGAAGAGGAAAAGTGCGGTAACACCACGGACGGTCACAAGGTGTTTCTGTTTTCGGTGGAGACGGAGTGATGGTGTTGATGGTTAACGGGTTGTCGGTTAACAGAGAGCCAATGAGGCCGGGCGAGGCGTTGAAATGCAGTCACCTGACAGAACAGGAAATGATGAAAAAGCTTGCCGCGTCTGTTTTTTCGTAAGCCGCGCGGGGGGGCAGAAGGGCTGCGTGTCAGGTGTGGGCGTGGGTGTGGCATGGGTAGCGGCGTGAACGTGAATGTATCGCCTTGAACTAGGCTGACATGATGCTGCGCCTATCGACCCAATCTGGATGCTTGTAGGCGCCATACCCATCTTTTGCGCGTTTAGACCACCCCCCCCCCTTGGATTTTTGTGATGTTCCTTTTTTTTCTATGCCTCTCCTTCCGAATCAGGACTTTGATGGAAATCTCGCACGGTTCACCGAAAAAGTATATAAGGCAACCTGCATCCCGCCTTTTTTTGCCTGCCTATCCTGAGGCCGTGTCACCATCCATCTTCATCACCGCTGGCAAATAGCTTCACGGTGCTAGAGACGGGGCCCTCTCCTCTCCTCTCCTTGCCCCCAACCCACACTCCCTCCCCAAAAGTAGTCTCCGCTGCATAACCTTTTTTTTTCTTCCTCTCCCATCTCAACCACTAATAACTCGTCGGTTCGGTCGAGGTAACGTCGGAGATAGGCCGTGGGTTGTCTCAAGTCTGCACTGTTCACGTCGTCGGTCCGTCAAACCTCGCCCAAGGACCGAGACGCCCGTAGGATTTTCCCGATCGCAGAACCAGTAGGCGTCTTCCGTTGTTTATTTAATAGTCCCCAGGTCTCCCATCCCCAAAAACCCAAACCCCTCCCCAATGTTCTTCTTCTTTCCAGCCTCCTGCCTCTTGTCGCTTGCACTTCTACTTAAACAACCCCTGGAGCCACAACGGTCCCGGCTGTTGTGATTCGACCCATCCCTTTCCGACATCTCTTGTCCATCCCCTAGGACAAGACTCATTCACCTAGATCCCATCGAGCCTCTGTCACCCAAACATCCGTCCTGGCATCTGCCAACCATCATGACAAGTCTCTTTGTCAGGGTGCAAGCATAAATACCCGACCATCCCACAAACACCACAAACACACCATACCCAGTACCTCTTCTCCTCCGGCCTCTTTCATCCCATCGCCATACCCTTTCATCAACCTCCATCTTGATCAAATGTCTAGCCAAGAGACCCCAGACAACTCCATGCCTTCCAGCAACAACAACCACAAGCGGTCTCGTAACGATGACAGCGACGATGACGCTGCCAACACGATAAATACAAACACGCACGGTCGCAGGGCGAAACGCCAGCGAACCGACGACGGTGATGAGGATGACGATGCCCACATGGAACACACTCCCCGTAGCCCTGGGCAGGATGTGCTTCCATCCACAATGGTCAGCTCCTCCAATGAGGAAGCTCTCGATGACGTGGAAGTTGAACTCGACGACCTCGAGGCTATTTCCGAGCACGAAGTCGAGGAGCTCGAGGACAGCATTGGCACGGTTGACCTGACCAACGAGAATGCCGTCGTCGAATCGCTGGGCATCGCCGAGCCGGCCACGCCCGAGGTCATCATGGATTCGATCGAGACGGACTACAACTATGATGACAACAATGAAGATTACTATCGTCACATTGGGTCTTGGAGCGAGCCGTCATCTCAGCAGACGGTAGACAACTACTTGCCTGCGCCTCAACCGTCTTTCCAGCCCCAGGCAGGCCAACCCAGACCGAGACGCCGACACCGGCGCCATCAGAGCATGCTGCGAACGGCACGCATGCCTTACTACCACCTGCCAGGTTGGAATCAACAGAACGGCGGCAAAGAATACTTCCGCCATGCCCTGTCCGACTCCTCTCTGGACTCTGATGAAGAGTTCTGACCTGACCTTGCCGGCCACCAGCACAGTCTGGAATGAGACCCGCCATGTTCCTTTTGGACATGTTTATTGCTGCCTTTGATGGGATGTCATGATTTTGTTTTGCGTACTCTTTTGATTGGGCGTTTTTTTGGATCACGAAGCAAAAAAGAAACGAAAATACATGTTTTGGATATCGTTGAACGAAAGGGAACGACATAGACCCTCTGGCATTAATGGAACGGAATTTCTTTAATTGTTTTCTTGTAAGGGTAGATACCCGGAATGAAGCGGTTCATTCACGTAGTCTTGTTGCAAGTTTCTCTCGGGGTTGGGGTAAACCACTTTTTGTCACATTACATTGGAAGTCAATACAAAACACGGTGGAATTAAGTATTAGGATTATCTATCTGCGCATCTGTTGGTGATGCGAATATCAACTTGGTTCGGAAATACAATAAAGTTCAAACAGTTAAATTAAATATTAACCGGCGATCTTTTTTTTTTGTGTTATTATTGTTGGTGTTTTTTCGGGTTTTCCTCATGGTTGATTAGTTGCGCAATGAGTCTGTATCGGTTGGCCTTTTAGAATCGCCATTAATCCCCCACACCACGCAAAGGTTCAGACTCTCGTAGGGGTACCCTCCGCCCTGGTTTCCGTGCCCTCTCTTCGTTCTGCCAGGTAGGCAGGCGAAGCACGAATGGGGCTGTTCCTCTGGGCTTCCTCGGGCGTGTAATTTTTGGGTGGTTTTATTTGTATAGGCGCCCAACAATCGGCGTTAAGATGGGCAAAGACGTAAAAACGAGGCGCGGCAAGTCCAGTGAGGCATCTCAACACCCGAGGCGAACAAGAAATTAAAAAAAAAAAAAAAACTTGTTCTGGGTCTTTTCAGCTCTGCTGCTTCCTGTGATAAACGGTGCAGCAAAAA